>UXSR01005187.1:260219-345913 GCA_900604375.1 Mesocestoides corti | reverse complement strand
AATCATTTGTCACGCTTGCTAGGTGGCGGTAATTGGTAACATCTAAGTCACAGTGAGACACCTATATTTAGATTCTGACGTAACACTGCAAATATAGATGTGTTAGTCAAGTTAATCTGATCTAATTGCGGAATCAGCTGAAAGTGAACCAGACAAATGTTTTTTGGCGTGTTATTTTGATCATTTTGGGGATACATTTTGATTTTGGCTGTTTTCGATGCCATCAGTGTGATCTATAATGTGATTTTAATATAGTAATGCATAAAGCATGCTACTGTGTAATGGGCACTACCGAAAATTTGGTTTGTCTGTACTTTAGTCAGGGTTTGTTTCAAAATTTGCTGGTTATTTTGCTTAGATCACCTACATGCTTTTGGTATGCATGTGTTCGAGTTTGGATAAGTGATGTAAAGTCCCAAGTGGCATCTTCTTTCTTATAGCAACATCTGGCAACGTTCTTTTTTAAGAGACTTCTAAGCCGCTGTGTGGAATAAATCTATGTAAACTGGACGAATCAGCTCAAAATTTTGAGAAATGTCGGCGGTTACTTATCGGTAGGAGCTTGTCCGAAGACGGTTTTTGAAAGATGTTTGGCATCTGTCTTAGTCCTATGTGTTTTATTGCTCCCCAAATTATATAAACCTCTCCGTTTACAAATCCTCGCTTACACACAACAACAAAGCGCAATGTCTAGCCGACGGCGTATCTTCGTTGTTATCAAGCCATATTGGTTTTAAGGAAGAATCGGATTGTAAAGTAGTTATTGAGATCCACAGTGTAGCCATTGAGGGATCATTTTCATTGGTCTCGTTGACTATTTATGGATTCCTCTGCGGTGAGTTGTTGGGATAACGGCCCATTTCGGTCGTATTCTTACAAAACACGACCTGGGCGCGGCCTCCTACGTAGGCTTCAAAAAACCTATTCGATGACGACCCGCTGGATGGTTTGAGTGCTCACATTCACTCTGAGTACATAAAAGAATGTCAAACACATCTAATAGGTTAAGTGACTTCTGTTGTGATAGTAGATGTCTTTTATGTGGCAGGTAACCCATTGTTATTTCTGGTTGTTAAATAGTGACTAGTGTAAAGCCGAACTAAATCCAAAACATTTTTCTTATAAATTACGCATTCACTGGTCAATAAAGTACTCCATATTATTCCATATATCTGTCTCCCTACGGCTTACAAGGTTTCAAATTCGTTTTAGTGGAAACTGCGTGGTTTCAGGGCAATAAAAATTGTTTTGAAGTTTTTAACTTCGCTTAGAGGATCACACATTTTTTTCATTCAAATTAGTTCGCAAAAAACAACTCAAGTGAAAATGTGAAGAGACAAAGTGTGAAGAATGCAGTGGGTGGAGGCCTTCTTGTCAAATTTTTTTAACGTTTTTTAGTCTGTTGAGCGACATGTGGCACAGCATTGTCATGGAAAAGATTATGTCTTTTGAACTAACCAAACTTATTCATCCTACAGGAATTGACAGCGGAATTTCAGTTTCATATAAACATAATTTACGTATTTTAGCCTAATCTTTCATCAGATCATGTAATGTAAGGCCACTTGCAATCTTTAGTAATGGCTTGATCCTAGCAAAGTTCGTTATGGTGATTGGCGAGAAGAGGAATAACAGTGTACACACGGTTCTCGTTTCTCCGTTCTGTCGAAAAGTGCCGAATGCAAATAAGGAGATTCGAACTGTGGCCAGGCTGCTTCAAATGACGAAATGCCACTGATTTGCCAACAGTTAGTCTCTTAGCAATCTTCCCAGTGGTAACACGTAAATTGTTGAATAACACCGAATCACAGACACAATAAATATCAGCGTCATTCAGTGCGAGGTTGATCGTAGGGAATAAATTCAACATTTTGAGATCAACCACAGCATGTTGCAATTGTTGAAAGAGTGGGAGCCTGATTTGACTTCAGGTCTTGAAGAGATTTTGTTGCATTTCGAGGCCTCACTCACATTTCTTAAAGTGACCCAGGACTGCTTGACGAAAATGCAACCATCCATCATGCATTTTGGCAATTTGTGAAGTTCATTTTGCCAGAGACGCATTTAGATAGCAGTCAGTTAATTAAATGCATTTAAAGGGAACATCAGTACAGTCGATCGTCATGCCACCATGTCGGAAAAGTTTATAACACATAAAGCACAACATTGACAGAATCAAATAGAATTCAAGTGTCACAGACTAAAAAATATAGCCAGTGTCAAATTTCTAGTGTGACATAACCGATTTCGGCTGAATGTCAAAAACAAAACCCTTTTAAACAGATGGAATGGGATGGCATCTCCTTCATTCACATTGATGCAGGTATCCAAACACGTTGAATAAGTGGTATTTTGAACAACTAAATTCCTGTTTGTAGTTATTTTTAACTGTGGTGTTGACAAGGACATCTTGGTTGCTGGTAACATAGGCTACGTTCAAGCAGAGCGTTTTGCGTATATAGCGCAGCCTCTTTGGCACAGACCATCAACTTTTTGACCCACGGCAATAAAATGGTGTTTATTTGCTCCTGGCATAATTAATTTCGTCAGTTAGCATTGCCCTAAAGTGGGACTAATCATGGCTAGTGTGAAAACGCCTAGTAATTAGGCCAAGTGTTGTCAGCACTTTAAACTCAATGTCGAAACTCAAGCAGACAAAAACCGACTGATAGCAAGTGATTTGGCTGGTGGTTTTCAGTCACATTAACAGGATGCCAATGTTTGGAAAAGTACAGACCACACAATAGCCTCATTTCTTCAATTTACGTTAAAACATTTGTTGTGGGCCCCAGCATGTGGTCCTGAATCACACCGGGGCCACTGAGTTAGATCTGGCTCGATTACGGTTCCCTATCACCCGCGATGAAGAAAAAGACCTGATAGGAAGTGGACACAAACATTGGCTTCAGAGCTCAACGAAGTTGGTGTCTTTGTGCCGTGTGTGACGTTTGTGCATGTGTATTTATACCTCGGATGTGTAAGTCATAGATGAGCTAACATCGAGACCTACTTGTGAGGATAATCCAGCATAAATGTTCGTGAGAATGAGGGAGGAGCTGAGGATCCGCGCGGCTGGCGACATGCTGCGAAAAGGGGAACCCTGTACCGGAGTGTGAAGCACCGCAATTCACAACGCATTCATTAATTGTTTGTTGACTGAAAATGCAGAAAACTGAAGTGATGTTTTCTGGCTCTCCTGGAAAACATAGCTGTCGGCCAGCAGGACAATTATTTAAGCAGTGAATCGCTAGCCACCATTTCGGTACATCCTCCAACTCATCCCAGCCTACTGCAAAGAAAGCAAACTAGTCCGATTCTCTTAGCAATCGAACTATTGACTGTGACGGACACACAGTCAATCGGCCAGTCTTTTAAATTAACGGCACAAAAAAGTCAGGTGAGAAGCTAATAAGAAGCCAGTCGTGTCGATTCACTTTCAAGCAAATGGTTTTCGAACTTCAGTAACCACGGTGGAGATTCCATTGGCGCGAACGTTCGCAACATATGTAGAAAGAGTGGAGTCCTTTCAGTGAAAGGGCATACTAACGTCGTTTAACTCAAACCATCCCCTCATGTATCGGTACGTACCTCGGCCCATAACTTATGGCAAAATTTGTGTAGTCAGCATCTGTGTGTCGAATTGTCCCCTGAAGCCTAATAAGTTTGTCTTGGAAATAAAAACTCAACAAAGGGGCAGCCAAAGTGTCCACAAATGCGTCTCCTTTCACAACCAGCATTCTGCTTTAATGGTCATGGATAACAAGGGGGATGTGCGTGGGCTGCATCTGGGTCGTTCCCTACATGTGACAACATTCATGTAGTGGGAATAGTTGTGGTTTACTCATGTACTCCCTTGTTAATGCAACTAACAATGCCTGCTCAAAATTCGTGGAAAAAATTGCCTAAAAGTAAATCGCAAACGCGTCCAAAAGAATTTGTCCAGTGTAGAAATGCATCCTTTAATTTGGCGGAATCGGGTTCATTTTAAATTGAAAGCGTTTTGAGTGAATTCAAAACTTCCATGAGCATTGGTAATTTGTTTTTTAAATATTTTTACATAAGGACTGCTAGAAATGTAGCCTACTAGTTTTTCTTTGAAAATGCGTGATTGCAGTACAGTATTTGGTTTATACACAAGAAGTAATGTAACAGGAAAACTATTCATTTGGCTAAAACTGCATTTGACGATTGGGCCAATCAAAACTCTAGTTTTATTTAGAAATATTCACTTATAACCGATGACAATTCACATTCGTCATATTCCTTGACAATGGCTTTGTATAATCCTCGAACAAGACTTTGATGTTGCCTCTTTCCTCAGCAGACTGATAATGCTGAAAAAGGAAGACAACAATACAACAGCCCTCTCAGAAGATACTAAGGATGAATTGTAGCGAAAAATTTAATGGTTATATGAGTCCGGGTTGTTTTGGTCGTCGGCCCCGGGTAGAAAGGTGGTATTTTGCGCGCCACTGTCTCTCAAAAGCGGCTGTTTTTCCGGAGCCACGTTGTATCAATGTGAGGGACTACAACGGGAGGGAATTTCGCTGCTGATATTGTGCCTCTATGTTGCTTTTCTTTTGCGCTTTCCTGAAACATTTCTTGTCGTCAGCGAGCGACCAATTATATTTAAACTAAGCACTGAAGACGATGGAATTTGCTTGCGCGTCTTACCACCGAGTAAATAAACCACAAAAGCATCTTGATGGTCCATTTGGTAGAGAAGCACATGTGTTTTAACAAAACATTTAAATACATCACAAAACACCTTCTTTTAGAGATATATGAATTTCCAATGCCCAAAAAGCACCGAATGCAAGAGCAATGAAAATTTCACCAATAAGTCATGAAGAAAAGTGGTTTAGCTTGGCTAACATAACACAAAGACAAAGACGTCGTTTCACAACACGAACGTATTTTGACGTGCAATATAACTGAGATTTCAGTGCATTTGCACATCTGTCCTAACGGGTCTATGTAAATGGTGTCGAAAAACGTGCAAAAGTGGAAAAACATGAATATGTGAGCTTTTGTACTTTGTATTTACCTCAAAATCAGCTTATGGTTTTCACGGGGCTTGGGCCCATAATTTATGATCACTGATGCTTGTCTTCACGTTTATTATTCAAGCTAGGCGGCTATTTGAACGTACCAAGTTAAACAGTAGATTTTAACTGGTACCGGGTTTTTTTACCATTAAGACATTCTTAGTGGGAAACGTTTGTAAAACAGAGAATCGTTTGAACTCGGTAAAATCGACCTTCTTCTCAAGCATTGCAAATCAGGCTGTTTTGAACCCTTTGTTACTATTCCTAATCATCTTTCAGTGACAATTCTCATTTATAATGCCAATACAACTAAATACGAGTAAATCTGGCCCATATAGCAGATAGGGTCAACTTCCATGCTGAATCACTCCGAAAAAGTATTAACCAATGGATGAACGGTGCGGTTTCTTACGTAAACTTAGTGTGGGATTGGAGTGAGGGAGTAGTGGAATGCAGAAACTAGCATCCACTGTAAAATATGGTTTATTTACCATCGCCTTGTTACTATTTTAAGAGTGCTGTCGCAATTCGTTACTTTCCAAGAAGCCACACACGAGTGATATTTGCTCGTGTTCGACCGGTAAAATAGACGAAAAGTCACAGTTACCGATTTACATAATAAACGTCTGCCACACAGACCAAAACCGCCCGTAATTTGATTTTGCATCCATTCTTCCCATTAATTTAAATTAAATATTTGGTTGGCGTAGCTGTAGAGACGACAAAACATACTAGTATACGAAGAGGCAAAAATGCATGCTACAGGAGGACATGTACTGGTTTCTATTGGTTGTTTGGTTAGGACAAAATTAGATTAACAATGAAAATCGCTAAAATTCAATTATAAGATCGTTTTTCTAAAGACTAACTCCTTAATTAAACGATGTTATTGTTAGGAAATATTTTACACGACTAGAGACGAAGGAGGGCCATTATAGGTGAGGTTTAAACATTAACTAAGACAAAAGCAGTATTTCCCTCTCTTGCTCTCTTGTTTGAGTTTAATATTACAAAAGATTTCAGGACCGTATCTTGCCCCCCGGAGCCAGCAATACAATTTGCATAATATTTGCAGTTTTTTATTCATGTCTTCGTTTCAATAACTACGGAACGCTGAACATCGGTTTGTCCAAACTTGTTTACATGGAAATACCAATTCAGCAACAAAAAATTTCTTCCAGGAACACACAAGTATTTGTGCAATTTCGTGATTAATGTTGAAATTTGTGTGTTATTCTGAGATTCTAAAACCAGAAGACTCTTTGTAGGGTCCCAGTGTTTCAGTTCAATGAATCCCACACGGCCAGCTGCGGATGGTTTCGAGTACATTAGAGAGTTCCCCTCCACGTCAATGCATCTGAGGACATTCAGTTGGTCTCCATCTGCAAAATGGAACCATTCCGTATAAAGTGACTTGTTGAAACACAGCACTATTTCTTTGGGTTTCGAAGACTGGTCAAGTAACCATGCAAAAGTAAACTTGGATATTATAAAAAATACTTAGATTTCAGCTATGTTTTTTTATTGGTCAAATGTCAAAAATGCTTTGAACGTAATAGAGGAAATCTAAAATCCGTTAAGGCTTTTTTTACATCCACTGATTTTGAGGATGCGAAACCATGAAGTCGCAAAACTATCAGATGTCATTTGTCCTAATTTAAATTTATGAAGTCTGAGCTTAGAATTGGCACAAAGCACCCACAAAAACTTGTTACTTGCTTGCAGGTGAAAACTGATCACCCAGGAAAGAATTGTCATTCTTTACCCACTTCTGCGTGACCCGCTTCATGCCATTAATTTTCCAGCATGTTTGGCTATGTGTCTATCATGCTTACGAATCGATTTACAGTCTTAATTAAGTATTTAGATGAGGAGGCAGTGAGTAACCTCCCCTAAATTTTGAAACTAAGAGTCCTTCCCACGCGCAGGATAGATTTGTCCTTCATTTTATTATTCATTAAGAAGCCGTCCTGAATTTCACCTAGGCGCAAGGAGACAGTCTAATGATTCAGGTGAATAAAATTGGTAGAGTACCGGAGAATTTGACCAGATTAAATCAATTGATAATTTGGCGATAACACTTCGTAATAATATCAGGTTTGTTCAAAACCTTGAGTTTGAAAGGAAGCACTCAGGTAATTATTGAATATTTTCGACCGGATTCATTTCTCCAACCGTTTATTAGCATCTTAGTAATGCCTGAACCAATCAACATATGCTGATCTCGGTTTTGGTCATAATACAGGGATCTTAGGCATGAAACCTCTCTCATACAATTCCTACAAGTTCATTATTTTGTAGTTCACGATAATCCATCGAGGTCTCATCGGGACAGTGCTTAGTATCACACCTTCATTAAATAAGCATCCAGTGCACACAATTCAAGAAACAATCAAATCTCGTCGAAGATCGAAAACAAGTCATCATGCTCAATTCTGCACCTAGGATTCCGCACTCACTGGAAGGAGCATTTTCGAGCCATGCAGTGTCAAATAGTAACCTCAAACTATATGAGACCCCCACCCACTTCCTGCTTAAGTAGTTTACCCGTATAAACCTTTAAGTGGGTGCATATTAAACGAGCTTTGATGCTCCAACAGACGAAATAGTTGGAAACGGATGCTCCGAAATGACATTTTTAATTTACTAACAACGGCTGTCATGCAAAATGTTGTTTTGACCCACTATGAGTCTGCAGACGATTTTTCGGTTCCAATTTCTAATTAAATCTGATTACATGTTAGTTATACGGTTATACAATTTGTAAATTTTCCATCTGGGATTGAAATTTCATATCACACAATATCAACTTCAGATAATGTACCTCAAATCTGTTGCTCGCTAGTAACTGATGGTCGATTTTACTATGGGTCACTTTTGACGCTCGTGCTACTTGAGAACGGGGTATTATGCAGACCTAATGGACATTGCCCGAATGAAAACCACAAAGTGTCAGGACTCCAAACACCTTCACATCAAATCCAGAAATATGCAACTTAATGTATTGAGACCATCCGGTAAATAGACCAAATGCGTTTGAATAATTGTCATCAGCTGCTCCTGTAAATTACCCCTTAAAATAGGGTGCTTTGAAGTCTAGAACCGCCCCAGAATAGGGTTCCTGAATTTGGCACGACGCAGAATCAGCACTTGGAGGTATCCACTGATGTCAAAGCGGGTAGTATAGCCGTAGAAAATTGCCACATTTTGCAGTCAGATCGGCACGAAGTCGCCTCGGTCCTCCCAAGAGCAGCTTGACCCTTATCACACTTATTCACGGTCTGCGCAAAGCATTTCTACACACCAGATCAGAATGCAATATTGTAATTTGAAGTCTCCAACAATAACACTCTCTGTTGAAAAAAAGACAAGTAACATTTTAACTAACTCAAATCCATTTCCGAACTTGCATGCATTCACTCAAACCACGTTTTATATATTTGACCTGAATTATTAATTTTGGGGACAATCCTCCATTAGTTGAATACTGTTATTATGAAGTGATGTTAATATTTTGTCCAACTAAACCAGACGTATTCCTATCAAAAGATTATCACTACCATTGAGTAAGTCTAGAGGAAATAAGGGCTCCTAGATGAAAATTATGCCTGCTAGTAATTGAGAGACTAAGGTGAACTGAAGGGTACCTCCACAATTTACCAAGCATTCTTGTTGTTTGAATGAACATGTACCTGAACAGTCCGCTATCCCTGCCATTTTTGTGCACCAGTCTTTCGCAAGCCGAGTCAATTGCGTGCATGTAAACAAGCCTCATGAAATCGTGTTGCTTGTCTGCTTTAAGACTATGAGCTGTGGTTTCAAGGTAAGTCCCGATAACACCCCTATACTGGTTTGTATTTATGTCAGTGTGGAATTTCGCACTGCGTAAACATGGGGTTCATAAAAAATCGTGTATTCTAATCCCACAGGCAACGAAGAACAACAACTTTGCGAGGAAATCTTTGGGTAGAAGATGTAGCCGCATACAAGTGTAAATTGTGTCAACATTACTACAGGCGCCAGGCATCGCATGCAAAGACGATAATCCATTTACAGAACAACATTACAACATTAAATTACAGGTACAGTAATATGCACCCCGATTTCCAACATTTAACTTGACAAAGCAGCCAACGATCCCAAGAAAACCGCTGACGGCACGGAAAGACAAAAATCCACATGAGGTAGTGATTAGCGGCAGTGACACGAGTCTACATGCGTTTCCCATGATGAAAACAGAAAATGGTGGGTAAGGTATGATTTTCTACGTATCCACTGGGCAAAGTTGCGTCAAATTATGTTTGCGCGCGAATGTGTGTAAATATAGGGCCCACTCGGTGTAAAACAAGCGAATACCTTGTGGAACTAATTATTTCTAAATGGAGGATTACTAAAGTGTCAAAACCTTGTTTCAGAGCAGATTGAACAACAATGACAAGTCAGCACATCTGAAATTACTTTCTCTGGAGGACCGTTGGTGGTATTGAGGAGGAGTAAGGCATCGATTTATTGGATCGACTGTTGTAATCAGGCTAATGTCCTGAAACGTTTGAATCAATCATCCTGCCCTTGAAGAGCTACGTACCTGGAAAGGCAGGCATCAGGCGGTGTTTTCTTCCTAAAGTCGTACGATGACGGAGGCCTTTTCTTCCGGTATAATTATGCTGAAACATCTTTATTAAAGGGTTTTGCAGATGGGATCAGGTTTTTGACATCCCGTATCTTCCTGCACGGCTTACCAAATCTACATTAATGCAAAAGTTACCGTTTCCTCTAGGCTTGTTGATTTTCAGGGATGCAGCCTATCTTAACAAAAATTCACTCACACTATTTATGAGAAACTGAGGAGGTTCAGTGGTGGAATCTCCTACGATTGAATTTACTCAAATCGCTGTTCGCTTTTTAAGATAAGTCAGCTGGAATGCCATTCCCGCCTTGACCTAGGTCCTGCCATACTGGTAATTCTCAAAAACACACAACCCATTGTGTACCTCCATTCCAAATAATGTATCAATTATACTAACATAGTTAGAAATATCCAAAGTTCGGCGTTGGTAAACGATTGTTTCCAAAGGATTGGGTCTTGTGAAAGTCACGAGTCCTACTGAGACCATTGCTGAAGACGTTGGTTGCCTCAGGTCCTGCATCAAAAAGGGCTGGACAAAGCATCCGAAGACAACTGAATTTGGTCTAAGCGGCACTGTAATGTGACAGGCCGTTTGAGCATGCTCTTTCTTGAGATGAGCTTGACTGTTGGCTATGCATTCCGTTAGCGTCTTAGACGTAGATCGAATTAAACGCCTTCAAGGTAATTGCTAACTGCACGAAGGCTTCGAATTCAAACCTGGCAGTTAACATTGTTATTTTAAACAGCCTGATAGTTATTTAAACAAAATCTTTATCACAGTTTATTCGTCAGCAGAGACATATCCGTTATGTTTTGATGTTTACTATATTGCTGAGCAACTAAAGTGAGTCCAGAAGCTGCCAGTTGGGAATGTTTAGGAATCTTTGTCTTAAATCGGTCGTGTGGAGCGCCATTGCCGGAGTGGAACAATGTACCTAATATCTGCATTGATTTGCGTTCTTAGATACTTCTAATTGGTCTTTCTGATGTGCTGCTGGCCGAAATGAGGCTCCTTTGATTAATCTAATGCTACATATTAAATTCACTGATCGTTAATATACGTTCTTGGGGGTTTTACAACTTTCGAAAAGTCCCTACATGACCTTTTAGTTAGGTCGATCTTCAAAGCAGGCTTAATTTTCTTCTTCTTACTTGATATAAATCCTTGTTTTGTTACATGGACACGTTGTTGGTGTTCAACAGCGTGGTAACTCAGTCGCCCCTAGTTCACCCCTTCCTTGCCTGGCCGAACACCGCACAAGTTTAAGGTGGGCGCTTGAACAACAACATAACATTAGTGTACATCTGCCGCAGAGTTGGAAAGTGACTCATTTGGTGTTTCGGCTACCAAAGACGCTAAATAACGGCCATTATCTGTGGTTTGATAGCAAGTCTGCAAGCGTCCGAAATTGGAAAGTGCCAGAGACATAGGTTTACCGAGGTGCATTCCCCTTTAATGCTTCCTGGCCAAGCTTGATTTCCGCGACACACCACTTGACAGTCCAGTTTGCTTCAGCCCTCTGCATGCCCCTCCATTTCGGGGTAAGGTTTGGCAGTTTCATTGAATCCACCACGGAAGGGGAGCCAACAAGCAGACATGCCTCTGGCGGAGGGGGTGGGGAAGTTGGTTAATGGAAAGAAAAGAGAACGCAGTTAAATACCACACACACCCTCTTGGGATGCAACAAGATGCCAACAACAGATAGGGACGCATACGCGTATCGACAGAAATGACAACCGGAAGAACCCTAAAGAGGGAACCACATCGGCAGGAGCTGATGGTTTTTTTCGCTCGCATGGGACGCGTCGAGATAAGATCGGGGTACATGGGAAACTAGGAGACCCGCTTTGCCCTCCCTAAGTCCATTCACGTTTACATCCCTGAACCGCAGTAATCAGGTGCGGTGATTTAGCTCTATGGGCTCTTGGGTATGCACTAGATAGAAAAAAACATCTATAAAACGAGATGTTTAGGTCAACATAACCATTTGCTGGGGGGGGGGACTAAGAAGGTGAATTGCTTGCTAAACTTTAGAACCGATGATACCGTGAATGAAAGATTTGTTATTTTATTAAAATCATCGTAAACAGCGAACCTCTACTTGCATTTCTACTCACCCACCGCAATTCATGTTATTGCAACTGTAGTTCTTAAATTCATGTAAATTCCTCAAATACGCCAAGATAATCATCGACTGTTGAAAGGTTTGCAGCTCATAGAAATAGCGCTTAGCTTGATTTCCACTCTTCATTTTTTTGAAAGACTAAGTATGCACTTGCAAAAATGAGTTTTACGGAGAAAGGTTGTGGAGTATGACAAAAGCGGAACTCAGGGTATTGTCAAATATCTACATCATCAGAGAAATTGGGAGCGACGTAAGAGGTTGTGCAGAGGACAAGTGTCCAAGATTCTGCAAATATCACGTATTTTACAATTGTAAGGGAAAATATACACCGCAGGGTCTACAGCCTTGTGTGATGTCTACATTGGCTGCTGACTAGCCAAGATCTACCTGAAAACTGTCTTTTGCAGCATTTTGAAGTGGATTTACACATTTATCGTGCAACCGTAAACATCGAATCTAATTCTAGTAACCTGGCTTATTTATGCATTTTGTGTCGTAGGTGCGCTTTCGCCACAACAGTGTGTGCTTGCGCACTGTTTTCTTCACTAAATCCTACACTTTTCAGCAAGTAGTAAACACTGAGGAAAAGCATAAATAAGGTCTCGGTTTCAATGTCTGAGTTATTTTGTTTAAAATTAAATCAAATTTAGTGCCACGAACACAGAACAATAACAGTAATGAAATCGGAAAAAAGTATTTGTTTTAATAGTTCTTTAAAATTGCAGTTTACTAATTCCTAATTTCCACAATAATGTGAAAGACCTGGAGTTGTATACAATTCACAAAGGTATTAAAATTCCATTCCTTCCTTTTCTCGAAAACATCCGTTTTGATTTCGACAGGTTACAGATATTTAAACAACAGACGCATCCTTTTTAACTCTCATGATTCGAAAGTCCTCAACACCCAGAAAGTTCCACGGACTCGTTGATAAATTGCAACGATTAATGTGATCGAGACCTGAGTACAATCCAAGCCCTGTCAATCAGGAATTCCACACTATCAGTAGGATTAGAGTAATGGGCATGGAAGGGAAGATATTGACACCTCAACGTTTTAAAGCTACTTCTGTCTACCTTCATATAACAAAAGTCGTTTTCTTCCATTCAACTGAGTTATTTTCAATTCAAATATTATTGACTTAGCTTGGTATTTTACGGACCATTTATTTATTTATTGAACTGAGGCAGAAGTTAATTGGTCTATTCTAATCACAAATTAGCATCAACACAACGAAAATGAAACGACAATAAAAAAAGGTTGACATTTCAACCCACTTCGCCACACATTTCCTGCTTCGTCACTAAATTGTCATCAAGCCAATCCTTGAGATGTAGTGCTGTTAGAAAATGGTAATCTGATTGAGCGATTCGCAGACTGTGTGGAGGATGCTTCAAAACCTCGTAGCCGATCCTCATGATGGTCGTCTTAATGATTTGTGCAACGCGTAACCAGGCGATCAGGATTGGGTAGCATGAAGATACTGGTTGGTTGGTTGATCCGCAGTCCCACAAGCAAATTAATGTATAGGTTGAAAATTCTGAATTACTTGCTCTCCAACTTTTTCCCTCACTTGAGGTTTTGACAAAAGGCAACAGAAATAAAGCGAACCGACATCCCTCATGTGAATTAAACTAAAATTGAGCTGAATACTACCGTTAATCTGTTTAAGCAGTTATAATTGACAACATCGGTGCAGACCCGGTACGGTTGTGGGAACCACACCAGGGCCGACAATCCACGTCGATGCAGTCCGACGGAAGGAATGAGAAGAGATACAGGTGGCGCGTAGTTCAACTAATTTATTGATGCTGTAGCCGTGTTATGTACAAGGTAACAAGTCAGTTTGTATAGCCTTGCTAAGCATCGATCGCTGAACGAACATGGTTACGCGAAATCTAAATCCTCTGAAACTGTAGACGCCACGAATGGCACTGCTTTGCCTCTCGCAATGTTTATTTTATTAACGGGAGTTCACGGGGCTACAAACTCAAACTCGCTGTCACTCTTCTCTGAGGCGTGACAATGCGCGCTGCGCACGCGCCGCCGTACTCGCAACGCGCGACTCCCACTTGGTGGCGCGTGCGCACCAAGTGCGCGTAAGGTGGGATGCTCGGGGGAGTAGGGGTAGGGGGAGGGGGAACAGGCGTCTGGGCCTCTACGTGCGCGCACAGGCACACAATAGGTGGAAGTTTCTGCTGCTCACTTGCGCCGTATTGTGTTGCTGAAGCATCTGGGCAGGAATAGAGCACCAATATGTGGGACTGTGAATCACCGACTCTGTACGGCTACGGTCCTAGCATTACCACCGCCTCGGCCCTTCGTGGAACCACGGCAGAAATTATGGGGTTCCAAGGCCAGGCAGGGAATAATACGGTCGAATTCTATGCGGGAACGGCGAATTCGTTGGCGAATTTTTGCACAAACATCACCGAGACCGACGACGCCTTGAAGCAGGTCCGTGGGGGTGGCTTCTTGGCGGAGTTCGAGAGGGAGGACGAGGAACAGGAGGAGGAGGGCGGGTCCTACAGCACCAGTGGGGATATTAGTCCGCTTGCAGACAAGAAAGTGTATCCGTCGTCGAAAGGAAATCCGCTCTATGAAAACACCATGGACAATTTGATGAACGGAAAAGAAGGACAAATCCTATGGGTAAGAAATAATTATGCACTTCATTGTTACCCACTGGTTTCAGTATTCTTGGGTGGGGTTAGGATGTTTAGATAGTTGGAGTCCTAGGTTAGGTCATGTTTTTAACGAGATTAGTAAGGTTGAAGGTTTTCCACATTAACAGCTTATCGGCAAAGCAGTTTCACCCCTGCTTTACCACAGAGGTTAACCAAATTCATTTTGTGTTGCAAAATCTCCCTACCGAAGCTAACCCCGTTCAGCATATCATTTTTATGGAGGTTTGGTCTTATTTGCGTAAGAATCCGCATTAAACAAAATTATCTAATCTTCCGCTAACATTTTATCGGTTTCTTCATTTTTCACTTACTTAAATGTTTAAAGACGCACAAAATTTCATAACCTCGCGAAGGCGAAAACTATGAATAAATTATATTTAGCTCGGTGATACCGCGTTATCTGATTACTACCGCTTTTCGATTTTGGATCCCCACCACTCCCACCCACGCACCACGAGTGTCGTTTCACGCCAAGTCATGCAGCCATAATCATACACAAGCTCGTATGTTCAACTAGACATATTTCTTGTCAAATAATCGGAGGAGGAAGAGTTGTGGGTGCTATGCTATACAGAGGGCCCACGAGATCTCAAATGTACACTTGAAAAGACGAAATTGTGTTAAATTACAGGATAACTAAACTAACACCTCTTAGATCCTTAACCTACGGCCCAAAAATGCCGATTATCACAATTACACACCCTTTTGTTAGTTGGTAAGTGAATTGTCGCCTCAGCTGAATAATTCCTTCTAAATACTTAGATTTGACTTGGGTAACGATCTCTAATCTGACTTCAGTGATGCCGCGCAATCAAATTTGAATACTTAAGCAGAAAGTGAAATCTTGGCTGGATCGCGTGTTTCGAAAACGCCCAACGGCCTGTTGAGGAAATTGAACCAGTGGTCGAAAAGGCACTGTTGCTTTTGTCACAACAAATGAGAAAATGTAATATGTACAAATTCGTGTTCACTGTGCTTCAGGTGGAAACAGTTTACGTGAAGGAGTTGAGGCGCAAAGCACTTTGCGTGCTATTTCCTCCCTCCTAGAACTTAAATCCAACATTTGTGCTGTTACTCCACAGCCGTCTACCTAAGTATGCATGCTTCCCATCAAACAAACGTTTTTACTGTTTCCAGCATTACGACACTTTTTCAATTTGGGTCTAAAAGAGTCTGGGTCGTTGTCGGGAAGAGCCAATTTATTTATCTACGCAATATTTTCCTATCGTGAAGACTAGTTAGAGGTTCTCTGAGTCTTCGCTTTAAAGGTTATTTGTGTACATTACGTTTTTACTGAAATTTGCGTCCCATGTTCTGACGAATGCGCAGAGGCCCACTTCTTCATTGTAACGCCGCAACGCTGAATTACAAACCTCTTGAAAGGTATAAAACATGGTTATGAATGATAAGCACCAGACAATAAAAAGTTGCTAATCAACCAATTGAGGTGGTGACAAAATGAGTTCTGTCTACGATGTCGTTAAAACAATGGGGCACAGGTGAAACTAACTTGTTAAATGTTGCACGACTTTTTTTCTGAAGGGAGATTGGCCGCAACCGTGACTAACAACATCGAGGAAGCACGTAAAAGGCCCCAATTGGACTCGACTACTCTATTATTTGGTAAATATTTCAAACTATTTTCCGGCTAAGATTGTAAGTGGCAGGCGCCTGAGCAACACTGCACTCAGGATTTGCTAAAACAATCTGGCACCTTACGGCACATCTGATCCAACTGTGCACCTCGTAATAAGACAGCGTGGTGGCGTAATGAGACATCTCCAGAAACCGTCTGTCTTTTAATCACAGCGTTGTCGGCCGCTGTCAACCTGGCAAGTGTCTTGTTCCAGTTGGTGCCGAAACCCTCTATTTCTCGCAAGTTCAGCCTTATTTTTATTAACAGCCGTTAAACCCTCAAATAACGTGCATTTGAGTGGTCAGTCTAGCCAAACCTAAGCAAAACATCAACGGATCAGCACAGGAACCATAAAATATCGAAATGTTATGGGAAATAATGGTGAACAGGACGCGGTTGCAAACATATTAGCTATTTCTGTTCATTTGAATGAGTTCAAAGGTACAATCCTCTGTGCATCATTCAAATGTGTTTATTAGTCGCTTGTCGTCCCATGTTACCGTTTTACTAGGCTTGTCGGGTTTGTTGAATTTACAACTAAATTTACCACTTAAAGTGGTTTTGAAGTTGCATGCAGCCGAAATCGCCAGCAAATGATTATTAATAAATTTTCGGTATTTTTCTGTTGGTTTTTACTTTAGTAAAATAATGGTTGCACCTGCTAAACTTACAGACTCCAATCAGTGCATTGGCTGCCCTTTTATCCTCAACAAACTAGTTACGAAGATAAAAATGGACCAGTGCCTGGTCATTTTCTGAATAAAGCTTTCATAGTCGGCTGAAGTTCTTAACATTATGGGCAATCACATTAACGACTAGCCTCTTCCCAGACACAACACAGAGTCTGCGGCACAACCGGCCTTGAAAATTTTTATCTGCTTTTTTACTAACTCCCGCCAAATCGTACTCAAAGATAACTTCACGCTGCATTGTTCCATTATTTAAAAAAAATGCTTTCTTTAAACGTCCGATTCTACGTGCAAGACACATCTTATGAGGCACCTGTGCCACAAATGAGCACAACTTTTGTTTATCTGGGCTGCGGTCATTCGTTTAACTGGAAATCCCTTTGAATGTAACACCGGGATTCGCGCCAGGTATATGCCTTGTGATACTTCCCTTCTGACTTTATTAAACCCATGCACAGTCTCCCAAAATGCATGTGGATTGTTAGTCATCAATTGCTCAAGTGTGTACCACGAAACGGATACATTGTATCGGTTTGGTAGAACTTGAGTTGACTCATTTTGATACTCGTATGCACAATTATTGCTAAATATTCCTGGTTTAGGGGCAAATAAATATCAGGTGTTTAATTTGAGTGTCTGATAAGTTCCACTGCAAATAAAGCATAATGGGGGACACAAGAAATGCCCGAGTTAACAGAGAGTAGTTAAGTCAGGCCCGACAAATGACCAATAATTAGAAAAAAGCAAAGGGTTTGGCAATTTTTATTTTTGATTAACCTCCTTTTGGTTAAAATGGGACTACAAAAGAATTGGTAACATCGAATTGTACCGGCCAGCAATACTGTCCATATTCAGATAAAGGACCAATGGAAGTGTTCTGCGCGCTTTAGCAAAAGTAGCCACCTTTTCGAGCGACCATGCAAGGCCACACAACGCCGAGGTGGCTAAAAATAAAAACGCATAAGTTAGCCTGCCTCGTTTTGCCCCATTCACACATCTGCTGTACTTAGCGCCAAGAGATGTGCATCTTTTCCGGACACTACAGGATGCTCTAAATGTGCGAAAGTTCTAATCGCGCGGAAGGATTTGTAAGGGGCCTTTTAATTGCTCAAATTGCTAGATTCGTCTACAAGGGCAATTAATAAATGTTTACTGATCATTGCACACTAGATTAACCTTTATCATTGACGATAATTGTCATTTAAAACCTTGACGTATTAGGTGGCGTTGACTGCGTCAGGTAGGGTGTAGTTCCAAAGGCAAAAACCACACAAAAGCCTAAAGCTTTTCAACCCAAAGACACACACTGCCATGTTGCAGGTAAATCATTTCGAGCTAAACAGTAGAAAGTGGGATGCTGGTATCCTGATTTTTTAACTTTTGGTGTTCTTTCAACTGCACATGAAGCAACACAAACCCAAAAATGGCAAATCTTGGGGCTGTCCAATAACACTGATTACTGCCTAAGTCAGAATTTACTACCTGTGTCGTGGACAGTCAGTTGGCACCAAAAACTGAAAAGAGAGGAAAAATGCACGGTTTATTATATTCTGTTCAAATGTTTGAAGTAAACTTTGGCTTGAAGTCTTACGAAGCTCTTAAAAGCAAATAAGCTGGCTCACCATGTACTGTTTTCGCCGTAGACCTTCAAAGTGTCATCAGTTCATTGTGATACTTCATTTTGTGGACTTATAATTTATTAGGCTTGACTGGACACTGCATTAATTTTTCTGACCAGTCAATGGACAGAAGGACGTGGCATTCTCATCTTGAATTCCAGTATTACTACGCAAGCAAGTGCATAAACTGCCTCTTGCATGCTAAAACACCTAGTCGAGCATGGTCAACTGGATATCTTGAAATCAAATCTCCTCTAACCTGTAGTTTGTTTAGTCATTTCAGCTGAACATAAACAGGATCAAGTTTCTTTTTAATCTAACATAACAATTCGGAATTTTCACACAGTGTTGGGGCGTTTCTAAAATTAACCACACCGAATGTCAGGCTGAAATGTTTTGCGCTTCAGCCTTGTGCCAAAGTGAAAAGAGAAAATGCCAGCACAGCGAAGGCTCCAACATAGCTAGAGATGTATATCTGCGTTAAATTCGAATACATTGTTAACTTTAATTAGGTCAAAGGAAGATGTGATTCCGTAGTGGTCCGACCCATGAAGTCTTTTCTTCCAATTATGACCTACACAACTTAGAATGTGAATGGGCAGTTGGCTAAATTTGTGTACAGGAAATTCTTACAAACAAAATAAATTGTGAACAGTATGTGTGGGACTCTTGTAGTCACCAAATGGTGCTATATTTTGCAAGCAATCTAGTTGGCTGGAAAATATTTCGCATCATCCTCCTCTCAGCCATTAGGCATAATGACTACAAGAAATATCTTGCCTGTAAGGTTTTTAGGAAACCTGACACTTACTGGTGCGCCTCCATCCTAAAGGGACAAACAAGGTAAAAATGTTGGGAATGTGAACGCTGCAATGAAGTAGAAACCTCAGATATTTGAGGCCTTCAGGATGCCTAAGTTGTGGCATCCTTGAGGCTATTTTCTGACCGATCAATAGTCAGAGCGTAACCAGTAAAGGAAACATGTTACCATTGAATATTCTAATTTTTTTCTAAACGGTAAGTCTAGCAGTGTTATGAATGCCATTGAAGAGATTGCTAAGAAATTAAATGTTGAAAATTCAGCAGTGTTTCGTCATTTACAGAAGCCCGGATTCGCTTCGAATCCCGGCAGCTGCTTTCCGCGCGTTTTGACAGAACGAAAGAAACCGAAGCTTGTTTACGCTACCATTTATCTCCCATAAGAAGACTGAACCTACTTTGGATTACCTCATTAGTGAGGATGAGAAAAAGAACTTGGTGGCATGAAGGTTTTCAAACATAACCCATGGTAGAGGCTGAATTGCGGAAGATATTCTGTGTGTGATGGGGCACTGCAAAGGAATACTCCTTCGCGAGATTCTCACATGTCCCCAGAAATGAATGTGGAGAGGTACTGTGAGCAAATCACCCGGCTCAATGCGTAAAGCTATACACGATGGTCAGTCAAAAAGACAGGCTCTTTCACTATGAGATCAGTAGACCACAAATCGCCCCACAAACACTACGAAATTTGGCGAATTTAAATGGGGAATCCTCCATCAGCACTTGCCTTCAGATTTTTATCTCCTTTGTTCTCGACAAGTCAATTTGTGTACTAAACGCGTAATTTTATTAAGGAAATCTTATTCTTAGCGTAGAAGCCATGCCGTTCCTACGAAGGTAGACTTCGTACCATGCCAAGCGTTGGGAGGCGGGTATCGGAAATGCTGACGAGTACACTTTTAATTAATAAGTACAATTTATCACGAAAGTATCTTAAATTTAGTTTGCGCGAACTTACGAAATCACACAATACTATTGCCTAAATTAATTCTGGAAGAGGACGGATGCTTGATTGAAAATAATCATTATGTTAACTTAAAACCAGAACCGAAATGCTGGAAGCACTTTTGGTTTGTCCAGTTCAGGGAGAATTTTTACAGGCTAAAATCAGAGTCCTTTTCGTGTCTAGACTTATGCAATAAGCTCTTGGATTGGATCTTGGCCAAAGAGTATTTTCATATCAGCAACAATTCTGGGTGAAACATGACCTATCCTAGACTTTTATGACGGCAAACCATCTCATTGTACAATTGTTTTGTCTTCGAGGTAGATATCTGCAACCAGAAAAGCTGGGATTAAGGGATTGTGTAATTTAATTATAAAGATTTGCTGCGAGTGCTTAATGGCGTTTTCGAGCAAATCATCTACTGAAAACTACGTGCCTCACCAAACCTCCTATCGGAATTGGGATTTTCACCCTAGTCGGTAGTTATTGGTAGCTGGTAGCAAATTCTCCATGATTCTTGGGAAGTATAAATCGAAACATCTAGGGGTTTTATGCCTGACTTTCACGTATCAATTGCCTTTTTTACTTTAATTGGTTCCTTAAATAAGGCACATGCATCTTTATTTGAAAGATTGTTGTTTTTCTACAGTGCGATATAACCGCCCCGAATGCACCCAAAAGCGGTCATACCAATTAACGCCAATTATGTTGGACATTCGCACTAGTAATACCATAAGCAGGATGCCACCCCTGCTGTTGCAAAAACTACAACTATCTTTAAAACACTACCATATTCTTCAGGTGGTTGCAGAAGCACCGCGTTCCGTTTGACTCCTTTTCAATCCTTTTCATCGATTTGTCGCTTCTGAAATGCTCCTGATTAAGAGTACCGTAGTTTTAATCTTCGGTGGCCTTATTTGGGCCCCCGAGATGCTAAAACAAAGACGGCTTACTACCTGTCAACGATCACCGGAAGCCGCAAATAACAGGACGTGTGTGACATGGCGACCTTTGAAAATTAAGGTTTGAGAACTAAGAAGCCATTTAAAAATTCCCGAAATTTCCATGGAAAAGAAAGATTTACCGACTTTGGAAAGCACACGCGCTTTTTGGGTTGGTGGCAAGACATGCCTAAATTTACATTATTTCTCGCTTTCGCTGCTGCTGGCTTCATTAGTAAAATGATTCATCAACGGAAGGTTTAGCGGTTCTCATGCAAGCACCTCGCATTTGCATCGTCACGCCTTCAGCAGATATAGGAACTGCATTCAGTAATAAACATTTTCGGGGAAAAAAGTGAGGTAGTCAGTCACATTACTAGTTGGTTGGTAAATTTATGTAACGTCCCACAACGACCTAGTGGAAGCGTAGTTATCCGTCCCCGTTTCCAGTAATTCTTGCAGCCATCAGATTCAAAAATAGCATGATGTTTTTTAATGGTAACTATTATCCACTATAAAAAAACAACTATGACAGCTTTCCGCTTTTGAAAATAATTTATTACTATATTTTCGGACAAAATGTAAATATTTATTTGACAGGTCACCAGCTACGTGAATGCGAAGCTTCGTTAGGCTGAATTCACCAGAAGCACTATTGTGAATACAGTGGATTGGCTCTACTTTTGTATTTACTACAAATGATGCTCGGTTTTTTCGAAACAGATAATACAAGTGTCAGCCTTTTTTATCCGTAATGCTACTAAAAAGGATTCCAAAATAGCCACCATAAGTTATAGCCTCAAACCAATAGTGTAAGCCAAAAGCTATTTAAAGGGTCAGTTACCCAGATTTTCGTCATTTCGTTATCATGTAAAAAGGATATTGTTAATAATATTACGTCACGCTTCGTCATGCTGAGTCAGATCGCTGAGTGAACATTGTCGATCCAAGCTACACATAAAATTACCTGTAAACATCAGTCTGCCGTTAAAAGCTTTATGAGCACCACCTTCAGTTAGCGAAATCTCGGAGGTGTGAATTTAGAGGAGGAAAATGATTATTGAATAAATATGCACGGTTCTTTTGTGTAGATGATTAGTAAACAGGAGTCATTGTCGCTTCATCTACGACAATTCGTTTATTATCCATGGTTTCTACGCGGTCACAATTAAAGATCATTGAGAAGACTCTGTGTACACAAGCTTCAGTGCGAGAAAGTATCTGGCCGTTTGCCATCTTGAGAAATAGTTCAAAGTATTCCCGAAGCTTCAAAGACAGAATGCAACTTAGGGGTGGGCTAAATCTTCTCATCCAAGGTGACTCAGAGGAGAGCTTACAAAATTAAATACTTATTCAGCGAATTTCGTCTAGTTGCTTAGTTATATATTACAATTAAAGCTACATTTTCTTCTGGATGCTTCCTGCACATCGTTGGTTAAAACGACAATTCGATGGTTGAAAATACCAAATTCTGATTCTCAATCAATTTTGACCAAGTCAGTCATTTGAAGGACTGCAGTACTTTACTTGTGAAACTAATTTGCAAAAAAAGACAATCATACTATTTTCGTCACTTGTCATATCGTATTTTACTGATCCTGAGTGAAAAGGCCGTCAGACCAAATCGTTATACACCTGTAAGATCCCTTCAACTTAGATATTTCGTGGGCCAGACCAGGCAAATGAATCACTTTCTTGATGGTAGCATAACTTTTAATTCAGCGGTTATCATCCGTACAGGTAACAAAACGGTAACTGAACTTCCCCTTCGCTGGTTGTCTTTTATCTCGTTTATGCCCATTTTAATACGCTTCACCTAAGTAACCTTGCATCCAATAAAAATTAACGACTTTTTAGAGAACCTCAGATATATCTAGGACACCCCATTTTCAAACTAGCGAAGAATCTGGTATAATTCCTGATATTAAGGATCGAAATGATTTTACCGCTAAATGGGACCCTCCACCACAAGGTGGGCATTGTGTTTCTTCCTAACCTTCACACTGAACCGGCATGAATTACGGTTAAGATAGGTTTCCGTTTAACTGAAAGGACTTCCAAAATTGATCAACATATTTGCCACATCATAGAGGAACGTGCTGATTCAGTGGAACCTTGCAGATTCTAAGCGAACACCTTTAAAGCCGCAGTTGTAACGGGATTCAATGCACGAGTGTACTTGGATTCTTCAAAAGAAGGCTTTTAGCCCCGGCATTTTTGTCCTGTTAAACTTCAATTCCAGCTATAAAACCAATTTCACATTTCTTTATTCGATTTCTGTCCCACAAAATTATCTTACAAGTTATAATCACCATAATTACCTCATGCTTTTCAGAAATCGGAGTCTCGTTTGCCACGGGATTGATTCGCGGTTTCAGCAATGTGATGCTATACTAAAATCCACAAAACGTTTAGGCAGCGAGCTTAGCCATTACTGAATTGCCTGATCCTGATCCTCTTAATGATTCCTACTACCGAAATCATTACTTCTGTGTACGCTTTCATTGATCCCTAGTTTTATCCTAAAGATTCATTTCATCCGCATTTGAGGGGTAAAGGCCTTACGCGTGTCCAAAATGTTTTCTGATCATCTAAAGCCTCTCAATTTATACCAAGATGCACCCCTTAGGCACTAAAATACTGAAAGTACTTACACATAAATTCTAAATTGGTTGGTGTTGTAAAACATGGGGGTAAAGATTCGACGTCTTCACTTAGTAGTCTTGGCATCATTGCTTTAGCGAGGTTTCGAACTTTCAATGACACCGCGTGCAGAATATAACATTTTGATTTTCTCAATGAACATATCTATCTCTGAATAAACCTAGTAAAGTAGATTAACATATTGTTTTATTCATTTTCAAATATCCAAAGTCAGCGTAAATCCTTCGTCCTTGTAGAGTTCACCACTGAAGCAGCAGTTCGTATCGTCAGCTAAGAGGAAAGAGGTTCACAAATCGCCAGATTGCAGCTCAAAGATGTCTAAAGGTTCCAGCCGCGAGAGCTCTGACAGCGGAACAACGTCAAAAGCAGAACGCGTCAAAAGACCTATGAATGCCTTTATGGTCTGGTCTCGGTCTCAGAGACGGAAAATGGGTATAGAAAATCCCAAAATGCACAACTCTGAGATCAGCAAACGCCTTGGTTCCATGTGGAAGGCCCTCTCAGAGGACGCTAAGAGGCCCTACGTGGAAGAGGCGAGCAAACTCCGGGCTCGACATATGGAAGACTACCCTGACTACAAGTATCGTCCACGCCGAAAGCAAAAACAGCTCAACTCATCACAAACGTCTACCAAGCAGTCAGCTCTAGTTCACCCCTCAACCCGTTTGGCTCCTCTCAAGGCGAACCCCCAGCCCTATTCTTCCATGAGGTCTCCCCAGAAATTCACATCACAGCCTCAACCTCCGCCTCCTACCTACGAACCGTCGTTCTATACTGATTCCCTCTTCTTACACTGTCGCTCTAGAAGCCAAGATAAGTGCATAGATGAGCCCTATGCTTTTGAGGGTCCATCAAAGTCCTACTTAGACGGAGTCCCAGCGAATTCCACCTCCTGTTGTTATTCAAATGACCAACAACAGTGCCTCCCGTACGAGTACTCTTCCTATTCCGAATCGAGCACAACCCCATTGGAGTTTATTAACCCTTCTGAAACTCAGGCGCAAACTCTTGTTGTCGAATACGCTGGAATTGAGGACTCTTCACAATACACAGCCATTCCACCTAGTCACCATGGACCATCGCCGTTCCCTTCGATGTCTCTGGTGACTGATTTTGACCAGATGATTACCTACAGAGACTGGAATAGGAGTTCAGCTATGGAAGATGGCACCGCGTGCTACTACAACTATACTCTGGATGGAGGAGAAAGAGAAGGCGGAGCTGCAGCGGACTCCTTTGAGGAGACGTCACCCGATGCGGCAGTCCTTCCTTCAATGAGCCACATGGCCTCGACCCTCCGACTGTGCAGTACCGATTCGGTCCCCGTGAGTCACTCCACCCCCAAGTGCCTAACACCGGTGCCCTACTTCCCGTCCCGGGGGCCCGATTACGCAATACCACAGCAAAACGACTTAAGCCTGCAAAGTTTCCTCGACGAAGGACGATTTTGTGGGCTGGAAAATCGGTTCACGCAGTATGGCTTTACTGAGAATGTCGTAGACCTCCAGTCCTGAAGCCTTACTTCCAGATGACTGTCTATACCGTCGGTAAATGTGCATTTCACTCACACATGCGCTAGCAAAAGTGAGCAAGTATATAGGCCTGTGGTGCCCACGATCTTCTTTTTGATCGACTGAACCAGCTCTTTGTTCCTTATGCGTTTGATTCACTCGCCTCTTTTGTATACAGTAAATCAATCTAAAATGACTCTGACTACATAACTTCGAGATTTTAGTTTTCAAAACTGTAAAACAAGGAATAATGTTGGAAAATTGTCACTAATTGAATCAAACAAGCAAATATTGAAGAAGAAGTAAGACAACCCACTTAACAAAACTCTAAGAACTAGTGGCACTCCAAAATCGTTAGTGTGGGTACAGCGTGCGCATTCATAGAGTGAGTCTATCATTGGGGAGGTGATCCCAAACATCTGGAATCATCGGAATTTGTGCGACAGTGTGCCAGCACAAAGTGCCCCAAAATATCGCTCGGGAGAAAAAGATGATGGTCACTAAAAGTGTATCTAAATTTCCCGAGAACCCAAAGTCAATCAAAATTTAAAAGAACTGCCTTGACACCGAAATAGGGTGCTTTCAGCAAATTTCCATGTGTAATTTGTTTTAAAATGAAAAGTTCTTGGTTTCAAAACTGGCTACCCAAGAGAAAGCTTGCCTAGTATAAATTATTAATGAAGTTGAAGAAGTAGCTGATACAGGCGCCACGTGGGTTCGAAATATGGGTACGACCTAATCCATCTTCCGGTGCACTCTTGGGATTGAAATTTTGTACAAGCGGGCACGGAAGAGTATTATCACGGAGACCAATCCCATCAACCTCTAGTCCATTCTGGATTGGTATTCGCACCGTAGACACCAATAATGTAGACAGGTGTGGTTATGACAGTTCCTTCAAATCTTTCAATGCCGGACTGTGTGGTGAGGCCATCGGATTTGAATCATTTAATTGCCATTAGTTTCCAATAGTCTTTCTATTTGGTAGAAACCTTCAAAGCCATTTAAAGCGTTTAGGGAGCAGCAAAATAAATTTTTCAAGTCAAAGCACCTGAAAGCCTTACCAAAAAACTCATGTGCCAAGGGAAACAGCTGATGGATTTTCATTCCAGCCTTCACTCAACATTGCTTATTGACCCAGACCAACTATTAAGCCTGTCGTTTGTTTTAAAAAAAATGCTTCCCAGGCCACACAAATGACTCAAAAGTGCCAATTTGAACAGCATTTTTTTTAAATTAAGACTTAAAGTGATGAGGAGAAATTGGCCTCGTCACGTAACAATGATGCAGTTCGATGAACTAGACCTTTGTCTGTGGCTTCTAATCAGATTGCTAAGATTTCACAGTTATGACGCCGTCACTAATGGTTCATTCTTTTCAAAACAACTTAGATGTACACAAAGTCGGTACTCAGAAGATGCCGCTTTCCGTGAGAGTAAAAAATTGCCAAATTGTCCTTAAAAGCAAAGCGGTCCTATGTACATTGTCTCCAGGTTTACGCAAAGATATTTTCGATATTTGCAAATTTACAGTCCATCTTAAAGGCATGATTGCTATGAGCCATTCACAAGCCAATAGCAGCATGTAACTCATTTGTGACATTTGAAGTTAAGAGAAAATTATCCTCTAATTTACCAAAATATCTGTTTCTAAACGTCTGTACAGTCATTGTTGGATCAACAGCAAAGTACAATTAATAACGAATCGGAACAAAATATGAGTACTGGTAATTTTGCAGCAATATCAGGGATCATTGTTAGGTGAGTTTGGGAGTCATAAAATCCATTTCAACCTTCGGTGCTTCACCAATCAAAATGTGGCTTGCAAAGAAAATCGGAGCACAATTTACCGTAGTAACAATTTTCATAAGTGAGTGGAAATGCTTTGTTTGCGAGCGTTTTGCTAACTAGTCGTGTCTTGGTCGGGTGATGCAGGCGATGAAACCAAGTCTTGACTGGTGTAGGGTGAATTAACCACAAAAATGTTCCGTTTCTTAACTCGATAGTCATGTTTCTATTTACATCCACCAAAATCACCAAAACCAGCCTAATAAGTCAGCAACGTGCTCTTCGACAGCCCGGAACCATCAGGAGAACATTGAATTATCAGTCCACGGAATCGCTCCAGACTAGTGTTAAGCATTGAGGCTTACAAATTTCGATGCCCCGTAGACCAGGTAATGGTGCGTTTCAAGGTCAGCCATGTTCCCCTTAGAAAGCACGATCTGAAGAAGTGTTTGAAGACGGGATCGTTGCTGCACCGCATGTGTCGCAGATTTCGGTCATAAAATGGGATTTCGGATTGAGATTGCAGTTTATTGGGGGTTGTGTCACTTTGAAATGTGGCTCTACCTAAACTAGATGTAGGAATAAACAGCAGAAATTTGGCTAAACCATGGCAGCATATCCACCAAGCAGAAAACGGGGTCGACTCTTACTTTGCGTCCTTTTCTTGCTTGCCTCACCAGAACCACTTGTTTTAACCACTTGTTAAACACAAAGAACGAAAACTCTTCCAAGTGGGCTTTTTGCCTCGTCAGTGGAAGGTGAGGATGTGGTGAACAATCGAGTAGATATGAGCTGTTTCTTCAGACCTCGCTCTAGCCTCAGAATGTCTTGATTCACTTCAACGTCACCTCAAGTGCCAATCAATGCAAATACTAATTAGACTTAGTTACCGTCAGACTTCTACTCATAACCCCTAGTTTCGTTTAGCTGTCGTCTTATTTACCGAAGCATTTAGGGATCGAGCGTTAGAAATTTTAGCTATGTTTACAGTCCACTGAAGGTTACACAAGTCTGCGACTGTTAATTTCGCGTTTACTGTGCGACTGTACTTTTAAGTGCAAGCACTCGGTAGGATTACGGGAGGAAAACAAGTAGGTCAAAGAAGTTGAAGAAAACGACTGCAGTAAAGGCTTTAATAACAGTTTATGCATTAGGTGCATTTTTGTATCTATAAGGCAAACTTTGAATCCCCTCAAATCCACAATCCGCAAGAAAGTTATCATTAATTTTAACAGAATGAAGCATTACGCCATAAAACGGTCTTCTACGGTGGCATCTTCGTAGGATTGGGTTGAAACAAAATACGGACTTTGTTATCCTTTTTATCAACTGGCCAACTCCTTTGTTCGGAGTCCTTGAAAATCGGAAATAAGCCCTCGCTTGTTCAATTAAATTGAATTACTAAAATGAAAGAACGGCTTAGCAGCAGGAACCAGGGCCTGCTGAAATGTCAAAAAGAAAACCAATTTCATCGTAGTCTTTCAAGTGACAAACCTTTGTTCACATGTTTCTGAGTTCTTAATTTCATAATATGTCACGCATGGTGTCCCACAACTACCGTTGCTTTGGATGTCTTCGACGCCTCTAACGATGTGTTATCGTTCTCAACACAGTAATGCCATGCAGCGTGGCAAATTTCATACCGACGACAGAACGTCTTCTGCCCTGATTAATTAAAGCTTACTCAAGTTTTCATTACTGATGCTACTCTGCTCGGACAATACATTGATACAAGGTATTGGAAGTAGGCAAGACTGCCAAAACAAACCCATTTATTCTTTGGAGATCTGCTTCTCACAATCAAGACACAGGAATATTATGAACTAACAGCAATTGATGTGCGCACTGGGTTTCCCTAAATACTTAATTTTTCAACCAAAGTTGCCCCGACTGCTGATTCACCTCTTCTTGGGGGCATCATAGTTGGCTACACCATCGCCTTATTAAGCAGCACGGCTGGTTCGAAATATCACACAATTTACTTTATCACTACCAGCGAAGCCAAGCCAAGGATTTAAGCTAGTGCAAAGTTGACTTACACGAAGTCGGGCCTGAAGTAACCCGAAGGACTTTAAGAAGCAATATTGGTTTTGGAAGACATTTAAAACTGCACCTACTGTAGCTTCGCCTATGAAATTTAAGAGGCGTAGGTAAAATTAGACTTCTAGAAGGCCTCCTGGGCAGACTGCTTCATGTTGAGGTGTGAACCCGCAAAATCTTGGAACCCCGGGTTAGCAGGGTTTTTTGTTCTTGTGGGAGAAGTGCTAAGCATTCCCCGATTTGTTAATCCAAGACCGCCAGCGTCCCGTGATTATTTTTACTCTCTAAGTCCCTGCCAATAAATGCATAAAGATGTAGACCAGCACTCTTTTATTGGGGACATCAAACGGACACCTTTGTGACAGCGCTAATATGGGGCTATGCGAGCATGATAGGGAACTAGGACATTTATGAAATAAGTACAATAGCTCATAATTGTTTTGTAATTTCTTGTCGTTGTATCAAAGACAGGTGGACTATGTGCTCTAATGAATGATTAAAGCAGTTAACTATTTCAGTGGGGGATCACACAGTATTCTGGAAAATGACTAGTCGCTGGGCATTTGGTGGGGCTGAATTAGACAAGGACAAAATCCATCAATAAGTTCTATTTGCACTTAAAATGTTTTTTTTTTACGAAACCAATCGACTCGGTTTGTTTTTTAAAGTAGTGCGCCATTTAGATAATAGCTGCTGGCTGGTTATTCTGGTTCATTAACAGTGACTGATCGTGATTTCTAACGCCTCGAGACGGCGGTAATAGAGGGGTAAGCAACTTTTCGCTCTGTCCTCTTTTCCTAGAGGCGACCATTTCCTAAACTACGGTTCATTTAGGTTGCAGAATTAGTTAATCAAAATTATTTAACCGAAGGAATCCGTCTGCCATAGTGGATTTAAGTTGCGGGGGAGTCGCCTTGGATTGTTTGAAAGATGTTTGGACCGCGATAAGAACAGGTCTTTCCCCCGCCCTGTTTTAGGGGTAAAAAATTTATTGCAGCTCAACAGAGCAGCTCCGGAAACCGCCAAATGTCGATGAATTTGATGCCACGAAGAGATAGTTACAACTCGTTGCCATGGCGCTATTGGGCCTCTATTGTCCTCGGATTAGAACCGGGAGGGGTGAGTGGGGCATGGGCAGGGACACCAATCCCCGTGTCCGCCTTCAAGAGAACGATTGTAAACCGGTTTTTGTCCTCAGAAAATGCAACTTACGAAGAGGAAATGGAAGAGAAATGCATGAACTTCAAATGGAGGAATGCGGGCATCCTAGTTACCTATTTGCAATTCGATAGTTTACTCGCGTTGTGTTGGTTCGTGATCGAATAATTTGACTAGCTTAACTGTTCCGTAATTTGATTTGGATGGAGACAGAGAGTCTTCATTATCTATTTAATGCCCATCATTCTACCACTTTGGCAATATTTTTCTCAAAGTACTACCCAAATTCTAGGGTGAGATGGTGTAATTGTGACTGCATGTCATGCGTATCTTGGGCTGCCATGATTCCCGAAATTGGCAAACAAGCTGTCATATTAGAATGTTTGCAAGCTCGTGGTATCTAGTTGGCGCAACGCATCGATGAAATTGGGGTAATTATTTACCTTGTCAATCGTACCGGGTAGCAGTTAGTAATACAGCGCCGATGGCATACATAATTATTCCTTTAAATCCGTAATACATAAATGGGCACGCTAGTTTGTGCTAACACATAGTGGATTAATATAACTCTTGTGGAGTGTTCAAACTTGGACGGTTTGCAAAGTCAAGAGGTCAATTTTGACGGAGCAAAAAAATGTTTATATAGTGCCATGATCTGGTCTTAACTTGTCCTCAGCAATTTACTTAAGCCATCGGCGTATTTTACAGGTTAACAATTTAAAAATAGTGGCAGCAGTAACTCGTAGTGCATTTTTATATCAGAAATCTTGAAAATCAGATTCCGCGTCAACGCCAAAACACATGATTCAGTTCACTTCCCGAATGCCGTCGTGTTATATCAGACTACTTGAAATTTTTCTTTTTTGACTTGGTTATCGTCCCATCTCTTTGTTTGCATGCTACGCGCTGGCATTACCCTTTTAGATCCACATACACAGAACCAGCCCACACAAAATCCGGCCTTTTCTCCACGGATCGATGAATGTGGGAAGCGGGGAGGGTTGATGATCATCGTGCTGGATAACAGGGAACAGCATTAATGGTATTCGTAGGCGAAAGTGAACGAATAAACGCACCAGGTTTAGCCCTCCAACCAATCAAGAACGACTGTGCACACTCGCCCTGCTACTGGCTGTGCCAAGGTCACAGCACCACCCACGCGCCAACGGGAGTGCCCATGAAGGCAGGCGCTCTGCACAACGCCGTGAATCGTAACCTAATTGCTTCGTGTACGAGATGTCAACGGCAGTTACCTCTGCGCCTGCACCATCGCAATTCGGCAACATGAGCGAAGAGGCCCCGCCTCGCTTGCTGTCTGAATTACAGGGAGGAGTTACTGTAATGGAAGGAGAGCCGGTTCATTTCGATGTCCGTGTCGCCTCCGATTCTGATGTCCAAATCACTTGGCTCAAGGATGGAAATCCAATTTTGCCCGGTACGTTCGAGTGCTATGGGGTCCATCGTTAAGAAATTAAAATCAAAGTTATGTAAAATCGGGAACCAATGAAATTCTCTTATATATGCCCCCTCGATTTGACATCAAGCATTGCACCATCGCGTTGGACATTTGTTTATTTTAAGTTTAAACAAATATTATGCGATTTTTAGAGGAGATTTAGGGTACAAATTTGTCCCGCAGTCCCTGCTTCCGTTGTTTATTTTCCTTTCCAGCCAAAGTATGGCGCGGTTGACAAAAAATATGCCTTTCAACTTTCCATCATGATTAATTAAGAACAATAGGGCTTCCGGGGTGGTTTATTCGTGAAGTTACTGAAATGTAGTCAAAACTTCCACCCCTGGTAATCATCTACTTTTGACTATTTGTTGTATGTGTTAAATAAGTTTTAAAGTCCTCTCAGACAACTCACCGGTCAGTACAACTAGGATAAATGATTCCCATAATTTTGCCCATTCGCAAGTATACACAATTTCATTGAAAAGCTGGTCACATTTGGGAATTTGACCCAATACAATTTTTGATACAACTTTCCCTCAGCAAGCATGAGCCACTGTATCGTAGTTAGCAGATCCTTCACAAAATTCCAGCAATTCTGTCGGCAATTTTCCTTTCGGAGTTGTTTAATTCCCTACAAATAAATAGGAGTAGTTTGCATATTTGAAAATAGTCTCCTGTCCACATTCGGAGTACTTCAAAGTCCTGATAATCTACCAGCTGTGGTGGCCAAGAGCGTTGCGGTTGCAGGCATGAGAAAAATGCACAAATAGGGTGCGTGAGAAATGATCTGATGACCGACAAATAACATTCGTGAGCCGCTTGAAAATCGATCATCGACACGAGCAGACGGTCCCAGATATTGGCGTGGGAGTCGATTGATTTCGTCAACAAATTGTTTGGGCATTAACCAAAACGATTTACAACGAAAAATGCCATGAAGTTACCAAGAATTAATGATAAAGTCATAATCCATGACAGATTCATTTAGTAACAAGCATATTTCTCCCTTGAGAGTAGTCGTGGGTGCCAATCTGAAGCCTCTAAAACTGATGAAATATACAAAAACCCGGAAAATCAGTATTATGCGCAGTGTTTCATGTAATCCTTTGAAGTTAAGAGCAGCATCAAGCATCGCTTCTCCGCAGTTATCGGCAATTTCATTGATCAGTAATCATTATTTTCGTAAGTGAGCGGTTTATAAAACTGAAAATTTAACTTCGCAAATTCTTCCCCAGCCATGGAGAAAGAAGGAAACTGCAAATTAATGTGTGCAAATTTGCGTTGAACGCGGCGTAACGTATCTTTATTGTGCTGTTTTTTACTCGATGCCTGGGCCGTGTATTCCCCCAGGCAACAATTAGTTTAATCTGTTTGTGGAAAATGGGATCGTTTTTTGCATATTACCTTATTCTAGAAATCCCTACATGGTTTATGGTAACCTGTATATGGATATTAAAAGACCATTGATGTGGTAATTGTGACTATTATTGCCACCACCACCAGTTCGTGGTACCAAAGTGGTTCATTGAAATTTGTGGTTTTAAAAAAACCTCACCAACTTACGGACACCTTATTTGACTGTGAATTTTCCCAGAAGGTGCAATAATGTGGAGAAAGATAGTGACATCAACAAGGACTTGGCCACGCAATTGTCTGTATTTAAGAAAACTTGGTCCGTGAAGGAACCGTCAGTCCTTGCCTTAGTGGAAGCCAGTCATCATGTGGTAGCTTAGCGTAAAAACCAGGTTCTCGTTTGACCTCGTCAATAACGATGCTTTAAGGTACAAATTAGCTTCACTCAATTTAAATAAAGTATATGTTCGATTATATTACTTCTGGCTATTCACAAGGGGCCTCAGTTACTTAAAACAGTGAGTGCATCAAGGCCTAAATAAGTGTTTCCACGGTACTCACTTTGCCAGGAATTGCTAGCTTCCTCGCCATGATTTGATTGTATATTACCTGTGAACTAGGTCTAATGTAAGAGGATTTGCTGTCTACATTTCTTAAATAGCTGGTTAGATTTAGTATTTAAACTGTAGAAATAGTTCAGTGCACATTCTATCGAAGGAATGTGGCATTCAGAAAGGTTGTGAGTAAAAGTATATCTATCAATGTTTGTGTCCAGAACGACAAAATTTTTACCTCGTCATTTATGCTGCTGCATCGAAGTGTTGAGCCAAATTTAAACTTTTGTTCTGCGATCGCGTCGTTTTTAACTGTTAATTGGTCACCGCATACGCTTTGTTTCCTACAGGCTCCAGGATGCACGACTCTTTCGATCGAGGCTACGCCTGTCTAGACATCGAGTACACCCACCCCGAGGACTCGGGCATGTACTCCGTCGTGGTTCGGAACCGCTGCGGCCACGTTCAGGCCAACCCTGCCGAAGTAAAGTGAGTCTACGTGGGATTCGAATGACATCCAGGGTGATTCTGGCTAAATTTCAAATCAGGCATGTGTGAATGGTAGGCGAGACTGCTAAAAAAAGACAATTTAGGAAGTTATACGTAGTCTTTTAAAAACCAGAAGAAAAAAGAAAGTTGATTGTGACCTCATTGAGTCAATTTCGGGAAGTCTTCGCGGTTAAAATTAACTAAAGTGAAACGAATTGGACGGACAGATCAGAGCTAGGTGTCTGCAATGTCATAATATCAGTTTAGGGCAAACATCACATCCTTTATATGATTTTGACTACAATAGTTAGAATTTTGTCGCCTATTGTAGTTTCCAGGTGTTAATTTTACTAACTTCTGCCCATTTCAACCGAATTTATGCTCTTAACAATAGGTTTCCTCATTTTAAGTACAATTTGGCCTCATTTCCCAATATCTTTTAAATACTCTGAAATCTTTTCTGATCAAGAAATCGTTAAATTATTGATTTACTTTGACTGATCCCCGGTCGACTCACTGAACTTGCTTTGAAGAAGATGTAACATTGTTTGTTAGAGTGATTCCTGAGGAGAAACAGGAATACGAGACGGTGGCGATGCAGAACACGGCCTATGAAACGATGTCGAGTCTTGGCCGGGGACCAGAGGGCGATGCCGTCGACGTGGAGCCTCCCTGTTTCACCCAGCCCATCTCCTGCAACAACACCTCCGTGGCTGAGGGCCAACCTGTTCGCTTTATTGGCGAAGTGTCGCCTACCAAGGACTCTACCCTTCAAATTGAATGGCTCAAGGATGGCAAGCCTGTGGTCATTGGTAAGCCGTTTACTACTGGGATCAGGGACAAAATTATCGTTTAAAGTCCCTCGAGTACTCAGATTTTGTAAGTGCGTCGGATTTGCCGGTCTTTAATAGACCTCTCAAACCGCCGATTGCTGCGCTGATGTTTTCCTTCCGAAGCAGTTGTCCTAGCGTCAGTTAATTCAAGTTAATTAGGCTACTTTCACGACCCCTGGAGAAAGTACCTTTGTCTGAGGCTCACTTTCCAGACTAATGATGTTTATTAAATACAGGCGATTGTCGCTAGTCTAATGGGTATTTCGGCCTCCTAGTTAAAGCAACTAATGCCTTTTCGGTGTTGTCCTGGCCAAAATCTGTCACTTCCTGATTCTTGGGGCTTCCAGTAGTGAGAAATTGGTCAGTAATATCTTCTGAACGCAACCGCACGGCTCTTGTATGCGTTAATACCACTGATCCAATTAGATCCTGGGAGTCGAAGCTAGTTTCGCCAAATGGAATGAAGAAGCAAATTTAAATAGGACAAATCAAATTGCGAAAAAACCAAAATTTTTATTTAGTCAACCACGTATTATACGAATTTGTGGGAAACCACTTCTATTCATTCCTGAGACTTTCTCGCGACTTCCGAATGCTTAAGTTAGTGGCACTGACGTCCGAAAGTGTGGACAGCTTTGACGCCGTACGAATCGACGACTCTGTGCAAATTCGATCCTCATTGGTTAGAAACGGACTGCTTCACCCAATAAGCCCGCCCACGACAGCATGTAATTGGTGCTTTTCTTCATGGTTCTTTAAAATGTGGTCTTTTTTCACATGATCCCCCGCATGTTTCAACAAAAACGATGGTTGACTTGCTTCTTTGTGGCGAAATGCACACGGATTTAAGCTGCGTCCCTTAGGCTTTTGGAACAGCTGTTGGCGTAGCTACAATGCAATTCTACCTACCGTGTCTTTTAATCCGTTTTAGTATGCGCAGCTGTCCACAGCACGATTTCACGCAATGATTTATTTTAGTTGGAATTTGGCTTGCAATCAAAAATTCGCAGCCCACAATTTCCCAGGTTAAAACAGCAAATTCCGCAATTAGGCCACTTTTCCATCAACGCGTTTCGTGCTGGCCTCTTCTGTTGTTGTCCCCCTAGTGTGGCGAGTTTTTCTAACTCTGGGACCAGAAAATTAACGCTTAAATTCGTGGGTTTTGTCTAAATTTACTGGTCAATGTTATTCGTTTTTGGCGCGAATGTCGTTTTAGTAGAAGACGGTAGTTTAGCTTAACAGTTGGCACAGAACTTGGGCGTTTTCCGAAACTTCAGGTGGAGTTTACAACGGAATTCCAAGCCTTTTTTGGAGAATTTAATCATAACAAAACACATTTGATCTATAGATTGAGTGTTTGAATTACTTTCTACTTATTGCAATCTCGGTCACACCGGTTATCATTTCTAACTGCCCCAAAATATGTTAGTTTTAAAATCGTCACTTAACACCCACAAATTACCAAATTAGCCAAATTCAGAGCACAACGTGCATGCGTAACCACTAGTCTAACTTTAAAACTAGATCTATGATTTCAAAAATCCTTATTTATCACCTTTGATTCGTAAAAAGAATTGTGGCTAACAACGTCAAACGCTATTTGCATACCATACTACCTTTGTGTTCTTTGGATAGAGGACAAGGAATCAGTCGTTGTGTTCATGGCTGTCCGATGGGCTAAAATGCCTTTAAATGCCAGCAAAGAAGCCAGTGCTGGAAGCGTCTTCAGAAGTCAAGTAAACGAATCTGCCATCGGCGTTGAACAGGTGTTAGTAACGTTTCCGATGGAACAAAAACCGTTCTATTGGTGCTAGGTAGTCGAAGTTGTTCTGCCGTCCGGACTGCTGAATCACCAGTTTTGCCTCCCTCGTGGCGTTTTTCGTGGCTGTCCTTTGGTCTGCCTTGTGTATAAAGTCATAATTTCTTAGGCAGCGCGCGGGCTGCAATCGATCTTGAGACACAGGGTGCTGCCATGTGTCTCCGCCGCTAACCTTTTCGCGTGTCTCGTTGTGAGGGCGGCGTTTGCTTTGGCATGGCGCACACACACACACACATTCCTGTCTGGTAGAACACGATTTCAGGGCAAATCTTACATTCTGCCAAAAGAACTACTTTGTGCCCCAAGTTGTAAACAACAATTACACGCCGTTCGTGGAAAAACTCCATGTTGCACTAACTTAGGCACTTTTTCCCCACACACGTGTCGCTGTTCTGCAAAATGAATTCTAACAGCCGTTCGCAAGCAACCTAGTGGAACCTAACTTTATTTATGTCTGAATTGAACCTCACCCACACCCTAAACCAAATAAGCGAATTCTCTCGAATGATTGTGGAATAAGTTTTAGTCCTACATGTCACCTATTTGGCTGCTCTCTCGGTCTTCATATTAGCGACGTTCTTGTGAGGTTGGAATGAAAAAGGAGAGCGTCATTCTGAAGCTCTAGATGGAATGGTCTGCTTCAAACTCACGTTTGTACTTCTTCACTGTAGGCAGCCGTCTCAGCAGCATGTTCGACCGTGGTGTGATAGTCCTCGATATTGCCTATTGTTATCCAGAGGACAGTGGATCCTATACGTGCGTTATTTCAAACAAGGCTGGTCGAGTTGAGAGCTCACCCATTTCTCTCCTGTGAGTTATTTCACTTAACATCACTCACAAACTCGTGATTGAATTATTAACCCTCTATTACTGCGTTAAAACAACATGTGGGACTTAAATTTACGTAAACACGGCGCGACCAGGAGAGAGATGGTCCGAGGCTGTCAACCACAAGAATTTGGCAGCGTGTTATCACATTGCGTGTATTTGAAAACAGCATCACTGATAGTTAAATTAGTGAAAGAATGTCAATAAGCTGGTACACCTTACTTGAGTGTACTGGTAGTTAACAGAACACCACGTCACCCAAACAGTAAACAGATCTGCTTCCATGATAATTTAGGCGAGTTTGTAATGCTTAATTCCTCTTTGGAGGAATAGCTCAATAGTTACCATGGGAATGGGTCTCGAATGTATCATGAAGGTGCCAAATGGAGTCTCAGGAGGCCAGTATTGGGTCTAATAAAGAAGAAACAGATGGTAAAAGAAACCATGGCGGGATCAAATATGTCTAAAGCCCAAATTTATACGGTTATTTGAACGGCATGACGACATGGCAACACTGTCCAATCAGAAAACGGAATGCGACCTGGTCAGGCGAGGACGGCATTGGACCAACTGATGGAGGTCAATCAATCACGGTTTTCTACTGAATCACCCCTATCCTAAGCATATAAGCAAAGAGAAACTTTTTTATTACTCCAAAAGGGTCGTCTTTTAATCTATTAAAAACCGACAGAAATTAGTTGTACTTACATTTTGGTTTTAAAACAAGTTTAGTGGCAGTTTTAGCCGTAAGAATCCCTCAGCTTCAACACTAGAAAAATTTATTTGCATTGAACACCGTTACTTTAGTTGTCGATTCCACAAAAGCAAAAACATGGCTCCTAAAGACTACAATATGTGATTGGGAATGGTTAACTAAAGTACAAAATGTGTCGAGGTGTGGTGTAGCAGGTCAATCTTTGAAATCTTCATAATGGTGATGTTTTAGAGAGTACATTTTAGCTTAAAACAGTACAACACCTTTTTGCCTATTTATTCACTGATAATTCGTTTGCAAATTAATCTGGAACACAAATCTGTCTTGTGTAAACCACCAATGTCTCAACCGAACGCGCCGTCTGTAGGCCCTCAAAGCCTCCAGTTCTACAAACTAAGGAATACGACGTGAGAAATGATCGCATCAGAGCTGGTTTTATTGGCTATGGTGAAGCGCTATTCCTGTTTTTTAATTGGCTAATTGCGCGTTGTCTGGACTGCGTCTCGTCACGCACTTGTGCGTCCGCGGTAAAACACACACACACACACGGGAGGAGGTACCATTGCGCTCATGAAGGGGGGAGCTGCTTGATAGAGGGGTCACGGTTGGGTGAGCAGGCTGGAGTTAGCAGAGCGCCGTCGCATTTTTTTAAATGCACGCATAAAGCGTGAAGGGTCGGCCATGGACGATTTCCATGTTGCAGTTTGGTGAAGCATTAGCTCCCTCAGTAAGTGCCACCAAGGCAAAAGAAAATGATATTGTGGGTAGGAAATAAGTGAGTTGAAGGTGTTCTGCGTACTAGAATGATCTGCGCCCCCAATATTGGGTCTGGAGTTGAGGCATTCTCTCTTGAGTGACTCTGGTCTCACTTTAATCCATCCACTAAGCTGACAATCAAATGTACCCCGGTGCAGGAAATACATCAGCCACAATAAAGTGATATTTGTAACCGATGTGACCTCAAAAAAGAGAAGTGTTGGGAACTTCTCATGTATTGGACAGTTTTATGCATGTAAAATCAGGGGAGCACGTAGATGTACATAGGTGTGAAATTGAGTGTAGTGAAGTTGTTTTGGGTGGTAAGACTGAAAGCCGAAATGAAAGATTGATAACTTCGTGAAAAGGAAGGAGCTGCTGAAGCGATAATCCCCATTACTGCGATGCCGCACCCCCTGAAACACTAGGGATTTAGGAATGAGTAGTTTCGCAGATCCAGAGGTAAAGAAGGTGGTGAAGGAGTCATTTTAAGTTTATAAAACAGTGCATGGGGTCACGGTGACCAGACATTACCATTTTGGCATTGGCGCCGACACAAAACAGAAAGATTGGAACGAGGTCACAGGTTTCAGTGCTGTCATGTGGTTGACCTAAATTCTCACCTTGTCTGTTCACAACATCTACTTCTTGTCTTTACGCAAAGGTGCGAGGCTGGAGTGCGAATCGTGACCAACTCCAACCTCACAGAGAGCTCCATCAACCACCTGAAGCAGCTGGACGATCCCGGAGCTGAGTTCAGCGGGTAAGCGTTCTGTTGAGTCATCTTTTTACCCATTCTGCGTTCACACTAAGGTGAAACCCACCACACGAAGCATGGAAGAGAGTTTGATCTCAATGCACAAAACTCGTAACGACACCCACTTGGGCTAGAGCTAGTGTCTAAAAGTCTAACGCAAGTAGACGTGTTTAAGAAAGGTGTGCATTTCTACCACTCTGGCGCCAAACACAGAAACTTTTGAGGTCGCCTGTACAGTCAAATAGGGACTGCCTTTAGCATAAAAGGAATGTGAAAGTTGCATGGGGTACAATTTTAAGAAGCAACCCTTAGACAACTAGAAAGGGGTGGCAATGGTAAATACATCCCAGAGGACTATTTAGCACATATTAGAAAGCTGAAATGGCTTCAAGTCTAGTTGGTACAGGCTGTGGCTACTTCGTATTAGGCAAGTTATTTGAAAGTGGGTAATTCATTTATGTATCACCCGGGGAGATGTTTCACACTTTCCGTTTCCGTTGCCCGCATATAACTGGATAGTGCCTTTTTCTGTCATATTGCGGAGATATCATCTGACAGACGACTGCTGGCTGATGAAGGGGGTGGGGGGTCATCGACAGAACCCTGTTGGCTAATTGGACAGCGTCTATTCCCATCTCCCCATACTCATGTGCAGATTTAGCTTAACGTGGATCCTTTCAGCTACAACACATTACCATGCAACCCAGTGAGGTACATGTGTGTGAATAACCACAAGATTCGTAAATGAATGAGCATTTTTGGAGGGCCACGAAACACCAGACAATTGCGGCAATTAATTTTTGTTCGAGGCAATAAATTTTGCAACAACTAAAAATCGCTGATCGGTTTGCTCTAGGGGGATGTGCATGATGTGGAATTGGAAGAAACTTTCATCACGTCGGGGTCACCAATTGTTGTGGGCCCAGCATATGGTCTTGAACCACGCCGGGGGCACTGAATTAACCCTGGCCCGATTACGCTTCCCTACCACCTGCGATGAGGAAGAAGACCGGAGAGGGCGTGGACACAACCGTTTACTTCAGAGTTCAACCACGTTGGTGTTGTGTCGTGTGCGCCGTTTGCGCGTGTGTATTTGTACCTCGGGCGTGTGAGTCATACATGCGCTAACATCGAGACCTAGGTGTGAGGAAAATTCAAGATAATATCCGTGCCAATGAGGGGGGAGTTGAGGATCCGCGCGGCTGGCGACGTGCTGCGAAAATGAGTATTCTGTGTCGGAGGCCGGAGTGATTGGATTAAGGAGTGTTTATAAACACGATTCACAACATGCAAAGCGTAGAACTAACGTTATTAATTGATATATGTGCTAAAGGTTTCAGCTTCAAACCGCTCCATATAGTTTTCAGCTACCTTACATTAATTCCTAGTCTAGTCAGGGTCCTTCTAAACACGGAACTTGTCTAATCGGCTTGCCTAAGTCTTGACTTGTTGGGTCAAATAAATGACAATTATGAGTGAAAAGATTTCTTATTTTTAACTTCTAGATGGACACATGGCCCGCACGTGCCACATTTAGCACCGCGCCTCTTTTTCCAATAACTAGGAGATGAGGGGAGTTATCTGTGGGCCAGAAGTTAGCTAAAATGTACCCGTTTTGTTCACATGACCGTAGGCAGGTGGTGGCGGTGGTGGGGGCGTGCAAGGCCCCCACCTCCTCCACACCCGCTGAAAGATGCTGCGCGCCGTGGCGTCAGGCTGTTTGTTTATGCTCAGGTCGACTGCGCCGACGACAAACGAAGTGGTACGGTTGAATGGGTTGTGTCCAGACAAACAGTAAACAGGGCTACGCACATTGGGAGTAACGTTTATCTGTCAATGCGTGGTTGGATGTGCTGGCATGGCCCATTCGTTGCTTACACGATGGGTTTCCGTGGGCATGTTTCTCCCAGAGGAAGAACTAGGACCAGAATTTGAACGTCGCAAGTCATGATTCAAAGAACAAGTTAACTTTCAGGGTGTTTGGATTCCCGGACTGCTCATCGATACCGGTCTAGTTAACTCAAGACCCCAGAGTAATCAAAAGTCACGTGGCAAGTAGCTGGAGGTGTACCAATTAATAAAACGTCCATAATAATTAATGCAATGCTAAGTCAAACATAAAATCAGCCCATGTGCATTAAAATCACTTGTACTTCTGTGGGCTAGAGGTAGGCATTTAGCGTTATGATAAGCTCATGAGTGTCTAATTTAGTTATAGAAGTCAATAAAATTGTATGAAAGCGATGGTCAGTTTCAGATGACAGGACTAAAATTAACGCAGCTAGGACCCATTCACTGACAATTAAATAAGTCGCCTTATTGTGGCTGAGACTTGCAGATCGTTGTTGCTTCCAGGTTCGTCGAACACGCTCCCGACCCCATCCCTCCAAGCTTCACCGGACCAATCGCGCCGCCACAACTGACCACAGTGGAAACCCTCGACGCTTACTTTGAGGTCCCCGTTGAGACGGGCAACGGCGTCAAGGTCAACTTTGTCTGGCTCCAGAATGGCGAGCCGGTGCACTTCGGTAGGCAACCCACGGGGTTTTACCCCTCTTAATGTGTGTGTGCGTGCGTGTGTGTGTAAGGGACAATTACTGAAGAATCACCGTTGTAGGCTCTCGCATTAACGGCAAGCTGGAGATGGGCACGGCCAGTCTCAGCTTCAAGTACGTGTTACCCTCGGACACGGGCCGCTACGTGTGCAGCGTCACCACGGAGTTCGGCAGGGCGGAGAGCGAGCCCGCCGAACTTGTCGTCGAGACCACCAAGAACCTCATCACTGAGACTCAACTCAAGGAACCCAAAGGTAGGGCCTGCGGGAATTCAATGGATCTTGTTCTAGCACAACTTCTTTTGAACACAAACTCCTGGCTAGGCTACATTATACGTAAATCACTCTTACTACAATCAAGAATGTTCAATCATTAATGCTTTCACACACACGCGAAAGACGGCCTTAGTTGGCGATTTCCAGATTTGAAATACGCATGGAGATACGATGATTCATTGGTACATAGGGTTAGAAGTTAGATCTCTTGAGGCTTCAAAGCACAAGTGACAAGCAATTGAGAAGGGTACACTCAAACTTGGAAGCGATGCGGCGTGGGCTCGAACCGCTTCCGATTCGCAATAAATATCACCAAGCTATGTTAACCTAGTTAAGTCAATTTGATCGGGAAAGAACACGTATTCGTCCACACTTCTGCAAATTCATTGCAAAGCAAAGTAAACTGGGGGATTGGGTGTCTTTGAGTTTGTGCGAGTAAGTTGCTAGAAGTTGCCCTGTCTTCATCAAACCGCACAATATGGGTCTCACAGAGGCGAACGGAGTCGATGGAGGCTCAGGCGTTGATCGGGCAGCCAAATTTGGGTGTTCGTGTGGCTATTCACGCATTTTTACAAGTTGGCAGCATAAGCAGCTGGTGTCTGCGCTGTAGGAGCGTCAGTATGTCTGGTGGGGATCTTAGCTACGCGGGTACATGGTGAAACGGTTCATGGACAGGGGAGGGAGGAAATCAGGTTAACGGGGTCAAGTGGACCACCAGAGGACACTGCGGAATGATTAAACATGGCGGGCAGTCACGACTTATCAGCCAAACTTTCTCAGGTAGCTGAATGACTTTAAACAACCACCGTAAATAAGGAAAGAACTTCGAAACTGTTGTGTGTCTCGATAACATTTTTCTTTATGGGCGCACAACGAAATACTTCGTAATTTTTTTTCCTATACAATTTGAAGATGCTAACTTCCATTACTACACCTTCATCTCAGCTGTTTCAACCATAAGGAATTTGGAGCTATTACAGTGTAAGGTTGCCTTAACGAATGCTGTGAACATCAAGTTTGTCCCGTTCACCCTCGAAATGGTTAAAGTGTGTACGTATTTATAGTTAGTAGTGCATGCATTTGCAGAGTAGAAGAGCTTTGAATGAGAAAGGAGGCCTCATGGTATCAGCTGCTACTGAAAGTCAGATTAATGAATGAGGATAAACTACGTGTAAGTGTGATAAACGGGTTGTATAATCCACAGCATAGACCAAAATTTGTATATAGAAATGAGTTTCTTTGCACTATACACTATGCAACACTGATAGACTTGGCATTGAAAGTTACCGTGGTCAGCGGCCCCAATAAATACGGCATCGTGTGTTTACATCGTGCGAGTTTCCTGCTGTTACAGGCCTGCAAGCCGTGCAAGACCTCGAGGCGATGTTGAATGCGCCCAGGCCCGACAACTTCCACGAAGACGGACCTGCAGAAGCTCCACGAATCTTAGTTCAGCCAAAACCCGTGGGCAGCTGTGTTGAAGATGAGTCCGTGAGCTTTCGTCTGCAGTATGAACCCTCCACTGACCCCAATCTCGTTGTTCAATGGTAGGTACAGCTGTGGAAAATAAACAGCTACGCAAAAATCATAAGTAGCTATTCTATTTTGTTCTATCACTAAGGTGCAAAGATGGTGAGCCACTAACCAATGGCACCCGTTTCCACGTTGAATTTGAGAGGGGAATCGCGAGCCTGATAATCCGCCACACAATCCCCGAAGACAGCGGCACCTACTCGTGTCAGATCACGAACGCCGCCGGTAGGATTGACAGCGACCACCTCGAGCTGCAGTGCTCGCCAAGCGCTGCCATCATCACGCAAAGCAACCTTCTCGAGGGATCAGAGGGCTTCAAACTGATTCAGGCCATCGAACACGGACACGACGGGTTCGATTAGACGCCATCTTTTTGAAACTGTTGAAGTGGTTGCTTGTTTTTTAAGGCCTATTAAGGCTTAAACTTATGCCTTCATAATTACCATACTTGATATAGAACCCCGTAGACGAGACTGAAGCCTCGGTAAAATGAGTACTGCTGCATATTATGAGGACATAATCTGTCGCACGCAATTTTCTAAGCCGTAATTTGACGTAACTTCATTGGCTGTTTCAATATTCGGCTAGTTTACCTGAAGAATATCCCCAAATGAAGGGACTGCCCCTAATTAGTCACTAGAAGTGGATCCCAGGCTTCATTGAAGTTACTTTCGATGACAAGCTATTGTCGGGCCTGGTCCCATTTGCCCTCTTATGCCAATTGTAGACACGACGATTCATCGCGGTATGCGGACGAGGATCAAACACCGACAGCGCCTTCCATCGACGTGGAGCCCAAGCCCACGGAAGCCATTCTTGGTGCGCCGGCGCGCTTTCTGGTCAGAATGAGTGGCTGCCCCACTCCTGAGATCGAATGGTGTCTAGACGGCAACAGCATCCAACAGGTAATTCTTCTTGTGGACGTATAAATCAGTGGCTAGGGGCTGGTTTACAAATTTGAACACAGTGTGGTTTGGTGTTGGGGGAATCGTTGAGAAGTCTCTTAGAATCATTTATTGACCCCTCGAATTCTACAATTCCCCTTTCTCTGTTTCAACAAGGATTCGATCATCAAGGTGCTGTGTGACGGAGGCATCAGTGTGCTGGAGATCAACAAATGTGACTTCAGCTTGGGGGCACACGAGGTCAAAGTGAGGGGTCACAACAGCCAGGGCAGCACTGAGGCGACCACAGAGCTGATCGTCCACCCCGCAGACTACAAACTGCCGGACTTGAAGCACGTCATGCCGGAAAACCCCTTCAGGAAGCAGGCTCAGCTGAAGCGCGTCGAGTGCACCCCGGAGTTGAGCAAGGCCTTCTCCAAGGCCAAACCCAAGCCAGAGCAGATCATCATGATGGAGCAGGGCTCTGAAATGCGCACTAAAAACTACCGCTCGCCTGAGGTCGTGGCTGCAGAAGAACTTCTCAGCAAGGTCACCACCGGCCTGCGCAAATCAAACAGGGTAGGTCAAGTTCACTTGGCAGGTGTCTTGCAATGTCACTGCTCTACGACGGGGCATTTCTACGCAAGCGATCAGGCGTGTGGTCCCTTAAGATCCAGTTCCGGGTTTTTTTGGTTCCCATGAGTGATTGGAGGGCGCTTTTCATTTAACTACATACTTGTGGTACGTATAATGGGACTATAGTTTGCTGGGTTAAAATAACGTGGATACTGACCAGAAGAGGGAGTGGAAGAACCAAATGATTCGGCCTGAAGTTCACAAGGAATTAAACAAAGGTACCTCTAAGTGAATAGAACGTCGAAGCCAGCTCCATATTAGGGGGACAAATCACGTCACAACTGCATCCTTATTGGTGAAACTACCACTTGGGTAGTCTGCGCTTTCAACAACCCATTTGACGTGCCTAACCTCCTTCCACTTCAGATAAACCAGGCACCCGAATAAGTCGACAAAGAAGGCGCTTATATTGGAGTCTTTGTCGTCGCTTCGTTACGCCCTTCAACTGCCTCCTTTTCTAACCCTTTTTGCAAAATACAGAACAGCAAAAAAAGATAGCACCCAATTTGCACAACGACCCTTTCATTTATGCATGGTCAGACGTTTGCCAGTTATCAGCGTTTTTGTCCTCCGCCATGCTTCCCTCCTTTCTCTATTTATATTGCAAGAAAAAACGCAAATTTTATCTGGGATTTAATTTCGCATTTGCTGGTAATCTACTTTGCCCTCCTCTCTATTTCTATCGTGTTGCAATGTGCTTCCTGAGTGTCTTAGCAACAATATTTTTTCGCCAATAATTTATCCTGTGGTCTTTGAATTGTCTCAAAAGCCCAGGTGAAATTGATCAATGGTGGGAACATGCAAAGGGGCCTACTAGAACCCAACCTGTTGTCACCCTTGAGACTTCTGAAAATTGGAGAAACTTTCTCATCGAGACTGTTAGGGGCTCCAGCATGTGGTCTTGAATCAAGCCGAGGCCACAGAATTTACCCTGGCCCGATTACGCTTCCCTGATGCCCACGATAAAGAAAAAGACCAGATTGGATGCGGACACAACCGTTTACTTTAGAGTTCAACCACGTTGGTATCGTTGTGGTGTTTGCGCGTGTGTATTTGTGGCTCGGATGTGTGAGTCATGCATGCGCTACCATCAAGACCTAGGTGTGAGGAAAATTCAAGATAATATCCGTGCCAATGAGGGGGGAGTTGAGGATCCGCGCGGCTGGCGACATGCTGCGAAAATGAGTATCCTGTGTCGGAGGCCGGAGTGATTGGATTAAGGAGTGTTTATAAACACAATTCACAACAAGACCGTCGCCGACATTCTCTCATCCATGATCTTGTCATACGGCGACGAGGACATGAGACGACAGCCATCTTGACGAAATAGAGGGGGTCAAGAACCCGTGAACTCCCATAGTCAGACAAGTTTAACTAACATCACATGTGAAAAAAGGTGACAAGGCAAGAAATAGAAAAAAAACTCCATGCATACTGCAGGGTACACACATAGGTGAACCACAAAAATTAAGGCGAGAACACCTTTATAAAAGAGGGAATTCGATGTTACTGGTAAAAATGACTGGCAGGAGAAGTCAGCACAACCTCATGTTAGGTGAAAGTTTGGGAAAATCACGGCTTTGGGGTTATGTTATTTGCTTCCTCATTTAATTGTGCAAACGTATGAAACAATTTGACAAGACTGCGGCATTTTGCAAGTTCTGAACTGGCCCGACGCCGTCGTCTTCGAAATGGAAATAGGTAGGATGGATAAAGGGTTGTGGGCAACGGTATGTTCAACTTAGGGTCGCGCGACGTTAATGAGTGATGGATATTTCGTGGAAAACGTGCCCTCCCGATAAGTTTTCTACAGCTGTAATGATGCTTTCTCTAGAAATGGTGAATTTACCACTGGCGCGCTATCAGCGTTAAAGTGAATAGGTTTAATACGGGCTCCACAGGTGTCAAGTCCAGGGTAAATTATCAGATTATTCACAAGCATCAAAGCAACAAGCAGATAGGCAATCAGAAACTGAACGGTTCTGATACGATACCGACACAAATGCGTTTTTAGGCACTAGTGATTTGTAGGAATCGATCAGGCCGTATCTGCTTGCTCTCATTTGCAGGCTTCATGACGCATCACGACACGTCACGGTTAATTAACAAGACATTTAGACGGATCGCACGAACGCGTTTGATCATGCCATGATAACCTGGGCTTGTGGTGTCCTGAGCTTTTTTCAGTCGAATAAACACGGTGCCGGTCACACGGTGCACGGGAACTGTGCGAACCCGAGGTGGTGGCGGGCAGACAAACTGGCCGCGATCGGGCTTAGGAACACCTCGACATCGTGTGTATTTACGCTACCCACTCCAAGTTCAATTACGAGCATGAGAAAATATGTGTGTGGCTATCTGGTTGTCTTAACAATCTAGTGCCTTAGTTTGGTTATTTAAGCACAGAAATTCTTTAAAATCATGACTACGCCATTCAAGTCCTTTGGAACAAAGTGGTGGGAGGCATGTACAACGAGACGTCTGTCTCTTGCTGAAGCACACAATTCCCTTGATTGAATGGCATAATATTCATTGACAAAATACATTTTTGATCCAAGCACAGTTTGAGAAACCCTTTTCTACAACTTGAGTGAGCCTCGTGAAAGGGTGGGTGAAGCTGGTTCAGTCGGCGTGCCCAAAGACATTTGATAAGGAAAGAGGTTAACAGGTAGTATTCGAGGCCACACTACGGGTTTTATCCTCATATGTGAGTGAAAGTGCAAGTACTGAAAGGTGAAATAAGAAGAATCCGCGTTTCTGGGTCTATTATTGTCTCTTACAAGACACATGGACCTAAAGTGACGAGTATTCACATCAGATTAAGTTTAGCGATCTGAGGGTATCGAAGACTCGAGTTGAACGACTACTTCGCCTTCTAGACGGCCATTAGCAAGCCTCTGAGCATTCAGATTGGGGCAGGCAGACACGGTGACAGAACCGAGCCAATCAGACACAAAAGTGGTTGCTAAAGGCGTGATGACGGCCACGTGACGCTCCCTTAGCTGTCACGTCGACCCTGCAAAGGGACAGGATGTCGAAAACCTTCGTGACACCCATTTGTAAATTCGCATGCGACCATCTTACGGTCATTTATGAAATGACAACGAAAAAGGGGGCTTTGACGTCCAAGTCCCGGCAACAAAGAGAACAAAATTTTTGTAACCATTAAAATATTTTTACGCAGAACACCCTCCCGGCCTAACATATCTATCTCCCGACTGGTGATGTCGAATTGAGCTCAGGAGATTTGTGGGGAAAATGAACAAAAGCCCTAACTGAGAATTTCTCACATCCATGAAATCGAGTTTCGCTGTAAGAATGGCCAAGTTTTCGGAAAATTCTGCATGTACTTTAAAGTGGGTACAATATTAGTGACAGGTCATATGCGCATGTCAAGAGGGAAGTGGGATCAACGAGCTGTAGTCAGGGTTGTAATAACAATGCAGTAGACAAAAGCTATAATTGACTGTGGTCGGCAGAGTGGTGGCTGCTGCAGTGCGGCTCATCTTTCAGAGCGATGACATTCGTTTTCACAGTGAGCCTGACTCTCAAAAATGAGCGGCCGACCCAGCATTTTAATGCGGTATGGCTCGTTCGGGTAGTCTAGACAAACGTAGATCATGGTTGGGAAGCAGGTATTGGATCCGCTGTCGTAGGCATAGGCCAGTTCTGTCACTGTTCCTCCAGGATGACAGTTATGTATGGTTTCGTTTTTGAGAATATTTAGCAGCTGTGGTGAAGACAGACAGCTGGCCTTGTGACCTGTAACAGTACAAACAATGAAGCAAATGCTTGTCAAGGCTGTCTAAAGGCCATTCAGTCTGCACCTGGTTAGCGAAAATATTAAAATAGCAGTCGATATGTTAATGAATAGGAACCCACATATTCATCTACACAGGGAAAAGCGAGATCGGTCCTAGTATGCTGATTGTGAAAAAACGGAAATCGGGTATTCTAACTTAAAAAGGCACTGATATTCAGTCCTAGGAATGAAATTATTTCGCTTAATGATGGCTAGCACGGGAAAATAGTTTCCGTAGTGGGATATAGGGTCTGCTACCACACACCATAGAAAACAACGATTTAAAAATTTTGTAAGAAATCATTGACAACTTAATTTATTCCTTTGAATCGTGCAACTTTGGTCCGGGGCATGTGATTGCAGGCGCACTAACAGCTAAGCCACTGTAACCACACTGAGTTGGCGCCATCGGTATGTGAATCCAGCTTACCACTCGACATGATTGGTTGCTTAGCCACGTTACCGAACTTGGAAGCTAAGCGTTCCATGGAGGTTGCCATTTTGTTTATTTTTACAGAAACAGGCAGTAGGCTGGGCGAGGAGATGCAAACGCTGTGGCAGGTTGCTTCGTTGGCGAAATTGTTCCCATGCGGTATCTTCCCACCAAAAAAGAACTTCTCGCATTCTCCTGTATTCTGGTTGAAGTAGTAGCGTAGTTCGGAAGGCTCGTTTTCCTCTGCCTCTTTCTAAAAGGCACTTATTAATGTTATGCAAATGCACTTTTACGCATAGTGACGTTAAGCCAAATAACCACAAAGGCCTATATGACGGAAAGTGTACTTAAATTGATAGGCTTAAGCAGATAATGCTGAAAGGCCATGGTGACTCCAAAATCGACGCCAAAATCGGGCGCAGCGATCCACGGGTAGACGAGAAAAGGGTGAAAATTTCTTGCAAACACAATGATGGCCAACACTGTCAGATATCTGCTCAAATTTATGTCTTACACAATCAAAATATATGGCCTAGTGGTAAAAGCCATAGTTATAAAAGGTGTGGAATCAGAGAGGGAGATTGGATTAACATAAATTGGCATGCGTCACGCTTTTCACCCAAACACGACTTAGGCTTCAGCAGTCCCAAACATTTCATCATTAAAGTCATCTTTACACAAAGAGTTGAGTCACAACTCTTCCCATAAGCCGAACTAAGGCAGTATATTTTAACCTTTCTGACATAAGACGAGAATAATATGAGTAGAAACGTAAAAGATTCCAAGAACTGAAACGTCTCCTAGTCTTATGTCAAAGCAAATTAGCTAAGGAGAGAAATGAGAAAACCTACCGGCTTTGGTAGTCCGCAAACGTCGTTGTGCGTGCAGGCGTTGTCACATTCACGCTTAGTTAAGAAACGATTTGAATTGCCGAAACATCCGCCATAAGAAAACTGCTCGCATCTGCGTTTTTCGGTGTTGTAGTACCAACGAGGGAGAAACTTTGAACAGCCGCCGTAGTCCAGTGGTAGTCGACAAACCTCTGAAGGGGTTGGAATTAATTGAAAAAATTGACGGTTACTTAAAGCCCTCTAAAATAACACTAGGTGAACAGCAAGGCCACATACAACCATCAACTGCGCAAACTACTAGAAGATTGGGCCAAATTTGTAGGGATTCAGAAGAAACATCACATTTGGACGTTAACGCATCACGCCCTCGTCGTGTCTTCACGTAATTGGTCGTGTTGAACAGAAAAACATACTTTACTGTTTCACTATTGTCTGATTTAAGCAAATTTTCTATTCGTAAAAGGACTTAGTTACTTATCTTCACATGTTAGGTTTTGATTTGCAAATTAGGCTTGGAAGCATTCGGCTAGAAGAGGACGAGGAATTTTGTGAGGCAACCACGCAGTAAATACAACTGGACACACTCGGACAGCACACGAGGCAAACATAAATACACAAGAGATCAAGCATGTACAATCCTGTTTTGGGAATGCCAACTTGAAAGATGACCCACTATCCGGACTTCAGGCCGATCGCCATGAGACCACCTTGGTAACAAAGAGGGAGGACAGCCCGGGCTTGACGGGGTGGCAGGTGGTCAGCAATCGTCACAGACGGTTTAGAAAGCCACTTGAAGGGTGAATACTGTTTGGGTGGCTTGCACGCTAACCAAGGCAAACGCGTCGATTTGGATCGGATTTGTTTATTTTGTGCTCCGCACAAATTCGTTTAATATCGTCTAAGAATTTGGCTTTAAACTTAATTCGAATAAGCCCCATGTAAATTTGTAGCAGAATGCATTTCAAGGCCTTGTCAAAATGGAATCGCGAAGAGCATTCTATTAGGCAAGCAACAAAGGTTATTTCTGTCAACCAAATATTCAATCTCATACTGACATCACAAATTATGTCAAACATACGGGGACACCCTGTATATTATTTTTAGCTCTCAAAAATCGCCCAAAACTATATTTCTTCCATTCAAGAACTGTACTGCGATCATTGTTTCTGAGTTTAACAAGTTTGTTCGAATTGGCGTCAAGCCAGCTAACAAAAATTTCTTGTTCTATTCATGCAACGAAATAGTGGGCAGGAAAAAAAGTATGATGAAAGCAGAAATTTACTTCTGCCTTATTCTGGAAGTCGAGGCAAAACTAAACCCTAAAGTTGGTAGCAGAAAAGGCAATAGTAAGTGGGAAATTTAAATGGCTCAAAATTTTCGTAATAACTATTTACAATTGTCTTGATGAGAACAGTGGGACACATTTCACTCCACGAAAGTAGTTGGCATTTAGATAGCACAATCGAAATCACGAATTCTGAATAAAATCATTTCACAGTGGTAATCGTATCGGCTGGTCTCCCTCCCCCACACAGTCTGCGAACTTTGGAATCACCAAGTGGCGAGATAATACCGTAGTAGACACTGCCATTTGAAGCTTCGATGTCAGCAGTGAGAAACTAGAGCATACCAGAAATGTGTTTTGGCCGACAAGCTGCGTTACAGGTTTCTTCGTCCGCAAAGTTGTTCCCATACACTGGGCATGATATGTAACTGCGGCAGTACCCATCTTTCACGTCAAAGTACCACCTCTCGCCCATCATCCGACACTCGTTTGAAACGGAAGTGATGGGGTTCATGTGGCAGATGTCTAAAAGCAATGGAAGAAAACACTTCAGTTGGATGGAGAAAGAACTCTTTGAGGTGATATATGCACATGCTAATACTGGCAGCCAACCTGAAAACAGCCCTCCTCATATTTATTATGAACAAAAAAGTTGGCCAGTTATCAATTAGGTGAAATCCATACCAACTGCTGACAGTATTTCTAAGATTCGAATGAATATCTGCTAGAAATATGTTTCTTCGGACTGTCACTAGCCTTTTTCCATTCTGGTTAATTTGTACCGAAATGCCACATAAAACAAAACGTGAATAAACGACGTACCAAGATGAGTCAAATAATATCTGCATTCATTTTGTGCCTCAAATGCCGCTGATTGCACACTACCTGTAAGATCAGTGCTGTGTAGCTTTTTTCGACTAGTTTTTTTCCCAAGTTTTGTTTACACAATATAACAGTAGCCTTTTCGAGCCAATATTCGCCGAAATTGTCAGGCATGGTTTGTAAAGTATTTTTAACAAGAAAGTGTGCATCCAAGAATGGAGAATTTTAAGGAATTTGGCACAAGTGATCTTTGTGAAAGAGCAAGATTGGGCACATATCTCGGATTAATTAGTCTGATGTGCAAGTCACACTGACGTATGTGGTAAATTGTGTGCTCCTCAGCTGTCGAAATAATACACAGAAAAGTCGTGCAGAAGGGTGTGAACGGAAAGGCTAGAACATCTATACTGTAAAAGCTTCCCGGCAACTTTACTTCTGGCGAAAGAAGAATTCTAAGCTACGAACCAGAAAGAAACTAGAAGTGTTTGAAAATTTTTTTCCACCTTCGACTTAGAAACCCAAACGTTACCTACCGTTGAAAAGTCGTTTAAGTACAGCGAGGAATGTATTCGTTCTTAGCAGCTTAGCCAAAACATTTTTTCCGTAGGAGGGTTCAAGTGGGTTTAACCGTTTGCCATTGTAATGAACAGGGGGAGTATAGAAAATAATGCAATTTATTGCAGATGTTTGATCAAAGTAACCAACAAGGTGCAGCATTCACTTAGGTTACATTGCCTAGGCTTAGTAAAGTCCTTTTATTTTGAGCATAAATTGGTACCTTAATGGAAACAAACCAAGTCCAGTTAACCAGTGAAGTCGATCAGACCTACTTGTGACGTCGGTTCCACTGGGTGTTCGCGGCAGGCATTGGTTGTAACAAGCTGAACTCGACGCAAAAGTGCCAGGCTGGATTTGCGTGGTGGCGTGGCTTGGCCAAAGACTGAACAGACTGCTTGCTATTCCAAACGGAAATCTATATGAGGAGGCGGAGGCGGAAGAGGCCTGGGTGCTGGAACAGGCTTCAATTTGGCGACAGGCCCCCATCTCCTGCTCGTAAATCCAAACCTTCATCTCGCTTCCCGGACATTCCTCCACCTTACTTGCGTCACAGACAGGAGCAACTGGACAAATCAGAATTAGATAACCCTTAGCGAGGTCTCTAAGAATTTGTACTCTAAGATGCATCAAGTTCTTTTCTGTAAAATGCCTCTTTTTAGATGTTGTTCTTCTTAAGAGCCCACGGTCGGAAACTCTGATTCTTATCCATCAGATTAAATTTTTCGCTGATAAAAAAGGTTTTTTTTTGAAAGATATGCAATGGGAATTTGAAGAGAATACTTCTCTTAAGATTAATAGCCTGCCTGTGAGGATTCAGGAGGCTCTGAAAAGTGAGTAAATCAAAATTCAAAAAAAATAATCTATGATCTATAGTCCTAGTAATGGAGGAGCAAAATTTACAATTGTTGGGTGTCACATAACCTGACGTAAGTATTGGGTTTCATGTGACAGAGAGGAGAAATATGTTAGCGCTTAGTCACGGAGGGTCTTAAAACGGTGCTGTGATATAACAAATCGGGCATATGGATGATTCATGTTTTATTTTGCCATGCTATTCCCTAGGTGTCGAAACACGAATGGAGAATTTGGGAGACACGGTCCGGCAACAAAGAAATTTGCGTAGATACACTCAACCGAGTATGATCTTAAAAAAAGTAACTCAAAAACTGAGCTTGAACATTTTTTCAAAACTTTTTGCGTAGATTAAACAACCAAGGGCTCACTTCGTAGATTCTGAGCGTGGATATTTCTCTGTGAGTAGCAGGCTTCATTAGTAGTTATAGCCTGCTATCAAGGGCGAACGTCAATCTATGTGTTGTGCATTATGGGTGTGAGGCACGATATTACCATAAAAGATGAAAAGGGAACTGGCGGATCCCACAAGGTTTAAGCGAATCGGTTTTTTAGCAATGAGTTAATCAGACAGGATCGGCAATTTGACATACCTGATCGACGAAGCCTGCGAGTACACACGCGGTCACATTCTATCTTCGTTTCGAAGTGGTTCCCTCTTGCTCCACAGCCAGTGTAGAAGTAGGGCTCACATTTTTTGCTCTTCCGATTGAAAAAGTAACGCGTCAAATGAACACTGTGATCAGCACTTCCATCGTGAAGACGCCTGGGTCGTGGGCAGGTTCCATAGGTGTGATGTTGTAGGCAGAAATCCCACGCTAATCAAGATATCCAAATTACGTTACTTAACCTGGACCTTAGCAACAGCCAGTTAAAATAGGAAAATAAACGAAAGTGCGAGGCTTTTTAAAATTTAACTGGTATTTTATTATTAGTATAGAGAAATCAAATAATTTTGCAGAAAGCAATAATTCCATACTATCTAGGATTAGTTTTAGCTCATTGTTGTATGCATTAGAACCCGTTTTAGATGGACCTTACGCTAATCAATTGTAAACTGGTAGCCCTTGTGTGAGTAAATTCCGATCCTGCCAGCTGAACAAACACTCAAAATAACTCAGATTCGACGAAGATGAGTAAGTACTTTTGCCTTTTAGGGGATAGATGGATGCCACAATTTAATACCTAGTGAAATAGGGGAAACAACTCACGATATCTTTCCGAGTACATAATCTTGATGCGTCGCATTTCTTCAAAGACCTCTGCAGGAACAGGTGTAACATTCTCTACCTGGTCTAGTACCTCGACCTTTGTCGTGGTAACGGAATCGCCTGTCTCGTAAACTTGACTCAGTGCCCCACAGGCATCCTCACATTCAGCCTTTGTGTTGAAGCGATTCCCGTTGCCCAGACAACCACTGTACATGAAGAGGCTACATTTGCCCTTCACCGGGTCGTAGTAGTACCGTGCGTGGCTCCCTGAGCATGGGCCTGCGTCTTTTGGCAAACGACAGACGTCTGGGGAGAAATGCAAAAAAATCAATACCATTTCAGAGAGGTGCCAGAATTTGCAGGGGAACCAAAAACAGTTTTCAATTTCAGATAATATTGTTTATTGAAAGACACAATATGATAGGGAATTACTATTTAAAGAAATGATACGATGTTCCACCTGACTCAAAACTAATGAAAATCGCTGCTTTTCCTGAAACCATACTCCATAAATTTTATATAGAGCAAACTGCGCAAATCAAGACTTATTTTGTTTTAATGTAGAAAAAACCTACATAATTTTGTTGACTGGTCATCGCACGTAGCTTACTACGTTTTGGTAGTTTTATGGAGTGGGGATTATTGGCAATAAAAGGTGTTTACTACAGGCCTGGCTTCTTGTATTAATGATACTTTAGGTTGTTGTCAAAAACAGACCACATTTTGGGTAACACGCTTTTTCATGATGCTGCAAAGGAGAATTCATAACTAGGTCTTTTAAATATTCATCTTTTTGTGCTACACAAAGCTAACAAAATTTGTCTTAATTGCAGTGCTGCCTAGGGAGGGTAGCGAATCGAAAGCATTCTATTTTCGTACTTGTAGATGGACACGGCTGCTTAAACCACAAGCCTCTAATGGATTACCTTTCAGCCCTTTGGGCATGCAGGTGGTTTCGCAGAGTTCTTTGGTGTCGAAGTTGTTTCCCCACGCAGATGAGGCGGGTCCATCGCGACTGTGGCACTCCGAGAAGAGAACACACTGCTGAAGGTCAGGGAGGTATGACCAACGGGAGATGTTGTGTCGCTCAATGGGGCACTTTATCTTTCCAGAATTGAGCTTGCGGGCAAAGCATCGGTCTGGTAATGGCGGTGAAACTCAAGTTAATTTGGACAATCTAAGTTCTGAGTTTGTGCTAATAAAACATTTGTTAAAAATTCGCTTCAACAATACCTGCCTCAGTAACTTTGATTACGCGAACTAACAACCTGGCGATAGTTACACACATCCGTAAATATTTAGGGCTACGAACGAGTCTTCATTTGGAGTTATACCAGTTAAAACCAGCATAAATAGTTTAAACATAGTAAATGGCGCGATTTAATGACAAAAAAAGTGGGTGCCTAATTTCTAAAGTTAAAATTTTTCGCCACAAGAACCAACCAAGAAAACCAAAGTTAGCGCAGTTCAACATTATCCTGCTATCTCCTAACTTCGAGCAATTGCAGAATGCCAGGATATATAGTTGTGTTTTTGAATCACCTTGAAAGACCAAAACGCTTTCGTAGCTGGAAAAAGTACATCACCAGGGTTGTGGCCATCATTTACCCCCACAACCTCCAAGAACTATAAAATCGCGTCAGTGTCATAACTGCCGCAGGTTTGGTTTGGTCAAGTCCGCGTCCAAAAACCACAGGTTTGTCGTGACTAGATGACTAAGACAAACCAAATTGAAACAAAGATGAAAAGACAACAATCTCAAGGAATTTTGGTAGGGAAACGCATGTTTAATGATATTTTTTTTTTAAAAACTATTTCAGGTTTCGGGTGGCGTAAAAGCCAAACCGTATCACTCATTTATCACTTCTCAGACTTCCACCCAAATCTCAATCAAACTTTCTTACTCAGCTGAGGTTTGTTGTGCTTTGTGATTGAATGAAGCGAGAGTCAAAAAGCGACAATTATGGGAGACACTAGGGCACAAGTTACTTGGAACCTACAATAAGATATCGGGCGCACAATTATTGTACAAGGAACTATTTGATAGCAGTTTCAATGGATTTAAAACACGCTCACTATTTGGTAGCTATGAAGTCAAATGGGCATTCCACTATTATCGTTTATCCTTTATTTTGACAGTAATATTTTGCGACTGTTAATCTTTTTATAAATAGAGCATGCCAAATAACTGCACGGAGTAGAAAACCTTCCCAAAAGTGTATTTGAACATTTGCGAAAACAGCCTCAGAGACACAGCGATTAAAGAATTATCCTGTTATCTTTGGATTGTGGTTAAAATCAAGCTTCTTCCTAGATCTCCATTTTGTTCTTTGATTACACAGATTTTTTTAATTAAAAGCTTTGCAGACTTGTGCTGGGATAAGTAAAACAAAACTTCATTTGAGAGGGAAGAATTGTAAAAAAATTAAGCATTCTCTGGGAGAAATACTTGCAATCCGTTAGTACTCGGATTAAGGAGTTTAAATAGAAAAAGCAAAGACCAAAAATAGTAAAACTGGTCTGATCTTATTCTTATTTAATAGATATCACAGTTTAAGTTTAGCATGGCTATGGTAAAAACTAGCCATTGATGAGGGTTCAACTTAATACGAAGTGACACACATCCATTTAGATACAAGGAAAAAACGGAAGATCAAGAGGAGGTCATTAAATTAGCATCACCATCAGCATGACTGGTTTGTACAAAACTAAACTTTGGGTCCTCAACTAGCAAATTATATTGTTTTTAAAAAAAGATGTTACAATCAGTGACCTCAAATAGAACTTATGTTGGTACAAATATATGCGTCAGGCGGTTGTCATCTTATCGCCTTAGTTTTTTTCATAGTTTTCTTGATGAAAACTAACCTAAAAATCTAAAAGTTGATATTATAGCTCACCAAGATTTAAATTACGAAAATCAATAACTTTCGTGAATATCAATCGACTCAGTTTTCCTCGAAACGATGTGTAACAGCCCCAGTGCGATTTTGGGAACCACACCAAGGCTGACGATCTGCGTCGACAAGGTCTGTCCAAAGAAGGAGAAGGGATCAGATGGCGCGTAGCCCGACTTATTTCGTAATGCAGTAGTGGTGTGTATTTGTACAGGATAACAAGTGCGTTTACATAGCTTCGCTAAGCATCGATCCTTGGACGAACACGATTCCTAGCTGTGTTCACTTCCTGCCCGCCACAAATGCTTTAAAAATGGGTGGTTCGAAGCCAATTCTCAAGTCATTAACGCGTTTGTAAATGAAGAATTTTATTCTCAGACTCCATAATCACAGTAAACTCAGGCTTCGAGTGAAAAACTCAGTGTAGGCATAATAATCTGCCCCGACCTTCTAGTGGCGCCTTATGAATTCGGCCTATCTATTGAGGCTGTTATCAAGCTTCAAGGTAACGTAATAATGTCCACTTAAGCCACTGTGCTTGCATATCCGACAGGCTGACTGTCCTCATTGGAATTCAAAAGCAAAACAAAAACCACAGCCAAACAAATATATCTTAATTTTCTCATGGCATCGCCTCTTGAGCTCCAGATTAGAATTTAGTCCACTCGCATATTCTAACGACAGCCAATGGACCTACGCGGCAAGTCCTTTTCGGTTGGAGAGGATTTGGCGCATGCCTTGAGACATTCCTGGCCATCGGTAAAGTAGGCCTCTCGTCCGCACTGCTCCTTGTCAAGTTTCAAGTGGAAGGCTCTGCAGGTGCCACTGGCAACGCTGAAGTAGAAAAGAACCTCAGGCTCGGGAAGTACCTCTTCCTTGTGTTGCGGCAGTGGAAGGCTGTAGCATCCATCTTGTTTGGGGTTGTTGTCACAGCGTTTGTCTCCTGTGTACACGAAAGTTGACATTAAAATCTGTTAAAATTAATTTTCAATTTGCCCTAACTAGACGGATGGTACCAAGGTAGCATCACACAAAAAATAAGAGAGGTATTTTTAGCATCTTTTCACATCGCTGACGAAGAAACTGTTTTTAATAACTAAATGCATCCATGTGAGGGTTGTATGGAAAGGACATGGATCATTTCATCCAGGTCATCGTCATAATAAGCAGTCATCCAGCTGTAAAGAAAATTTCCATTCGGTAAATTTCAAATGACCTCCGAAGCCTAACAGATGTGCTGGTTTTGTGAAATATCATAAGGATATCTGGAGGGGCACAATTTAGCATAAACTTGCAGTAACTGGGGTACCGGTTATCTGTGTGCGTGTTTTCTGCTTGCAGGTAAAACGTAACAATCAAATATCTCACAAAGCAGAAGACGGCAATAAAGTACTGTGGTCCTCATCTACTTAAATGCAGTCAAAGGCAAATGACTTACGCTCGGGCCTCATAATTCTTTGTTTGCAAGCAATGGAACAGGACTGGGCGGAGTCGAAGGTATTCGCGCTGCCACCACATCCGCTGTACTGGAAATTCTCGCAGTTGCTCGTGCGAGGATTGAAGAACCACCGAACAAGACGCTTCGTCTGACAATCAGTTCTGTTCTCGCACTCAATTGGAACACATTGGCCTGGCTCAGGTCGCTTCCTACATGGCTCAATATCTAGAAGTTAGGCACACTGGAAATAATTTTTTGTAGCCGAAAAATCCAATATTTTTGTTTTATTTTGCCTCAAAGTTAACAAAGTCAACGTTCTGATGCGAGCATGAAGGTGACATTTTCTTCGGTTGCAAGATCTTAAATCTACCCTAGCTGCAAAAAAATTGTCATTTCCACAATCTCGAAGTACATTTTGTTTTTCTTGACACAATTTGTCTAAAACGTATGCAATCAATTTATTTAATACGCTTTTATGATTTTGAATTGGTAAACTCGGTGGCCAGGATGAGAAAAGTATTTTTTTACGGGAATCAAAAAGTGCAGTAGATTTCAGGTAGCGACTTCACTCCAAACCCCCGAAAGGACTCGAGAAGTGTAGGTAATAAAACAACGAAAGAATGGCTTACGAGGGGTAGACTTTAACGAAGCCTGGTTACTCAATGTTCCAAGTAAAGAAGACAATCAATTCGTGAACTTAAAACACAACTTTTTGATTTTCAGAAACCCCAAGTGTAACCAAAGCCACACAGTAAGACTAGGAATATATTTACACAGATAATAACTTATCCAATGGATGATTATGCTGCCTTGTTTTGGAAATCAACATAAAAGTCAGTTTCTATATAACCTCTTAGCACAAACACGCACTTCCCTTGCATCCTCACCTTAAGTTCATATCAGCAGTTTGACCGGATAGATGTTTAAAGGATTTGAACCATTTTTGTGAGTGAATGCTTTAAGGATAGTTAAAAAGCTAAAAAAGGTTTATCAGCCCAATCTATTTGCTTTTGAAACAACGGAAAACTGGAAACATACCAACCGACTGTGGACTGAAGTTGGTGACATCATAAATCAACAGTGGAAACACAGTTAGAGGTTTTCGTGGAGTAGCTGACCCCTGGTGCTCTCCTTTCTCCTCAGACGAGGGCTCGACACTGATCCCTTCCTCAGGCACAAGGAGCTCTTCATCTTCGGGTTCGACAGGGGTAGACTTCACTTCAGGTTCTTGAGCTTGTGGCTTGCAGGTCTCACGACAGGCTGCCTTCGAAGGAAATCGATTCTCGTTGCCGCCACAGCCGGTGTAAGTAAAGGCAAGGCAGTCTCCGTTTCCACTATCGTAGTACCACATTTTGTGAGGTTGCTGAAGTGGACAGTCCCCTGCTTCTGGAGGCAGCTCACAGATGACTGGTTAAGAAAACGAGAATGTTAATTCTAGGATTAAAAAAAGGCTGTAACGACTTATCAAACCAATTAAAATTTAGACGCTTACCACTGCCAGAAAGAAGATGGTTTATCGCGAAGCCGGGAGAAGCACAGGCGTTTAATCAAGTGTAACGTCTTGTTTTTAACTCTACAGGACTTGAATTTTAACATTGCAATTCTTTCCTAGTAGGCTAATGTCCCCCATTTACTTTATCAAAGTACGGTTATGAAATGATTGGTGCTCTGAAGTGCCTTGATAAATTACTAATTACATTTGCTGAAACTGTAAAGCATGCTTGCGTTCGAGGTACCCATATTCCAAGTTGAAACACCAGGCCGATAACCCCAGATGAAAGTTTCGAAATTATTTCTGAAAAGGACTTTGAATCGCTAGTAAATTCGAACCTCGATGGTTTGTTTGGGATGTAGAACTAATAAATGGACTTGCTGCCTTCTAATTCGCTGCAAATGAACACTGTTTTGCTTTGCTAAAATGCCAGAAGGCAGAGTTAAACTCTTCTTGGTCGTTCAAAATTTTCCTAATTATTAGTGTCCTCAGTTGTAATGCATATAGGGCGGACAACATTGGCGACTGCGTCAATGGGACACACATGGCCTAATTGGTTCGCTTGCTTATTTGCTCTGCTGGCCTTGTTTTTCGAAACAGTGAATCACACCAAAGGCATAATTTGCTCATTTTTTACTGTGACTCGAAAATTCCGTGAAGGCAGGCTACATCTGAGACGCAACTTTGAAAACGCAGTTCGCTGGATGCTTCGTGCTGATTATTCCATAAATTGCCGAATGGAGGGATAGGGAGGAATTTTCAGTGCTAGAAGATAGGTGATATAATTATTTGCTTGTTTAATTAATCGCCATTTCAGAAGTAATTCATTTACTCATTTGGCAAATCTTCACGCAAATACTTGAACTAAGAGTGAGACTAGACTGCTCATATTTTGGTGTAGGTTCACTTATATGTTTTATGAGTAGTATAAAGAGGGATTGTTATTATAAGTTGACATATCTCCGAAAACAAAACGACTCTAAGAAATGTGTCCACCATTAATCAAGAGGATAACCTAGAACTGCCCTTACGACAATGAACTATACTAGTTTTTCATACCGTGGAATCAATTTACACCCGCATATCACACCAAACATTGCGACATGTCAAAATTTAAAACATTTAAACAAATGTGCTCTTGAGTTTCCAGTATGAATGAGGTTAGCTGGCAAGATAGTAAGGAAATACCAAGATAGAGTATGGTCTTAAAAAATCGCCCTTACGCTCTTGACTGAGTGTTTTCGCCCCGCAAAACAGTTCACAGGATGACTTGGAAAGGAAGTTGTTGGCCGTTCCAGAACAATGCGAATAACCGAATTCCTTGCAGAGTTGCGTCTTGGGGTCGTAGTACCATCGGGAAGACGTCTGACCCAGATCCTCACATGTCGGTCCGTCGGATAAAATGTGGGGCAGTTCGCAGATTTCTTGTGAGTCTGAAATGAAAATCAACAATTTGAGCTTCCAGAATTTAAAAGTCTTGAGGAGATCAGTTGAAGTAAACCATGGCTTTCTTTCTCTTGATTTATTAATACATTTCTCGAACTAGCGATTTGAAAAGGCTGACGTGGAACCATTCAACAAGTTAAAAGTGCCCGTGCCCGAACCCACCCTATCTACCGCAATTTTCTTCTCAAAAAACTGACTAGAAGTTTTCGATTGATCTGTAAAAGATCTGAATTTTAAGAGGTTAAAAATGTCATTTGCATTCGAAAGTAATGTCCGTTTTCTATTGTAAGCGGATTGGATCATATTTTATTAAACTGTTGCGTTTTATTGAAAGTTTAAATATCGCATTGAATTCTTTAAACAACTTTTGACAGTCTGTATTACTTTAATACTTGCCCTAAAAATTAAAATAAATTTTGGGAGTGAACATAACTATTGCATTAATGTGATCTCATTTACACTTCTAAGTGTCTCAGGATCGGGAGATAAAAAAATTCACCCGTGAACAATCCGTGTCAGGAAAACTTTTAGGGTAATCGCACGAAACAAAAATTATCTGCTGAATTTCACAAACACTACAAACACTTCGAACCTATGACCAGTTATTTACAAAATACGCGGAATTTTTAAAAGTTGGAGCCGAACTGAATGGATAAAGTAACGAATGTATTCAATTTCTTTAGTTTATAGAAGCATTCGAGACACCCAATGACCAAGGCAAATTATACGAAATCGAAAGATGTCTTTGAAATCTGCGGAGAACAGATTTAATGTGGCTAAACATCCAGTTCAACTTACGTTGCCGAATTGTGGTAAGTGCTTCAGTGGACATGCATGTCTTGTTGCATTCTTCAATAGAAGAAAATTGGTTGTCACTGCCGCCACATCCAAGATAGACAAACCACGAACATCGTTCCAGGACCTTGTCGAAGTACGCCTTCTGAATGGTGGTAGTGGGTCCCAGCTTGTTGGTGCCGTAGCCGCAATGCGCGTAGCCAGCTTGTGGGGGGTCCAGGCATCGCCGCAGTGCTTGAGGTAAAAATTAACACCATTTATGTGGGTCCTTGGGCTCGGATACACAATGGCATCTTCTTTCGAGGACTCTCATGGCCTATTTGCGCATTTCCATCAATCAAGTGTCATAAATGCGGAGTTTATGCCGTCTGCAGAGTTCTTATTAAACGAACAGATACTTCTACTGGATTTGAATTAGAAGCAAGCTCCAAAAAACCATGCATTATTATCGGTGCTGTTGCTTTAATGTGATAGGGAATTGAATTTTGGCTCATAAGTACTCGAAGTACGGAAGTTAAATATTGGGCGTTCTGTAAAGAGTGGCAGCTCACGTGATTTCGGCAGGCACGTCGATTCGCAGTCAGCCTCACTTTCGAAGCGATTCTCGTTCAAAATGCAGTCGGAGGTGACTAGGCAGCGTTTTTCGATCTGATCATAGTACCAAAGGAAGTCTTGAGTCATTTCGGTTTCCGAGCAAGTCGTTATGAGTGGCATGACTCTGCAGTTTTCTAAAATAATGGAGAAGCATGAGCCCTCTATCTTAGTTTCTTTCCGAATTTCTTAATTCCAATGGATAACACCTTAACCATATACGCAGACGCATAAACAAACCACATAAGTTTTAAAAACACGCGAGTAAGACCAATGAACTGAAGATGTCCAAGTACATTTTAAAAAAAAATTGTATTTGAAAAATAAATTTAATTAAAGTTACAGCTAGTTTGGTAAATACAGCCCTATCACGACTAAAAAGACCACGATTTCTGGTTCAACTGGAAATCTATTAACTTTGGGCAGGAAATTGAATCCCCGCACTTGTAATTGACGCGGTTTGGGGGAATACATTACTGCAAAATGTCAAACTGTTTACTAACGGCCAATGCGGTGTGTGGTATGCGTGTTATTAACTGTGAAATGCGTAGGCGTTGGGGTTGCCATAATCCTCCTATAGTGCAGCTGCCTTGTCATTAACATTCCAGCCTTGGACCTTGATTTAGAACTAGATGTCTGACGGTGTGCATGGTGTACTAGAGTGTAGGGCTCCCCGTCTGCCGAAAGGAAAATAATTCTCTGGCGTCTTCGACGGCATAATCCACACATTGTCAACTTCGATAATCCAATCGAAGTCAACGCAATCTTGCCAGATAAGCAGAAAGAAGTGCGCTCAAACACAAATTGACGCCGTTATAACTAGCCACTTGCCAATGATTGTTGTCAATGTGGTTAATAGTAGCATTTGGCTCTACGACTTGTTTTGCGGTTAAAACAATGGACTCAAATCATTGCATTCGGCTTGAAGGGGACTAGGAGTTTTACGAGGCAACCACGCAGTAAATACAACTGGACACACTCGGACAGCACACGAGGCAAACATAAATACACAAGAGATCAAGCATGTACAATCCTGTTTTGGGAATGCCAACTTGAAAGATGACCCACAATCCGGACGTCATGCCGATTGCCATGAGACCACCTTGGTAACAAAGAGGGAGGACAGCCCGGGCTTGACATTGTGGCAGGTGGTCTTCAATCGTCATACACGACAGCGCAGTGACGGTTTAAAAAGCCACTTGGGAAGGATTGTAGGGCGAATGCTGCTGGGGTGACTTGCACACTTACGGAGGTAAACGCGTCGATTTGGATCGGATTTGTTTATTTTGTGCTCTGGACAAATTTGTCTGATCACACCGTTTGCAGATTTTATCGGCATACACTTCTGCAACACTTTATGTAAAATGTTTTCAACGAAGGGCTCCAAATGCACTCATAACAGGTAAATGTAGAACAGTGTTTAAATGCAGCATACATCTACGAATGTAAGTGCAGTCATTAGTTGAAAACGAAATCCTAATGTTTATCAAGGTCAAACATATCCTTTGATGTTACAAAAAGCGACTAATTATCTCATACTGCGCCACAATTAGGGCGCTACTGAATCTACGGGCTTTTGCTTCGCTTTCACAAGTGGCACCGATGTTTCGTGGAATGTACGCACATGCTGGACGTCCGCGCGCATGACCGGAAATTGAAAGGAATTATTTCCAATTGAGTAATTGAAGCCTGTGCTGGGGGAAGTGCATTAATGAACCCGATTCTGCCGATTCAAGTGAGTTATCCGTTTTCAAAAGCAAACATTCTGCATAAATGGTTTATTTTCTTACAGATGTCCTTTTATATTTTGTATTTACAGAACTTTCGCTGTGGATGGCGGCGGAGTTTTTGGAAACGGGCACGGAAAGTGAATTTAGGCCTAAAGTTAATTTTTTTGTACTAATAAAGAGTGCACTTGAAGGGCGCTGACGGATTTCCAAAATGTAGGGCTGGGAGGCCTAAGTTTATTTGCTTTTCTTTAGATGTCTTTTTGCCACAATTTGGCTTGTGGTTGACAAAGAAATGTATGCGGTTGGATAGTAAATTCTTTCTTACTACGAGAAGAAAATCTCTGGTTTCCTAGTTTCTTTGCTATAAATAGTGACAGTTCTGGATTTATCTGAGCGTCTCATCTCGGTTGTTCGAATAACTGCAATGCGGACGGCTTGGTCGCGCCTTTAGAAAATTATGAATGCCAAGCCACCTCATGTTTGGAAACTAATATTCTTATGCAACCCTGGTGACCAAGCGTTTGGGTTAATTTTTTGCAGAACGGAAATCTCACCGGATGAGTCACATTGTCCACAAGTGGGCATTTTTTAACATTTGGGCAGGGTGCGTCTGCCCACTGCACACGGACAAAATAGATCTGCAAACACACTCGCACAGACGCATCTTTGCATTACACCATTTGCCCCGTGATGGGATTATTTTTAAACAAATATCCACACAGTATAGAGGTTGTTTGGGGAAACCCCACCATTTAAACAGAGATCCGTTGATAAAATTATGAAAATGGGCAAGGCAGGAGTTCTAGCAGCTGGCTTGAAAAAAGATAAAGGCCCTTTCATCAACCACACCAGTTGGATAAAAAGACACCAGCAGGTTTGAGAATGAATGTCTGGGTGTGGGAAGGGCGAATTTTGTAATAGGTATTATTGCACAGTGAAAATAAAGTCTTACAAAGTCCTGGGTCAATGATTTGCCGTGTAGAAGTCTAGTAGGGAATCCAACTGGTTAGAAGAAAATAGAACGATACGCTGCTAACCGAAGGGCAACCATATTTAAGACCATCTTGGTAACAGGCACATTCCATTTTTCGAATCAAATCAGGGCTTGAACTCATTAGTAACTGCGGTTTCAATGGTAGCTGGTGTGAACGCCAGACATGAATCTACGACTTGTCTCACATCTTTTTCGCACTAAACACGACATTCAGTCTACATTATACAAACAATACCTTGATATCTGAGCTTAGGAGCAGCGATTAAACATCAAGCAAGAGTTTAGGGCTTGCGCTATGGTATAAGCATAGCTCGAAATTTTAATTTAATCAGTTGTAAATGCAACTAAAATGTGCCTAGGGAAGCTCTTACACATAAAATAACGGAGGAACAAAATATAGGAAAATTTTTGATGTCAAAATGCAATGGAAGAGCGAGGAAATCATTCGATAAACCTGAAAGTTCGATGCGACGCAAAGTTAGGTGCAGATTTGAAAAAAAGCGTGTAAATGAGTAAAAAATGGCCCAGACGCTGTGATTACTTCTTTTGTGAAAGGTCATGGGTACAAACCTTTGCCAGAATGTTTTTAAGGAAACCTGATATGATCGAAAAGGATCACAACTTCTGGCAGAATATTTTGGTGAAGACAAGCAAAGGATATTAGGTCGAGAGGGCGCAACTAACGTAGGGCCTTTCCAATCTTTTAATGTGTAATTCTGGTTTCAGGAAATATTTGCTAAAATTTTCTAATGACAGTAGAAAATGTGCAACACTCTGAATTTGGACGCATGATATGAAGAGGTTTCTCGATCTAGACTCGAGCAACGATTAGCCGCCCAATGTCAATTAGCCGAAATGGAGAAGTAGAAACACAAGAGCGATAACGACCACACCTAGTAGGGCTTCGACCCTAACGAAGTATCATTGCTAGCACAGTAGCAATGGTTTACGTGTGACTCGATAGAAACACGAGTGTGCTAACTTACGCTTATTATAACCGGGGTCTAGAAGGCCTTGTAACCCCTTCAGTGAAACCAACTTTGCATCAGTTGAAAGAAGAGAAGTGGTGTCAGTCAATTCCGCTTCTTCTGAAGTCCAAAATTCAACCATTGTGGTTGGTGTCTGTCGTGTCGTTGTTACTGGCGTTGTCGTCGTAATCTCCATTGGATGATTTTCTGTAATTTTGTGCTCTACGTGAAGGTGCTTCGACTGCGCCTCCTCGAATTCCGTCTCCTGCTGCCGAACCATGGCCCAGAAGGCGGATTCATTGACTGCAAAGGTCGCCTGAGTGGTGGATGTAGAATCCGCTGGTACTGTTGACTCGTTTGCTGATGTCGTGTGCTCTTGGTACTCTGCAGGATAGATAGCAAGGGTTTCGTTGCACCGAGATACCTAATGTAGAAACAAAACTTTGACTACATTGGAAGACCTCAGATGGAATTTCCAACAATTCATACAACAAGTTGATGTTTTGAATAGTTCCACGATACTTTCCTCAAGTCAACATAAAATGTAGTCAAGTGCAAAGGGAAAGAGTTTAACCCAAATATCCATGATCTTACCATTTTAAAGCCCACAGTTTTCAAATGTAAGAAAGCTAATCAGAGCACAGCCTATCGTTAAAAATTTTGGACTAGCAAACTACGACACAATCGCCATGTCAATTAAGTTTTCTAGGACGAGGAGAATCTTGACGGGTGAAAAGAACTGGAACTAACGCGGCAATAGAGCAAAATAGATAGCTTCACAGAAAAACCTAACATTTATCTTTCAAACTTTTCACAACGTGGCTGGTGCGTCCTTATAAACCTCTTGCAGCCTTCCAGAAAAACTCAAAAATAAATGCCAGAAGTGTTGGCGATGTGGTTTAGCGAGAAACGTCTACAATCCTGGTTCATCGGACCATATGAGAATTTTTATGAGTACTAATTGTTGCGTGGAAGCGCGGAGATGAAATGGTTCCCTTAAATCGAAATTCCTACAATAATTATTTGCGTTCCAATGGATGTGAGTTGAAATTTCCAATTTCATTCGACAAATGCACTTTGCTTACAATGAAAAAAGGGAATATGTCGATGTAGGTTTTCGAACGGAAATACTACAGAGCATTAGGACGGTTTTTCAAGTATAAACTGTAGAGTTACATCTACGGACTCTCCGATTATGTCCTTAATGTTCGCTAATTCTGGTTTTATGGCCAGAAAAGCAACAGTCATGCGAGTGTTCTAAAGATAACTGCGACTAACGGCGCTCATGAGATGTGCGCAGAATCAAGTTTGAGAAAGAAGCTGTGACCGCACTTTAGCGGAAGGCGTTCGTTTCTGTAAAAGGCACAAAAAAGGTAGGGCAGGACAACACTTGTCCTACCAACTTTCGTGGGGCTGTGCTAATTAGGACTTTTTCCTATGCTTGTGCAACCGACACACTTCCGATTAGTTAAAAATGAATACAAATGGTTGCTGGTTAAGTCATACCTGGAGAGCTTTGAAGAGCAAACATAAAACCCAGTGATTCCCAGTGTCGTGAACTTCAATCTACGTCTGATGCCAGGTTCAAATCGATGGCGCAGATTTTTTGCACTCTAAGAGGCATATTTTTGAAGAAAAAATGGGATTACTCGGAGCGGAGGGGTCTGACTCTGCGACCCAAAGCAGTGGTTTTCCAAAGAGTTGAATAGGATCGTCAGGTTAAAACGTATTTACATCACTTATGTTTAGGACGATTTAATTTGACAGCTCGCAGCTTGCTGAAAGGTGGAACTGCCATGTCACCTGCCAGTGATAACTGCTACCACATGACCTTTGGGTTATTGACGAGGTCGTAACGAGTCACTAGATAAATTTTCGTGTGTTTGCGTTTGTAGCCATTGAAAGGGCTCCAAAATGAAATATTCGAAGTAATCTTTTAATTGCTTACATAGAAGTCTTCTAAACTGGAGTACGCAAAGGTTGTGAGGTAAGAATCGCTAGCTGCAGTCAAGCTACCAATACTAAAGCAGTCGAATTTCGAGTAAATCCTTAGTTGATCGGTCGAAGGCTTTTTCAGGTGATCCCACACGATAAAATGACAATCCATAGGAGCTTGCGATTTTTTGTTTTGAATTTCGGTGGCTGAAATGCTTTTTTTGCGAAATGAGCTGATGAACATGTCATAAGCCTCAGCACACGACGTAGGCAGTGCTTTATGTAGGTATTACTTATCTTCATGTCAGCAACATGAGAATCAAAATAGATTCAAACTACGGGCATAAAACGAGAAGACAGCGACTACTGGTTGTCTTCAAAATCAATATGATCCCATTTACAGGCGTATAATGACTATCTACTTGAAATGTCATAAAAAAAGTGACAAAAATGGGGAACAATGCATCCAGAGATAACATTGGAATGTAAGAAAAAAGTTATAGAAAAGTGTCTGGCACATCGGGGACACTGAAAGTCGATCTTTTGTACTTCTGTGGATAACAAATGAAAGAGCCCTATAGAATTCCTGTTCATTTTAAAAGATTGCATAAATTAGGGAACGATTGGAAAACTAATTAAATAGGGCACATTATCAATAATCTAATTTTCATCATCTCCTACAACCGTCTGCCAGAAGTTTATTAATCCCTGGATCCCTTTCTTTTAGAAGCTGTATGGTTTCTACTCAAAAATTCATAACTTATCTTTTTATTTATTCAATTGTCGATTTTTCCCATATATTATTTTCCAGGGAATGTCCTAGATCAATATATGAAGGGATATATTCAGAAGAATACGGTGTGTTCTGGGTGATTTTTCACATTGCTTTACCAGGTTAAATAACATGTGGCCTGGCGTTATCTTGGTGAATGGTAATATCTTTTCGATTAATGTGATTTCAACGTTTTCATTAGATTTAAACAGTGAATTAGGTAAGTAGCTTGCGGTAATTCTCCACGTCGGCTATTTAGCTTTCACATTTCGTAGGACGCAATTCAGCCTCTCTCATATATGCACCTTGTTTTCTGTTCCGTGGTTCCAGCTTCTTTTTCTAATTATGTTGCTATGCACACATCCTTTTCGTCTCCTGTTATAAGTTGATCCAAGAAAGGTTAGTTTTTACGGGCAGGGAGAGGAATGGCTGTGGAAACACGGTTTAGTTTGCTTTGTTCAGTCAAAACGTGTGGAACCAATTTATTGAGCTTCGAATTGCTTCCAAGATGTTTTAAATGACGAACGTGCAGTTGAATTATTAGCACATAAAATAATATTCAACTTTCAAATTACTTTAAAAGGCTGCGATAACCAACAATACATTTTGGTAAATGTCAGTTAAGAAAATGATTGCAAGAGTAACATCCTCACAGTCGAAACTGTTATCTTTTGCCGTCTATGAAAATCGGTTAGAATCTTTTACAATCACCTACTCTTGGCCCTTATCTTCCAAATCGACTAAAATGGACTTGTAGTCTCGCTCAAGCGTTCGAAAATTTATCAGGCTAGCGTCCCTGAAAAATTTTGTTTACCTCTCTATAGAGAAGAGTGAATGCAAGAGAAACGTTAGCATCCGGAATAAAAGCTGCTTAGAAGCCCCTGTGCGCGTGAACCTTGGTGTCCACCATACACCAATGTCATCTGAAAAATCTAATTTTGTAGTTTACTGTTTCATGCGAAACAGAAAACCAGTTTGCCCGATGGCTAACTGGCAAGTAGATGCAAAGCGGGCTTGAGGGAGAATGGAAAAGGAGGAGGAACCTGCGCGCCAACACAGAAAAAACCGGGCCAAGGTCAGATCAGCAACGCATTCAAAAAGTTTTCGTTGAATTCTTGGCACCGGCATCAATCAAAACACCAGAAGAGCTTTTTGGCATCAAATTTTGCCCAAAATCTTTGAGACTGTCAGAATCTGGTCCACAATCTTACAGGGGATTCGTTTGTCGAAACGAAACCTTGTTGGGAGTTTTCATATAACTGAAGTCATATCTATGCACAGACATGCTGTTGAATTTCTAGGTATTCAAGGGTACGGAAATGACTAAACCTTAAGGCAAATTTATCGATACAATTGCAATTAAGTAATAAACGAAGAAGTCTTGTGTTGAGTGCACTGCTGAACGTGTTTATCAAAATCAACACTAAACTACGTAAAGAAATCAGAAAAAAAACAAATTTCCCGTAGCCTTAAAAGTTAATTTAGCTACTCACTGTTATATAATGGGAAATCAGATTACATTACTATTTTTCCATCCATGAAGGAAATCGCTTAAAAATTCACAGTCGATTATATCATTGCTTTCCACATATATTCATCACATTTAAATCGTCAAACTATTTGCTGTTTTGAAAACTATCTACTTATGAAATCGGAGGGAAAATTACGCCCGATTTTCTACATCGGGATGGTTAAAATTAAGGTTGTACTTTTATTACGACCTGGTTTAAATTGCCGTGGAATTTAAAATGATTACTTGCGTGTCCCACACCGGTACACGTTCTGCTAATTTTAATGCGCTGTAGATTTAAGTGCTGGCTCATCGGAAACCAGTTAGCACACGCGTTTATCAGAAACAGGCTCGTTTAATGGATAACTAGTACAAGTTTTAATACTCATCTACACCGTCCCAGTTCCTGATGGGAAACAGTAGTAAGAAATAGGTGTGCGTACTTACGTGGGCCGATAGAGCCACCAGTATAAGTAATATCCACAGCATCCGTGCTAGTTGCTCTGCCCACATTTTTAGAATCCCCTGTGTTCACCCGCACGTAGGACTTGCTTCCTCCTGAATGAAACCACGACGTGCGGTCATGTGGGTTTGTGCTGGCGCTAGTGGTGGCCGGAGCCGTGCGTGTGTGCGGCACAGGCGCTCTCGCGCGTTGCGTGCTAATTGGTAGGGCGCTGGTAGAAGAGGTCTGCAGGGTTTTTCAAACTCGGCCTACTCACTGGGAATCTCACGTCGGGGGTACCAGGAGCGATTTCTAGGGTAGGCCCCTAACGGGGTAGCGCTGGGCGGTCGTGCAGAGACAGTGAGGGAGCTTACCAGCCAATGCAATGAGGCCGGGCAATAGAATGAATCCGTAATGGTAGGACAATCGTGAGTTCCAGTTGGGTGTTAAACCTGAGGCCAAAACCTTGGCCACAACACGCATGTGCATGGTTGCGAACAGTGTCAGAGAATTTTGAGGAATTCGAAAGTGATTTCTCAACGGTGGTTCAAGAACTCACTAAACTGAAACCACCTTGGTCGGAACTCAAAGGCAATCCAGCATGTCTTAAGGATAAAAACACTGTTCACGTCTATTTTATAACGGAATTAAACACTTTCAGAATGATTATATTAAACTTCGGAATCATTCCTTTACGAAACGACATCAAATCGCCTTCTAGTTAAGTCCCAGAATCGTAGCTTGTCAGGCTGAGTCAGAGCTTTCTCTCTCTACAAACTAACCCAAGTCATTCCAGGCCTCAGACAGGTGCCCCAATTCTTGACTTGTTTCCCGATTAGAAAAGTGTTAAAGTTCAGAACCTTATTGCCTTTAAAATTTCAGGCCCGTCTAACAGAATGGATAAACTAGTTATCTGTGAGAATGTTCCATGTAGTAAGACAAGAATAGCCCGGGGTTTATATGTCTAAAATCGGTATGCATACAATGAGGGAACCTGTTTTTTGATCATCAACTCGTCGACTTGAAGTTCACAAAGTACGTTCTTCGTAATCGCAGTGTTCGTTGATTTCCTTTGTTCGAATTTCCTGTCTTTTTATTGTTAAGACGCTACCATCAAAATCACTCTTATTTTCAGTGAAATCAGATCAACAGAAGTCAAATGATTTCCCAGATAAATTTGGTCAATCAGCAGCTTCATCTTAAACGAACAACTCTATTTTGGAATCCTTAGAACTTGGGAAAACTCGTGTGAACATAATTTGGCTACCATTAAGACAAATCAAAGAGATTAACAGATAATGGCTTGACGAACCACTTACACACAGAACTTAATTGAAATATTTAACCATTTCTGAAATAGTCCAAGTGATCTTGATCTTGAGGAAAGCGCCTATATTTGTGACGTGAGAAGAGACTTTTGCAATAAAACAAATGACGACATTACAATTTATCGAAATCGACAAGGCTATTAAAGTAAAAATACTTATTTACTGGAACAGCCGTTAAAGCCTTGGAACTTAAATTAGGCTTCTGAGAAGTTGAAGATTATATTGAGGAACACCGTAAAATGACGCCAACTTCTTTTCTCCTATTTTCAGACCAGTCAGGAATTTAAGCAACATTCAATTTGCATGAGTCCGGTAATTGGTCGTAAAACTGAGGCCAGTATTTTGGATTTTAAATGAAATTCATGTTAATGCCATAGTCTTAGATGATTCTCTCCTCGCAAGAAGAGACGAGAATAGTACATTATTGAATGGATTCTGAAGACAGTAACTAAATATTGCTGAAGTGAAACCTCATTGCTCTCGTTACTAATGCTGCAGCAAGCGCATTTAAGTTGCGTATATTTTTTACTCATGGACAACAGGCACCGTTTATACTGTCTGTTCACACGATAACATGATTTTCAAATTTCAGTGGCTAGAACCAAAAGTATTTGGCTTTCCCTTCGTGAGGCACATGGCAATAGGACAAATTTGCCGGTGTGCCGAAAATCGGAAATCTTTTCATCGACAGGCGCAAACTATTTTTGAGAAACAAGTTTGTTGAATAGATATAAATATCTACCATTTTTTTGCCTAACATATTATCTAGTGTACCCCTACAGATTAGCTTAAGAATCACGTATTAGCTATTTTTTCATTGAGCGGAGGATGCAGTACCTGATAACATGTCAGAACTTCGTAAGGAAGTTACAATTGTAATTTACACCTTGGGGCAATCGAGACAGCATAAAATATGTAAGTGGAATTTTATCAAAATAATTTTATAATTTAATTACAATTAGAAAAGAATTCTTAATAATTGGGCTGTAAAGGGCCTAGATTCGTATTTCAAGAAATGTGTAGATGAGGAAATAGACTTATATTGAAAGCTGAGTGACGTTACCTGCTATGAGGGTTGTGATCGGAAGGCTATAAGAGATATTTTTACTCTGACTACTATTAATGTAATCTGCTTACCTTCTTAACACGTTCTATAAAATTGGCAGGTGTTTCTAATGTGTTAGGAAAGGGATATTCTAAAAGTTTTGAGTTCGATGGCGAGCATATATTGTTTTAATACCTACTTTATTATCATTATGATTAAACCGTCTTGAATCTACATGTGGATTTCAGAGAACAGATGTCGAATTAATTTAAGATCTGTGAAAAAGTATACAAAAGCATATTTGGAGGGAGTGGGTAGCCTTATACGACTACACAGAGCTATCACAAGCAACTTGCCAATTTTATAAGGATTGTAATGTTGAAATAGAAGAGGTTTAACACTGTTGACATGTAGCTCAATGTAAATATTTAGCGGCCAAATCTGAAGCACGAATTAAAATTATATCTACAAGGAATTTGACAAAAAGTTATAAAATCCTTTCAACAATAAACTTAAATTGCATGGTAAAAAGTCAAATTTAATTTGTTTAACGCAGAAAAAATACGTAAATTAAGTAACAACATATTGCGTTTTGTGCAGATTAAGATAGGGATTCCAATTGCTTCAATAAAGTATTTTGTTTTTGCATAGTTCGGCTTGCCATCGCTTTTTAAATTGGTTGCCGTGATTGGAGTTCACAAGTCAACTGAGAATGAATCTATTAGATCTAAAAGAAAGTGTCACGTGCGCTGAAGTATTTTTTTCTTTCGGTGTAAATTTCATAAATTCTAGATGTCCCGGGAGGCATTTGTTATTGAGAAAAGTTCCGGGAATTCGACATACGACACACAATTTTCTTATGCATTAGATCTTTTAAAGACCAAAGATAAGAGTGCCCTTACTACAGCGGAATTTTTGCTGAAGGGTACTTCTGATTCAATTTTTTTAACTTTAGATTGCTTTTTGAGGGCCGACGACTCCAAAAAACGGGAATGTATTTTTCTAATTGCCATCGCAAACACAAAAATGGGGGTTTGAATCATTATAAATAATCGGTCCCTAGCATTACGAGCAAGCAATCGAATGCTGCAATAATCTCCTTAATGTAAATCCTAACGACCATCAATCCCATGATCTTAAAGTGGAAATTGAGCGTCGACGAAGGCGTGGTTAGTTGCCCGTATTCTGACCCGATTTTGAAATGTTTATCTTACATTGAAACCTTTATGGTTTTGTGTGTAGAAGGAATTGTTGGCGCTTCTTTGATAGCCTCTGGGGTCGTTGTGGCTGTTGCTGGTGTCGCAGCCGCATTAGCTTTACTCCTTCGTCGTAGTTAGAGGTTATAACTACCATGTTCATTGCCCATCGGGAATTATTCCTTGCGAACCCAATCGCTTCATCTGTAACGCTTAATCAGTTTTTGTCCAAATATATCCCCCTCTTGTCTTTTTATCGATGCCTTGCTTGGATTTATGGAGTTATGTTTCTTTCCCACGTTCCGTTTTTTCAGATTCACGGGGTAAAAATGCCTTTCGATAGATTCGGTCTCGATCATTTTTTCTTTGAATTCTCCATGCTAGTTATTTTTTACATATTCAGCCATTCTGTAAAAAGGCATGTCGCCCGTTGTTCCTAGTATGCATAGTCGCAAACGACCACTCATTTTTCATATGAAACGATAATGTCGCAAAGCAATTTTTGGGTCTTTGAGATTGTTATCACGAAACCACCCATTTATCCTTTTTGAGCCAACAGTAAAGTTGTTTGCCATCGTAACGTAAGCATTCTCCTAAGGTAATTTTGAAAGTAGACCGTTTTGGTGCTTTTGCATGAAAATTTGTGCAAATGGGTTCGTTCTGATTATCGTAGTTCCGTGCTTTTACGGATGTTGGGCGAGCCCCCTAGTGTCTCGGTAACCTCTAACAGCTTAGGGTAGTTCTATTTTTAACGGAAGCTTCGAATGCATCTCTCATGTTTGTTGATTTTAGATGGTGCAATAGGTTTGGGAGCTATCGGCTTAGCAATTGGTGGTGTTGCGCTAGGACTTGCTGGAGCTGTCGCAGGATATAGCATCCATAAGAGCAAAGAACGCAGAGATAAGTGACAATGAAGCTTTGTTACGACGCTACGCTCTTATTGAGTTTGCGTCAGAAAAGCTTTTTACTCACCCTCAATTCCTTTTTTATCATCTATTAACTCTTCTAAGATTTCCTTTGAGATTACTTTATTGAACTCATTATTTCGTGGAGAGATGCGTAAATAATAACCCATGACGTTGAGTTCTTTGACTGCACTGAGGTTGTGTAGATTAATTTCATCTAATTCTTTCACCATATTATTGTTCTCGTTCTAACACAATTTGACATAACCCATATTTAGTATTAAATGTTCATTTGCATATTTAATGTAATCCAACCGATGGAGGGGTCTGAGTGTGGCAATTCATGTGTACACAGGTGCTTGCTAGCAGGCTCGAAAATTTCTTAGGAGTTAGCGTTTGTTGTCCGAATGCCACGGTTAAATATCTTTTTTAATCGCCGTCATTCTTCGAACGAACGAGGCACAAGGTTTTTGATATGGTCTATTTATAATGCACTGTTTGTGTCCAAAACAGACCGTCATATAGCTATCTGCCAATCTAGGCTTTGGAATACTTACATGGCGTTTTTGCAATAATGAATCGGAATCTGCTATATCGTGTAGTTTTCAACTGTGAAAGATTAGTGAAAATCCGCGATTTCTGTAGTCAAATAGCAAAGTTAATAATTGTAGTCCCTCCCTAAAGGTAGGTGCCTGACTTAGCTGGCTGGCTCTGTTGCTGTGTGGGATTTTGTAACTATGTTTTCCGCGAGTAGTCTCACAGAACCACATGGCTTCGAATTCCCCTGGAGGATGTCTCAAAACGAGCAGACGTTAACCGAATCATGTGACGTCGTAACATGGGTTTTCGTGTTTTTCATGTACAAAAAGTGGTAAGCCAAAGTCCGGTCTCTCTGTATAGGGTCGCGGTTTCCTTCTCAAATTTAGCTAATGCCGGTCTGTCATTTTAAGCCCTTTTCCGATTTGGGTTTCTCGTCAACCCTCATGACACTACTATTGGTTAGTACACTGGGTCCTGACGCTGAGTTCTTATTGGTTCGGCGGAATTTGGAACTTTTTCATAGGTAATGTGCTGCATTCTTAATCATAACATATTTCGGCTTATTGGAAATCGCATTGACTAGCTTGATTTTTGGCTTTTAATGTTGGAACATATATCAGCATCGAGTATTGGTTATTACTAGTCACGTTTGGTATGGTTTTGGAACATATGCCAATGGTATATGGACTTAGAGTGAGGGAGTGATTGTGCACGTTCAGAGGCTTTTTTATTAAACACCTATTTCGATTAAAACGACGTTCCGCTTTTTGAAGGTAGAAAAAATTGCATCAAAGTAATCATACTTGGGTCTTTATTTGGCATCATATCTAATGCCAGATTATAATTTCTAAACATCCAGAATGGTAGAACTAGTGTGTGAATGTTTTAAATACCTCCCCTTTGGGGTTCTCGTAACTTCTCGTGTCTCAGTAGTGTATTCTAATTTCTATTATTTGAATTCTCTTATGTTTTTTCTGTTGTGCGTGTTGAGAAGATTTAGATGTTTCAGATAACCATTGCGCTTTGAAGGAAATCAATAGATTTACAGTCCCTCTCGCAATTGCCTTAATGCTCATCTTGTTGCCTGAATCTAGGAAACAGGTAATGACATCGCCACCGTTCTAGTTTGTGTGTTAAAATCATGAACGACAAGCGTTTTTCGCCGATACACATGTTGCTGACGTGCTGTGCTGTATACTTTAGGCGTGGGCTTTGGCGTTATTAGAACTTTGCGTCCGCTGTATGTGAAAGGCGATTAAATCGAGGACAACGCTCCACTTAAGTCAACTTTCAAATTTAATGGCAAAAAGTGGTATTAAATATGTAAAGGGTAGGGCACAATTACTAGCTTTTCTACGACATCGCTTTGCGATTTTCTCCAATCATTCAATACCTTGGCTGATGTTACTCTGACCTAACTTTGGGCATTCTTACCTTTCATTTTCCAAAAAAATGCTTTGATTTCGCCCCCACGGCTTTCGAAAACGGTAAAGCAAGAAGTAAATTTGAACCAACTGTATACAAGAGTCATAGGGACTCTCCAATTAGATTTTTAACTCTGTAAAGTGAAATAGGCGCAACAGGATGCATGTGTTACGAAATTAACACAGATCAAAATGCGTCAGAAGAGTGCTGCCTAGTTGCAGCATCAGACCTCCTCAGAAGTGCAAAAATCTCTTGAGAGGGGACCAGTATGTGAGTCAGTTCGACAAAACTACGGTCGGGTTTTATCGGCGAACTATCAAACCGATCGCTTCAACAGTGGGGTCACGTGAACGCTGCACTTAATATACATCACACGACGAGCTGGCTACAAGCCAAGCAGTAAAAAACTGACAATTTAAACGTTCTGTGCGTGCGCAAACGCGTGAACAAGGCTTGAATCTTGGGCAAACGAAACTTGCTGGTTGAGATAGTATCTAAGTCCAAAGGCATTTAAATGAAATTCTGTGAAAGTGTCAATGGCTAAGGAGGGTACCTCAGTGTCTTTGTGCTTTGAAGGCAAAACTCGAGCGACTTATGCTGGATTCCTTTGTCCTCGTCTAGCATTTTTGTACCAATATTCCGACGCAGAAATTATGTCTTACCAATTTCGGGCTTTTCGGCATTGATCGTTCCACCAGTTCTACTTGGATTTGACAAGCGGTTCACAGTTTCATTGCTTTTTTAACTGGTCAATTTTGTAAGTATTTGTTTTGGTTTTTATTCCGCTTCCGCATCGAATTCGGTCAATAGTAATTTGAAGCCGGAATTTTCGTTTGTTAAAAGCGCCAAAATCAGCAGTTTAAGGATGACACTTTACTGATGAGTATCTGCTGGTTTGAGCAAACTCAGAGACATACAGGACTGCACTGTAACTGCCAGCAGTCTCTACCATAATTAACATCAGCTATCAATAAATTTTGGGACGCTGACCACTTGCCCCTGTCATCCCTCTTAACCCGACTAAGTCAACTTGTCACGGCCAGGGTGTCTGTTTTGCACAAACTCAGTCACATTTGTTTGAGATCAGTTAAAAAATAGCATTTTAAGCGAGCTGAATCGGTGTGCTGTAGTGTGAAATTTATTATACCAGGGAATCGGATTTGTAATGTAGTTTATGAAATTCAGCAACTGCTCTGACTCGTGACCAATGTGGGGTAATGCCCTAGTCTCTGGTGACGTGCCTGAAGGATGTGATCCGTGAACAACTAAATCACCAATTCCCTGTCTTAACTAATGCGCCTTATCAGCCTAGTTTATTACATCAACTTTGAGTTGCCAGGTACTGTCCTTCGAAATCCAATTTTCTGTATGGATGCTGTCTGTGTTTGTCATAACCCCGAAATGCCTTGTTTAATGACCATTCATAGCTTCGCAAGTGTTGAGGTCCTTTCTGAGGATTAATGGGACCCCAAATGCGCCGGGTGATGGCATACTACACATTTTAATATCTTTTTAAACACATAGGCATGGTGCATCTTATCTTAAATTCGATTTCTTCAAAAGTTAGGCTTAAATTCGTAGGAAACAATTTCAGTTCGGACATGAGGTTGAATTGGATGTCCGCGGCCTATCTTGAACCGTAAAGTTTTTCCGGCACCAGGCTACGACATTTGTGCCTACTGGGATTTTGTGCCTCCTAACAGTTATGCGGAGGTGGTGAAAGTGTCATATGTGGGTGGGAATTTATTGTTTGCTGCATAAGCAAAGCTAGGGAACTGTCGAAGGTACATAGGCAAGGAAATTGCCTTAATTTTTATCGCTACAATATAGCGGCGATTGTCTGCATCTATGAGCCCGCTAAACCTTCTGTCGTTTGGTGATTTTGTGTGTTACTACACGGTTCAATGACGTAGAGTAATGTGAACGAAGGCTAGTGAGTAATGAACAACGATGACATGCGTGTAGTGTAGTCACCGTTTTTGTACAGCTAGCAAGATGATGGTGGCCGCCATCCGACGGAAACTGCTTACTGATCTAGTTCTAGTTGATCGAAGTCACATTGCCCGAAGATCAACGTTCACGCCCAAAATGATAGTTCCAGCATATATTATCCACTGATAATTATTCATGACCTCACTAGTCGTTTGCGTGTGCGTCCACCTAACCATTTATGCAATTCGCTGACCCCAATATTTGTCCATGCATTTACCTCTTAAATCTCCACATGCACAAAAACGAAATCGACCACAGTCCTGTTTAGTTGGCAAATAACCGGTCCCTTTACCCACTCGTGTTTCATGAAAGTGATTAAAACGCCCCAACAAGCAGATAAACCCAGAATTGGTAACTAAGGCTGCTTCCTATTGCCTGAACACCACTCCTGAAGTGCCGTCCAGCCTAGTCCCAACACTTTCAATTGGTGTTACTTTGAGGTATCACGGTGAGAAGGAAGAATAGAAGCGATAACCAGGGAAATCGATCAATTTGTTCAATATGACTGCCTTCGGAGTGAACGCCAGAACGAGTTAAACCATCTCAGAGCGCGTTTCTGTCCTTAAAATTGTCATCACTTGGGGCTAGCATCTTACGGGAGGTTTGATTGCGGTAACGACTGTGACGGCCGCTTGCAGCCAACCTCTGCGTAATTCAACTAAACTGTGCATATTTCGAGTTGGATTTGCGCTATAATTTTTGCTTTCTTTTCTGGTGGTCCTGAAGGTCACTTCCGGCGTTAACCTAAGAAGGGTGTGGTGTAAGAACCAACTTAACCTTACCTTGGGGATCCCCCAAAGTAAATATTTATTTATGAAGGATGAAACACTTTTCGAACACACTTAAATGTAACTAATTATGAATTACCTTGTCATTCGACCGTGTGACTTGAGGTTAGACTGCCCCTCTGGTAATTTCATTCATGTCACCCTGTAGAAATAGAAAAATAATACAAAACTAAATCTTATTTTCCCTTAAAATTGGTTAATTCGAAATTCAGTGGTTGTGTTTTTCCGGGTCACCAGTTGTAGCGACTTCGTTAGCGCTACCTTACAACCTTGCTAGTCAACAGTCCGTAACATCCCGAAAAGAAAGGTGAGACAGATGATAGCAAACAATAAGCTTTATGTACATTTCACTACCCAGGTCTTTTAAATCGAAGCGCGTGAGCGAATATCGAGCGTCAACTGCAATCGACAGTTAATGACTTTCGATCAACTAGTATATAAGCTTCATTCACATTCGTTTGATGAAAGTCCTTATAGCCAGCATTCACGGGGAGGAGGGAGGGGAATATTTGCATTAAACGATCGTAAATGAGGCTTATTTACGAGTTGATCCAATGTCATCGATTGTCGATTACAGTTGACATTCGACATTCGCTCAAGCGATGTGCTATGAAAGACAAAGGGTGAGTCATTGGTACAGTCTGGCCATCATACATGCATCACTCACGCGAGGTGGTTGTCTGTCCACCTCAAACTCTATTTCCCGTATGCAATCACGTCACTGAAAATTTAAAACAATAAGATAGATGGTGTCCAATGATGGATCTTTTAAAGGGATTCGCTTGTTTGATCAATTTCTTTCAGGTTATAAATGCTGAAAAATTCTACGAAAACCACCGCTGTGATTTCTAGGAAACTAATGTCTTCTTTTCAAGCAATTTTGTTGATGTGAAGTTGCGAAAGAGCTTCACTGGAGAGCTGAACTCCACAACAATGCTGGCATATTTTGTGGGAATTAGACAGTTATTTGGCATGAGGCGTAATGGTGGCCTCTTCAGATGGGTGACCACGGAGAAACTCAGCATCGTAACATGTTGGTAACAGTTGATCCTTTAGGTTTTTCATTGAGTTTGTTGGTCATTATGCTGTACTAAGTTCGGAGCTCTGGAACAGTTTTTGTGCTTCCATAACCGTTTCTGCCATTACTGCCATTTTTTGGGAAATAAAAACTATCGTAGATGGAACTATAATATACACTACCTGAAAACCACTTTAGAAAAGTCCTTAAAGAAAGTACCTTTTAATGCAACAATATTTGCAAGTTGATGCATCTTTCAAAAATCCTACTGGGCCTAAAGATCTGAGGTTTGTCTCTTAATTAACACTGACGTATTTCGATGTTGGTTACGGTTCACCAATTTGTCGTAGAAAGTCGTACTCGGAGAACACGTGGTAGGCCAAATTTAAAGGTAGTACTCATTTAATAACTGGAAGTTGTGTTTACCAAAATGTTAGTGCTTAAATTGTGTAAGCTGTGACTTACGGTCAAATAAAATAGCAAAAGTTAGTTGCAGAAACGAACAGCACTCAAATTATCGAGCACAAAAAGTTTGACCTTATCCAGCCAAAGTGATAGCAGGCCAAGTGAACGCAACCATTTACAAACCCAGGGGGCAAGATGAACTCAATTACTGCGAAAAAGTGGTTGCATCAATACTCAGAGTAGATGCTACATTTCACCGAGATCATTCAATTTAAAATTGATGTTTGACGTCAGTAGCATTAAATTTGAAAATCGTTATTGTTTATAAAAAATAGCAAAATACAATCTGCTTAAAAGTATTGGTCTTAGTGTAATATTCGTTCTCGAAAATGAAATTTTTCTAATTGCTGTTTAGGCAGATATCACTGATGAAAAATTTGGTGGATTTCACTCGATTTTAGCCCTAGAACGGCTACCATGCTACATGCATTAAAAAGGGTTTACGACTATATTCTTAAAATGAGATGTGGATTGTCTTGAAAATGCTTTTAATCTGAAAGACTTGTTTGAAAACCTTTATTCTTCTACTATAAATGGTCACTTACAATTTCCAAATTGAACATAAAGCTCAGTTAAAGTCACTAAAAATATGACTTACCGTCAAAATTCAATTTTTGTCCATAAAAACTTTATATCTCTGATTTAAAAAGTATCTAGTCTATTGACCTCTATGAAGACGGCAATAGTTTAAATTAGCCAATAAAGGTGCGCATTAAGGCCATATTTATTCAAATTTCACGAAATGAAAAGGTAAACTCGCGTTTTCCAGCCCGCATCGGATTACTTTGCTAACTTCGTGATTTATTTTGACGCCGTCAAATATATTTGCGCAATGGCTGACTTAGAAGCTGTTCTCGCTGACGTGAGTTACTTGATGGCAATGGAAATGAGTAAATCCACTCCAGCTGCTAGAGCAAGCAAGAAAATAACCCTTCCAGATGCAAGGTTCGTATTATTAAGGAATTAGTTTTGTGTGTATGGAATATTGTATTATCGTACCTTTAAGTCACAGAAAAGAGAATTTAGTTCATTTCTATGTAGCAGTTATCTGTTTAGTTTCTTTGTATGCATTCTGCTTTATTTTATGTACTTTTGCTTAATAATGTGTTAGGTATGATATTTTTGTTTTCAATATTTTTGACACCTAGGCAATGTTTATTTGCATTTACAATATACAATTAGGATATTATTTTCTAGTCAGATATCTGGTAATACACGAAATGAACCTATTCTAATATCGTTTTGCGTACACAGAATCCGCAGAATATCATATACTAAGCTGGTTTAATTTATTCAGTTTTAAAGCCCTAGTAGTTACTTTTCTCATTTGATAATCGGGTTTGTGCAGGTCTCTTAAACGCTGGACATACTTCTTGAAGACATTTTACACCAACATGCTCCGAAAATTCCGATTGAAGCATAACAGTACAATATCATAAGTCACTATGAATGTGGATTGTAAGAATTTTTGCATTTTATTTTGCGATGCTATGGAACAAAACAAGAGAACAAACTAAATAGTGAAGTGTGCGCAGGTAACTGAAATTTTGTGGCAACTGGCGTTTCCCCACGTTATATGGCGAGAGTAGATTTCTGTAGTATACTAAGACTCACAAAATAACCTAAGTTGAATTATAATTGTTTTTTACTGTAAAAAATCTTCATTTATCTCGTAACTGTCTGCTTTTTGAGAGTCGAGCCAATTTAGTTGGTCCTTTTTAACAGACTGATACCCATGTTAACTTGATTTTATCTTACATTGTAAACCTTACTCATTCTGTTTGTGGTTAAAGGTGAAACGATTATTACAGATCATAGCAAAGTGTCCTAATAGAAAGTGCTGGTATTTTAAGTCTTTTGCTCATGAATAAAACTCGTGTTTGAGTGTGAGAAGCCGTATATCATGCCAATCATGATTCATTTATTGTTGCATGTTACTCTTCCTGATTTTCGAGGGTGTATTTAATGGCTCGGACTTCAAAGACAACTGTAAATAAATTCTTAAAATTTCGTGCATGAAACCTCTTTAGAATTGCGTGTTTTTTTGGTAGATTAAAATCTTTTTTTATGCTTTTGGTAACTTTAAGATATTTGGAAGGTTCTTAAACAAAGAAATCACAGAACTTCAAAGACCGTCACAATCCAATAAAATGTTCAATCGTAGGCAGAAATGAAGTATCATTGAAAAATATTCGAAGCGTTAAGTCAATTATTGGTGACAAATAATACATGTGTGAGTTTTGATGAACATTTGGCTGTTTTTACTCCTTTCATTTACTACGTTTTATAAAAATAACTACATATTGGAGAGGTTGTGAAGACGTGGTCAGTCATTCAATTTCAGGGAACAAAGAGACCAACGTTTATGTGTGATGTCTGGTTTGACTTGGTCATTTGAAAGTTTGCACAATGATTTCAAGCAAT
>UXSR01005187.1:95998-259570 GCA_900604375.1 Mesocestoides corti | reverse complement strand
AACAATTATCTCAGAGCCTATCATTACAGCCCAAATCACTTACGGCCGTAGCACTAAGCACTTTTGTGTGAATTGTCTGTTACTGTGTGTGTGTGTGTTTGTAACAAAGCAGGTAATTTTAGCCTGGCAAATCAAAATAGAAATCAGTCGCTAACTACCTATAATACACTCAGTAACATGACTGTGAAACCTAGTAATTAGGCGTAGTTATTATATTCACTAAAATGACCCAATTACTCTTTACGGAGTAAAGGCAGTTTTAAGTAGGATAATTGAGGTTGGTAAATCAAACTTTCTCTACAACTTTGGCCTTGGATCACGATTGGTTTTCCTTCTATTGATTTGGCATAAAAATCCCACTTTTGCAACCACTTGTGTGGTCAGTTGGTTTTGTGCATGGTGGAAAACAGAAACATTTGAAGTCACCCTATTTGGATAATTTGCGGTGCAATTTCGCACAATTTTTTAATTGGACAGTTGGTGCGTCACATTTGAAATAACACCAAACCTATTGCATGCTTCACAAGATCAACAATTGGGAGTCTATTTGAAAGTTTTCAACGGTTTACATATTTTTGCACCAGCCACTCTAGCTGACCACATGTAATGGAGAATATAAGAAAAAAACAATTATTTTGCGTTGCTGGCAATTAATTTATCTGTAGGTACCGTTTTCCAATAAACCTCTCGAACGCAATTTTACTGGTTGGACTTGCACTGCTGAAACCAGACAATTCCAAAGTCCAGAAATTATTTTCGATTCGGATACCTCGACAAATACTGTGTCCATTGTCTATACACTGCCTTTAAATCGACGGTTTCAGCCTATCTAAATCCACTCCAATCACTGGAGTTATTACACATACGACACATTGATATCTTGTTTTCTTCACCCACTCTTTTGCTCGTGGGCAAATACCCTTTTTCTCATATGCCGGCTTCGTGTTTTTCACAAGGCTGAATCACATGACATATCCTGATATTTATCACACCCACCTTGCACCTCAATAACGTACGTCACCATTGGCACAACCATTTTTGCCTTCGTCTCAGCACACGTCTGAGCCTCTCCCACTAGTTTTCGAGCTTGTCGTTGTGCCGGCTTGAGTCACGAATGAATTGCTCAAATAGCCCTCACAAAAAGTACACGTAAGCGGGAATTCTGGTTGCGCTGCTGCGGCAACCGCGTATCATGATACTTCCAGCTGGTTCACACTCTATGTGGTCACACTCTCGCAATTACCTCCAAATGCTAACTTCAGCTACTAATTTCCGTCGTCCTCGTTTTGACCAACTTTCTGTGGCTTCAAGCTGCGGCTGTTGGGTAGCCTACATTCTCGTGACTTGAGAGCCACAAACCTTTCTGTTTTCTGCTTAAGTCAATGCCAGTGTGTGTGTAAAAATACTTCAGGTTTGCTTTTTTTCAAGGAAATGCAAATTACAACATTGCACGTTGGGTGCACGTGCCAGGTATACATGTTTAGTTTCCCATTAAGAGAGGATGTATTTGTGTTTTAAGTAGTTTCTTTAAGCGTGCTTTCGTTTTTGGTTTCGTGAGTGTAATTAAACTTGTCCTTGCTTCAACTGTCCTCAACGTTGCATCTTCCTCAGCCGTTTTCCACGTCGCAGTTCATCAAAACACCCTTTTTTATTAGTAGCCTCACCTTCGGGCATAAAAGGAGGTTCAGTGCGTGCCTTCTAACAGAACAACGGTGGAATGCACAGCACCTGACATAAGTCAAACGCCCATGGAAGCAAGAATTTTAGACTTGCGGGCTTATAGGCTCAGTTATTTGAAAGGGCTGCTTGAGTTGTTGAGGTAGAAGCTTTGTTAGGCTATGTATTGGTGAAAGAAACGCCGGAGATGCCAAGATCTGTAATCGGACATGTCGATTTGCAAAAATTCAATGTTCACGCTTGTACGGAATACTTTAAGGCAGTCTTTGCACGTTGAAGCATCCTTGAGTATGAATTAGTTGATGCTACCATCAACCATCACACAAATTTATATTTGTTTTTACATTTATCCAGGCCTAGCACTTGGGTCTGCTCTTGTGTCACATTAGAAAAAAACTCAATTGATATTTTTTAATAATATACTGCGTGGCTGATCAGTGCGAGGGATTTTAAAGCGAACGAACTGCAAGGCCTGTCACCATCTGTAGCGTTTTTCTAAGTACAAGGGTCGTAAATTAATTTTTATTGTTTCCTCTTTGTAGTCCTCAAACGAAGAGTGCAGTAGCATTGAGATTGGCCTTTCGCAAGCAAATTCTAACACTTTACTGCAGTCATTTGATTTAATACAGACTGTTTCTTGCGATAGTTGAAATTGTATCAACAGTCGTAACCTGGGTGTAACCTAAAGTGCTCTCAAACGCAGGTAGCATTATTGCCAGCAGATATGATGTGATGTAATTTTCTCAGCAAATTCACGAAAATACAATGATAATCCATCACAGTATTGCAGATTGCCATTTGATTTCGTAATTTTTGTTAGCAGAGGTTGACGTCAGGGCTAAAAAATTTCCAATGAACGGTAGTTCCATGTGCAGTTTGAGTGCATGCAAATACTAATTTTGTGCTTAGTATATAATCACAAATCTCCTTCTACAAATACCTGATATTTTTTTGATTTCAGTTTATTTATGCGGACATCAGTAAATACCGGGGACATCATGACATTACACATTAACAAGTTCTTTTATTAGACTAAAAAAATTAGTGTTGGTTTTTAAGTTAGTTGGAGCAGTGAGCATCCGCTAGACATTGTTTTGACTCCGGCCACCGGCTATTTTGCTTTTCACATCCGGAGCTCAACTGATTAAAGTGATTGCGTTCACATGTCTGCTTTTTACAGCCTAGTGTTTTTTTTTTTAAATAAATTTTTGTGTTTTGGAATTCCTAGGCGGTCAGTGACGCAATACAATTGGCATCCGCCTTTTTAGTTACATCATACTTCGAAACTTTTATTGGAAAAATGCAATTTTTTTCATTAATTTGGCCTTACCGGGATTCAGCTAAACAGGATTTAGTGTTGGAGAGCGTTTAGATAAAAGGCGTGGTCAGATTCGTAACTGCATTTAGGTCATACTAATCTTGACAATAAACACCTGAGACTTTCAAACATGCTGTCTTTTCTACCACTGCATTTGCGTAGAAGGCTTCCCTCCCATACTTCAGACGAAGTAAATTTTCAAACATGACTGATTGGTGTGAGTAGTAGGTTCAGTAGATCTAATAAATTTCATCGTTTTCAGACATGTTTCAGCATCACGAATTATGTGTTATAATGATATCAAAATGCTCTTGGGTCACATGCTTTTTTGTCCTTACGACTTGCCTTGGATAATTTACCGAGGAAAAAAGTGCTTCATGTTTCTGTTTAATGTCTTCTAAAAGCTGGACTGAGGAGAATTTGATGATTAGTGGTTAATGCCAAGTAACTAGTTTTGGTGACTCTCCAAAATGCTTAGTGCTCTTTGGGGTCAATTTGAGGGTTTAACTTGTTTTTGGCACACTGAGAATCGCTAAAATGCATCGAGAAAGCACATCTTCCTGACCAAAAAGGCCAAAAATTGGGTAACTTACTTAGTGTCTAGCCTGGTACCATTCAGATTCAGCGTTGACGTTGAACAAATTGAAATCGAAGGGTCGTTTAAAAGTACATTTTAGAAGGTATGTTTAATGGAATAAATATCAATCTGCAAGCCCATTTATCTCGCAAAATTTGTGCTCGCCATGCCCCCACTAAGGTCAAAAGGTTTGTCAACAGCATCTTGCTGCAGGTAATTAAATTACGGTAAAAATGACAACCTGGGTTGTTTTATATCCTTTAAAAACCACGGCCTTATTAAATAATGCTTGAAATTACTTTATATGGTCTATGTGCCAACAATGGCGAACGTTACTATTCTTAGCATATTCAGAGTAACTTGGAGGTCTAAATGGTTTCGCGTTTAATGCACTCTTGCCCTAACACAAAATGTGGACATCAGTTCTACTTGGGTTTTTCATGCATCATTGTATCAGATATTTCTGTTTCAGTGGATTCCATTTTGAGATCGTGTAACACGTGTTTCTGGGCTTCCAAAAGGACATCAGGAAGAAACCTTTCCTGTAACCATAGTTTTTTGTCCATATTTCTAGGAACGTATTTTGTTGAATCCAAATACAACTGTGCAGATGAAGGGAATTTCCAAAATCAATGATAGACGCAATAGTGAGAAATACTGTTGAAAAAATGCACGTGCTTAGTTACCATCGATGCTGCAGATTACCTTTTAGCAATGGTTCTTTGATTTCATGCAGTTGTTTGCGCCCTTCACACTTTATTCCGTTTCCGTTCCCGGCGCAGAACACAAAATCATTCAAAGTCCATGTTCAAGTACTCCGGACATCCAGGTAAATAGGGCTCCACTCCTGCGATGTTCTCTCTCCATGCTGAAATCAGTGTCCATTACGTCAGGTAGTTGCGTGCGGATTTCATTAGCTTTGTGCTCCAAAGGATTTTTGCTTTTCTAGTCAAATTATAGGACCTAGCGTGGGATTTCTTCACTCATTAATTATCAAAGCGTTTCTCCGAAGGTCCTTGATGAATCCAGCCGCTGTACGAAGTGGATTTTGTAGCAAAAAAAGTGTTTTAAGGCTTCAAGACGAAACCACTGCCTCTGCCCAAAAGTCACGCTGTTCAGTTTGGCTGGGAAAAGCTGCGCATTGGTCCGTGTGGGTCTCTGGGGTTTTATCAAACGAACTTGACAGTTGAATAGCTGGTGTCTGTGGCAGACCTACAATTAGTCTGGGGATGCTCGCCCATTCCTCCCCAATATGCTGATTGTCTTCTCGGTTTTCACGACTGGGTCGCCTCATTTAAGGTTGTAACATTTTTGGGCCTTGATTTCAACCTACTTCCACTTGTAAGTTATTTCGGTACCGCTAATGATTCTTTTTGAGCTTCTCGTTCTTAGCTTGAATGTCGTTATAGTCAGAGAATTCACAATGGGGGTGCGTTTATCATCAAACATCGACACCTCTGCAGTGTCTGTGATTTGAGTGGCCTAGCCGTTTAGATTTCACGCTTCTTTCTTCAGACTTGCCAAAATCCAGAGTTTACTTAATAGCTTTGAAGTAGGGCTATGGATTGACACGAGTAAAGCGTGGTTGCTGGTGCACTTGGTTTGGGACACCGTGGACGAATGACCGCTTAAATTAATGTATGCCCGAGGCGGCTTCTTTGCATTGAGGTCAGCCCCCATAGCATTGCCGTAGGGGAAACACTTAAAGTGCGGCATAGCTTCCATCAACCACATCGCCCGATTTTTTATTGAAACTTCTAATCACCCCTACGTCTGAAGCCTAGTCATAGTTTAATTAAATGGGAAAGGGTGCATTAGCTAAAATTAGCTAGCTCTTCACCCTTTGTCCTTGTAGCCGTTTCCATTTTCCTTCGGTTTTTTTTCACGTGAAATGTCGAATCGCTCCAAAAGTGAGGTTTTCGAAGTGTATGTCATACAATTCAGTGCATCAGTGATGTTTTCTCGTTATACGATGATGGGATAAATTAACAATCATGAACCAACTGGTAAAGAAGCTACATAATAAATCGAAACTTCCGAATCTGGATTTTGCACATAATATTTGCTGTGTCAATTACTGTAGAAGCATTGAGTTATTTACGGTCGGCCAACGGCGTTGAATTGGTTGCGAAATGCTGGTCTGACATTCGGCTTCGATGTGTTGCGTTTTTTTACCCATTTGCTTCGATTTTTTTTTAAAAAAACGACTACTCGGCACTTAAGTTTATTTATTTGGCGGTATTCGCTTTTCCAAGATATCCAATTTGTGGCTTAAAAGGAAATGTACAGGAAAGTCGCAGGTGGTCTTGTATCTGTTTATTTATGGAAGTATTTTTGACCTGAGTTATCTGATGTTTGACGGCCTAGCGCCAGCACAGTTGCTTGATTGCGGGTCTCTAATTTACAGGTATCTCCCATACGCATTCATTTGTAAGTGCGCATGCTTTATAAGTGGATCTGAACTCTTGCACGGACGAAATGCTGTCAATACCTTTCCCCGCAGTTTTCAGGCAATCTCTTGAGACGCGTGTTTACTTTGAAGTGACTGAGTGGTTTGTAATAAAAATCGCTCGATTGCGCATCGCGTTTTCATCTGAAATACACGTCTCGACATGCAACGTTTAATTCACAAAGCAGAGATATGTTGTTTTCAGCATTAGCTGCACCCTTAGTTGCACTTTGGAACTCTTTTGCCACGGTATTGCTTTTGCCTCTTTTCCCTGGAATGTGGTTTACAGCAGCGCGGTCGTAAAATAAATTTCTCCTAGCTTTTTCTGACAAGGCCTGGCTGTGAATCGGCTTTCTGCTACACAATTAGCCGTAGATTTTTGCGTTCGCTGCTATTTGCGGCACACAAAGTCGGGGTAAGGCGAATCACCAAGGTGTCGCTGCAACAAAAGGAAAATCAAAAATGCGTGTTTGGGTAATGATTGCAACTCAAATTCCTAATCTACATTTTAATTACAGCGTTCGAGTGATTTCTAACTGAGTCGCTTAACAAAAATGCTTTGCAAGAGCAAATTACCTGTGATATTTTATGGCTTCACATCTGGTAGCATTCCAAAAAGGGTTTCCTGATGCGAACCATTTGGTCATGCATTTGTTAGTTGATGCAAGATCCAAATGCATCTACACATGTTGACCTCCCCGCATGAGGAAATAGCCTTCTCACGCCAAAGAATGTTATTCTTAATCTTCATTTATGCTTCCTCTTGTGTCAGTATCACAAGATCACAGAATACTTTGTGCCCAAATTATTCTTTTGCCTGTTCGAATTGCTCTAAAATGAAGACCAAACTGCCAAATACTTCTTGTAAGGCTAGATCTAGGTGATAGCTTAACTTCAAGTGACTGCCAGTGCCTCTACTCTAGCTCTATGGGACGTGGAAAAATTTATGTTAGGTAGTAATCTGATTTTGTTAAAGTCCCGTTGATGCTCGCATAACTTGCCTGCGCACATCCTGTCACTGCCTTGTGGACTTGAGATTGGGGCAAGCAGAGTCGTGGCTTCTTTAATTCGCATTTGTTTTCGAAACGGCACAACAACTGTTAGGCGCTAGCAGAGTTGGTCACATGCCACCTGGCTTTTTGCTTGGAACCATGGCATTCACACTTGACTCTCACTAGAGTGTAACATGCGGCCAATTAGGCGTTAAAAGGCTTTGTGTAAGTTTTAGAAGTAGATTACAGTGAAGTTGTGGTTTATCAACTAATCTTCACCCCAAGTGCCGGAGTCTTGAAAAATTCTTTTTAACTGTTGCGATACTTTAAACAACCCAGTATAGATTAAGAGAGACATCATTTGATTTTCCAAAATCACTCAATTTTGTTTCCAGTGAGTGCGTGTGGAGCTAAGTTTGATTGTTTTTTAACTATTAATTACACGAACGTGAACAATCGTGGCCACCTGTGGCCAACACAGTGGAAATTCCATATTTGATTATGTTACCTTACTTCTTCTTGGCATTATATTCAATCGCCACCATTATTGCAACAGGAGAATGTCTTCGAGGTATAATCGATATTGGCAGAGCGAGTTTCGATAGCGACTTTGAATTTCCCTTGTAGTTATTTGCATTCCAAATTAATCCTAGCACAGTGCTTAAGCAGGTTAGATCTGGCTCTACCACCGGTTTATTTTTTTCTCAAAAATAATTTGGGCTATTTGCTGCAGGATGCTCAATATCCCCTTTTAGCTATTGTACTCTTGTTTCAGCCTAATACAGCGTTTAATGAAAATACCACAACCTTTTCTAGATTCTGCTGTTCCTTTGAGAACGGCGTTCTATCGTCCGAATTGTCATTATTTTTTTCTTTGTATATTGAAAGGAATTATCTTTTGGTTACTCCACAAACACCTCAGAGATGCTTAACTCTCTTTGCTTGCTGAGTTCACATTTGTGTTCAATTTAAAGAAAGGTATTAAATTGGGTTAGCAATTTTAGGCAGAAAGGCTTAAAACTGAAATGATCATATTGACTTCATCCGAAATAAAAGACGAATATAAATAATGCAAATGTTACCAATTCCTTGTATTTTTCGACAATTCATTGGCTTTTCAACTCATTGGCAGATTTTGAGTGTGGTCAAAGCCATTTCTTGGACAACTTACTTTTTTAAATTTCAATGTATTATAAATTCGTTTCTATTTGAAACACAATCTCGCACACATGCTTGAAATTCATTTCTCAAGTTAAATGCACCAATATTTTACCAAATTATCTATTGTGTAGTCAACTTCACTTGCAAAGTCACGGGTATGCAGTCATTTTATTAAACGTAGTCATGAAACTGTGCTACCTTAGACGAAATGCCACCTACCATGGTATCTTTAAAACGACAAAAAATGCAACAAAAATGAAGTGCAAATTTTGGCCTCCGTAAAGTAACAAACACGATCTCCATGATTTTAGGTCTTGTTCGGTGACTATGTATTAAAGATTGTGTCTATTTCAAGTACACTGATACTTCATGAAGAAATATAATAATATTTAATGGTACCATCTTCGTTTTTATCGTAATGCATTTTTATCGAAATTTTTGTCGCAAGATTGCAGTAAAATTTTACACAATTGAGTAATTAATTAATGTCTGTATCTTTGCATGATAAATTACGGCTGCGTTTAAACAAAACTAATCGGGTACCAGAGAACACTTTGGCTAGTGCCTTTAGTTGTTAAAATAGACGCCAATCCCTAGCGTCCAGCCTCAGAACTCGTCGCACTTAATTTTATTTCCCTCATGAACTTAAAATGCCGGCAGAGATATGTGTATAGTTTTTTTGTATAAAAATTTGTGGATTTGTGTTGTTTTTAATGAGTTTTACAACCCTTATTAAGTGTTAATGATTTCCAACACGAACCGTAAACAGTCGCAAAATTTGCCATTCTATTTGATAAACTTAGAAGCCGGCATGATGTAAATTTAGACATTTTTTGCAAAAAATGAGAAGTTTGGTTCAAAATGACATGAATTTTTATCGCGAACTCAGCATAAAATGCTGAACCTAAATGAATACTCACGGACAGCAATCGGCTACGCATTTAATTGTTCCTGCGTCCCAAGTTTATCGTCTCTACTGTCAGTACCTAACAATAATTAGGGTTTGAAAGCGTTTCTTTTAGTCTACAAGAATCCTACTATTGGGGTCTTTCAATCACAAAAAGCTGGTGACCTAATGCGCCTTCAATTAATATTTGGTTTCACTTAAAAGTGGCAATCTCCTGGCAGATGTATTTGAATTGTTCATAAACATCACCGATAAAATTGATGATAAAGTGTTCCTTATGCAACATTTCACTTGCACTTCAGGATTAATCGTTATCAATAAATATGAATCCAAGAAGTGCGGCTTTATACAAAAAACAATTGGACTTTTAACTCAGGCCCTCATGTTATGGTCTTTTCTGAGCTACATTTTGTGCCAATACTTTTCCAAAAGTGGATTGTGGCACATGCCAACACTGCAAAGGTATCGCTAGAATTTATCACAAAAACAGGTTGAACAACTTTGATTGTTTTAATTTCTCGCGTGTTCTAGATAAGTGGAAAAATCCATGCTAGACTGTACGCAGATCATTTGCGTTCAAACAGATTTTTACTCCAGAAGTCCATGAATCATTGCTTAATACGTGTTTCACTTCCTAGGCCAAATGTTTCTATCTGCATGTCAATCTACTGACACATCACCGAGCACATTACTTTAACGCTTAAGACAAGTCACTTTCACACCAACTTAGACCTCTAATGACTATCGACTACCTTCATCAGTGGGCTGAACACTCTGACAGTCATAGGTTCTAGCAAATGCAATAATAAACGGATGTTTTTACACCTATTTTAGGGGCTACGTGCCCAATTTTCACCCCAGCCAACTTTCAAGGCTAAGGCGTTCTATGGTTGATTTTTCCCGAAAATCCTACCCATTATAAACTTTTCAAAATTACCTTTTTTAACACAAAACGTCAGTTGAGGCTTTGTGTAAAAAAATGAAGTTCCACTTTAGCCTTAATAAGCTTGTCAAACCACTTTTCACATAAATACATTGCTGCTGTTTTGATATTCAAAGTGATCAAACCGATAACAGAAGTTGTTGATATCAGATCACAATGACTGATGATGTGTACATTTTTTGTCGACAATGGCTGCTTACCGCCATTGTATGAGGTGTGTATTGAGACGTCTTGGTCATATGTCTATTCTCAAAAAGGGTGAATCCTTGTGACCGTCGATTTTTTTGAGGTACAAATTGATTTTTTATTTCATGGGTGTGTATCTTGTAACATGATATTTTGCTTTGTTCATGATTTTTAACAATATTTCTGTTTTAGGAAATGTGTTCTCCGCTTTAATTACCAACTTTTATGTTGGAGTCTCATTACTTTAGCGGATTTTTGGAAAAATAATAGCACACTACAGAACATTTTTTGGACTTACTGCAAAATTAAGTGACTCCCTATGGCTCTCGTTGACTAAATTAACTGATCATGTTTATTTGGATAATGAAATCATGCAAGTTAAAGTTGAATCCAAAAGAGAAATGAGCGTTCGAAGCAATTTTTGCCACATCACTAATTACCGACTCCTCCCACCTGAAGCCAAGAATTACGTGACTTTGTTTTTGCGGATAAAGACGAAAAATTATTATAACCGAATTCCTTAGTTTTAGTTGTCTAACGCGACTTTTTTTTCTATTAGCATTCGCAGCGTCATGATGAAGTACATGGAAAAACATGGTGAGCTGACCTTTGACAAAATCTTCAATCAACGGCTGGGCTATCTGCTGTTCAAGGACTACTGTCTAAACTACCACGAGGAACCGGTCCCACAGATTAGCTTCTACGAGGAAATCAAGAAGCTGGAGGGTCTTGAGACTGATGAAGAGAGGATAGCCCTTGGTAAAGAGATCTACGATCAGTACATCATGAAGGATCTACTCTCCCAATCCCACGTAAGCGAATTGGATCGAAAAAAATAAGAGTTCCACACAAATAACACACTTTAAACATCTTTTCCTATCTGTAATTTGGAACATTGTGCGTAGTTGCTTTTAAACCAGCGTCCTTCTCTTTCCGATCAAGTCATGTTCACAAAAAAAACAGCTCATTCTTGGACTTAGGAATGCAGCATTACAGATGCGCTTGTGTTACAACTACAACCAGCAGTGTGCAAATCGTCACCTGCTTAATTTTGCAGCAAATCACGTGATGAGTGCCCAGACGCAAAAGACTGCTAATAGTTAACGGAACAGACCTCAGTGCTAAATTTGGTGTTAAGGAGAAAGTACGTTTACCCTAGCATCGTACTTCGTAAGCGGATTTTCTTAATCGTGTCATGCATTTTTTCTAAATGTCTGCTTTTACCAGCACTTTAGTTGCTGTAGTTGTTGTTGTTGATGGTCAAGCGAACGAGAAATGCTACTTTCGTGAAAGCGTAAAAATGTTGAGAAGTGAATATTCACGCGAGCTGATAGTCACACTAATTGACATTTTAATAGCGGACAAATTTAACAGGGGGTTGAATGACTTATTACATTTCTGAGCAGTACACGTGGCCAATTCAGAACTTTCAATACAATTAAAAATAAAGACTTGCTTGAGTGAGGAAAAGAGTCTCCTGTACGGATAAAGTCCTGCTTGTTAAAATACTTCCCTTTGTAGTTTATACCGTTTTGTTGGCATTTGCAAACTTTAATAATTAACCTGTCTCTCAGCTGATAAGTGGCGATTGCACGTTTCTGGAACTGAAATTCGTCCAAACAACCGCTGCATTTTCTGTCGTCTGGTACCGTTGCTAGTCCATGTGGGTCGTGGGAAAATTAAACTTGTTGATTTTGCCCAAATGCACTATTTTTGCACCTTGAAATAGACTTGTGTGCGTCCACCTTCATCCTGGTAATGAAAAGCTAATGCCGGCGTGCCATTCAGTTTTGACATAAGCTAAACGCAGTCTGCTGAAAATGGCAAGTGACTGTCAAATACGGCCACCTCTAAAGATGTGATCTGATGCGAATTCCACAGAAATCAAGGAATTAGTTGTCATTCAAAGGGTAACCAATCGGTGGGGCGTTTTCTTGTCAAATGGTAAACCCAAAGGTGTCAACACCTATCGAGCTGTTTTAAAACCGTTGAATTACAGGACTGCTCTTAGTACCCCAGAGAGTAGCGGGAAAACACACATTAACATGCTGTACAGATGTGTGTTGTAGGGTTAAGTGTACAAGTGATTCAGACACGTGTGGAATGGGAGGGGAGCAGGAGCCAACCACAAATAAGTATTTAGGAAGCCACAGACCTGGGTGTGTCATGCGTACAACATAAATTTGCGCTGAAGCTGAGTAATGCTGGCTGTCAAGAGCTCGCTTCCCCAATGGTAGTGCGATGAAACGCAGTTACTGGACGATTTTTTGGCCGAGGTGTTGACCTTTTTGCTTGACCTTATTTCAGCCTGAGGGCATTAAATATTGGTGGCGTGCTCTCTTCTGTTGCGCTATTAGGATTACTTTGATAGGCCAACCGTAGGTTGGTTGAGTTGATCAATTTTACGGAAAACGCACACAAGGAACAAGAGTGGAGACGGTAGAACCTCGTCGAAGATTGAAAAGGGGTCGTTGACGGTCTCCGCCTGACGGTAGTTCACAGGAGACGCACTTTAATTCCAGTTTATGGTGGACCGACTTTCTGGAGTCGTGGTTGCATAGGGTCGCAGATTCAAGGTCACAGCGCTGTTCACCAATCAGGGTGTCCAATCATGATCCCAGGTGTGGTGATTCTAACTACTCAGATAGCTTAACTAGCTCATGGAGGTTGGTCTAATGTAGTCCGCATTGGGATCGCCAACATAGTGTTAGGATAGCTTTCTTGCAGACCCTTAGAATGGTGAAAATCTGAAGACGACGATTTGACGGGGAGGGCAAATCCATTCATTGTTTCACCAGTTCGAAATGTTAAGTTAAAGTTTACCATCAAAAGGTCACTTTAAATTAAGAATCAAAGCTTACATTGACTAATTATTGTGATCAGAGGGTCGCTAAAAGTTGAACGGTTGGCTGTTTAAATTTGGGCATGCTTTAGATGTCTTTAGAAGGGAAATAAATTTTGCGAATATAGCATCTTTATTCAGTCGTATTCTGTAGTTAATACAACAAAGTTGACTGTTAACAGGAAATAGGTCAAGAGTTACCACTCCTAAGATGGATTTCAAGCAGATTATAACCGTATGCGATGTGTAAACTCATGGCCCTTTATTTCATGGAGATGACGCCATTGCAGCCTTAAGGGAACCATTAAAACACAACTGGTTTTATTATGATTGATTGCCTGTTAAATATCAACCAATATCTTACTAGGAATTTTCTGAAGAATCCGTCTCCCGAGTTCTAGAACTTCTTACTAACGCGCAACGAACAAGAACGCTTCCTCCAGACGCTTTCTCGGTAAGTTCGTGTCTAGTATGAAACTTTGATGTCGACATTCATTACACCTCCTGTGTTGAATTTCTACAGCTAGTCTAAATCAGTCAATGTCTCATTTCATCTCATTAATCGGCTGTCGTGACTGTTTTTTTTCAGCCCTACATTCAAGAAATTTGTGATTCCGTACGTGGAGACATCTTTGATGCGTTTGTTCGGTCGCCCAGATTCACCCGCTTCTGCCAATGGAAAAACCTCGAATTAAATCTAAACGTAAGTTAACCTTATATGTATCCCTAATTATACACCAGAAATCTGCCGTAAGATGTCTAGCTTTCCAACCTGTATGCCAGTTGGAAAATCGAATGCTGAATTTTAGCCAGTCACGGTCCACGGAAATAGTGATGCAGTTACAACGACGATCCAAATGAAACCGCTCTTGAGCCGATCAGCTTGCTGTAAATTGTATTTCTTTCCATTCGAAACCAGTACTTTGTTCAGACTCCAAATTTAATGGCCGACTAAATTTGGAAGACGATGAATTATCTATAACATGATGGATTCCTGTTTTAAGTGGTACAGAACACTTGTTTCAAAATGAGATAGACTTCCTGTGACCTGTCAAAACAAAGCATCATGATTGTTGCTGCAGAAACATTTCATCAAATGTATCAATGTATTGCGGAGACAAAAACGGATGATGAAGATTTTCTGCGTCTGAAAGTCTATTAAATCTAAAATAAGCAAATACTTGGTTGACAATTGGCCTTCCTTAAATGCATTGCGTCTTCGTGGCTCAGGCTGCTTCTTCAGCATCTGATTTTACACAGATTGGGATGCAATGCATTTTAATGGCCTAAGCTGACGTCATCAATAACATGGCCGAAACCCGTTTTCGAAACTATTTCGAGAGAGGCGGTTAAGTGGAAGAGCGGGTCGTTATTAATCAAGGTAGCTTCGATGCAGCACTAATTACCAAGGCCATTGTAATTTCTGTACATTGACTATTTCAGTCTCTTATTGCCACAACGTTTTTGAATTTTCTTACCACTGTTTGAAACTGAAATGTCGTTTACAATGTCAAGTAATCAGGACTTTGCTATACCTTGATCACCTCTTAAAAAGATAACTAGTACTCTGATAAGGCTCAATTTATTTCCTTTATTTCTGTGATATTTGGCTAAAATTGAAAAGCAATCTTCAGGCTGTAGAATGTTAAAACATGATCAGTGTTTATCTCCATAAAAATTGGCGAAATAATTTGCATCACGGATAATCAAAATCGACTTACTTCAGCTTTCGAAAACAATAACATCGAACTCGGAAAATTTGTCGAGAGTGTTATAAACAGTCTTTTTCTTGTAATATGAATATCTAATATTTCAGCAACTTGATATCACGCAAGAAAACCGTCGAATGAGTAGTAAATAGATGCACAATTTGCTAAACACTAAATTATCTCCAGATAGGCCTTTTTATTTTTGTGTTAAAAGTAAGGCAGTAATCGCGGCCGCTTGTTAAGAAGTAAAATAGAGATTTTGTTTATTGAGCCGTTGTGGTTGGTGTTTACCTACATAATCAAATATAAACGGTTATTTTCGTTGATGGAAGACGAACGCTGACACCTCCTGCCTTATCAACAAACACCAATCGCTGGCGAACTAAAATACGCCTGACGAACCACTTAAAATGCTAAAAATGTGATTTTATGTCTTTTTTAAACGCAAACACTCGTTGCGGCATTTTTGCATTTATTGCGCGCATATTGGCGACGTTTGGACTGACTTTCGCTTATTCCCACTAACCAAGTGTCCCTTTCTGGTTTAGATGCAATTTTATTCATCAGACTACACATTTGGTTTGAATTTTCCGCTTTCAAGTCACGGGTTAAACTGTGACAAGCAGTAGTGTCACAACTGATTATTCAAGAATTGTGTTGACAACCATACAGCAACATAAAGCATTTGCGCGTGTACAATTCTTAGATGAAACCGCATAGATGTGCAGCTATCTATGTAGGTTTCCCAAAAAAAATGCTTGAATTCAGCACCTTTCTTTCCATGCTTTCCTTAGTAAAATAATTTTGCCTTCTTTTCAAAGCTCACGGCCAATGACTTCAGCGTCCATCGTATTATCGGACGCGGAGGGTTTGGGGAGGTCTATGGGTGTCGAAAGGCAGACACCGGGAAAATGTGAGTGCCTTTTACGCAGTTTAATTTTACTTGGTATACCAAAACATTTGTTTTTAAACTTTTGTGATCACAAGAACTAACAAATTCAATTACATTATCCTTATTTAATTGAATAATCGTCGTAATGTCACGTGTGTAAGTGTTGTCAAAGGTCCCACTTAGCATATCGCCAGCTTTATTCTAATTGTCCTCTTTGTTTTCCTGTTTCTCGCAGCACTTTCAGTCAAAACAGAACCATTTATGTCCAATTCAAATCAAACTTTAATCATAAGTTCTAGCGTTGTTTTCAACCTCGCCAAACGTTCAAAACATCCTCGACAATATATAGAATGATTATTAGATATTCCCAAATGAGCTTTGTTCTGAATTCAAGTGACAGTCTGTATTTTTCTCCCGAATTCTCGGATTACTTCAAAATCTGGGCGATGGTGGGCCTACATTGTGGAAAAACAACTAAATTTCCACTTTTTTTTCATGTTAAATCAAAATGCACACCTAATTCAATCGATTGTCGTCATAAATGAGATTGAAATTCGGGCTTCATTACCCTATCAGTTGACCGAATAGCTGAAAATCGCCAGATTTTTAATTTTTGTCAGCGACTACTTCATTCCTATAATGGGACACTTCAATGCAGAGAGGTTTATATTTAGTCATATGATGAATGTCATAATTAAGTTTGTCTGATTCCTATTGGTAGAATTTTTTAATTATTCTGCGGTATCACATCAAAATATTTTTTAGCTTATTCTGAGCGGTAACTGTTATAATAACTTCAGTTGCTCTTAACTCCTAGTTGGACGTCCAAATGCTTATTAATCAGACTAGAAGAAGGCAACTTCACAAGGTGGTTTGCCTTGAACTGCCGTCTTTTCAGTTAACAGTTTGTTTTACATTATGCGAATTTGCAGCAAACATTATGTCTGAGTTATTTTGAGAAGGTTTATCTAGTGGTCGTTTTGCAGAACTTTAGTGGCAATAAAGTGTTCAGGCTAGGTGAGGTAAACTGGTATCTGCAATCAACCTGCTGATGTTGGTATGGATGAATTTCGCCAGCTGATTGTACGTACTAATCGATTAGGAGTCAATTAAGGAGAATCCCGATACAAATCAATAACACATGTCAAAGTAAACAGTAATTGAGATGTGATTACACAGTAAAGAAAAACATTCAATTAGGCAATTTTTCAAGGTCACCCTTTTACATTCAAAAATCAACACTCTTTTAACTATCGGTCCTAGAAGGTACAAAGTAGAATGCCTTGATTTTGCAGATAAGAATTAATCATGTTACCCTTCACAATTCTGCCTGTCGATTATTCCCGCATTAATTAACTGCCCCTGAAATTGTTCTTAGGACAAACTATCTCTGGGTCTTTTGACTTCACTAAGCTAACAACACAGCCATTTGATGCAAACTAACCATGCCCAGAGGCATTTCATCTGTCCAACCAAAGCGAAAATACGTGCCTTTTGTCCACAAAAAACCACCCACGTCAGACAGGCAAATATCCATCACTCTGTTTGAAGAAACACATATCAGCGTATCTACTCTGGCAGTTCAGATGCATGTAACTTGCGTGGATGTTTCTTTCAGACCGCAACTATCACTGTCCTAAAACTTGTTCCTGCTTGTTCACGTTTTCGATCCGCTGCTTAAAATTCACTGCAAATCAAATCACAAGACCCATACTGTGCTGCTGAAAACAAGGCTTCCGATAACCGTTAATCAAGACTACAGCCTATTTTAGGTAAATCATTAAAATAAACCGTAATAGATTGCAAGCTGTTGCATCTGTTGGGTCACACTTGGGTTTGTGTTAGCAAATGTCGTTCAAACTGACATAGGCTATTCGTTTCCTGTTTGCCATCAGTTTCTAGGGTAATAACCGTGACAGATGAAGTTGACTGTTAGTTATTCTTATGGAGTTGAACTCTAATGGCTTTAAGGACGCAGAACCACAATTATAGAACTAGACTCCATTTTACTAGCTGATGGAATGATCCATAAAGCTATACATGTTTCAACTGTGAGAACCTGTTGCAAACCAGGCTCATCCTTTTGGCACGTCGTCTAATAAAGTTTTTTAATCTTTAAAATCGGCTTCCGTACTATGGTGGCGCATCTACTGAATTGATGAATAAGGCTAGATCTCATAGCAGGTGCTGCGCCTGTCTGAATGAAGGGAAAACCTTTACTGACTCCTTATCACCAGCACACTGTCTTTCTTCTTAAATTCCCTGTTTGGCGATCAACATTTAATTGAATGCCTTTGACTTTGGTTAAATCATGGAAGCAAGCGAGAAACATAGTGATATGTTCAGCTTGAAAGAAACCGCTTCATGTGCTTTCTGTTTTTTTTTTCAGGTATGCAATGAAATGCCTGGACAAAAAACGAATCAAAATGAAGGGTGGAGAGTCGTTAGCACTAAACGAGAGAGCAATGCTCTCCCTTGTCAGCACAGGGGTAAGCGTTGTTTTTAATATTTGTGGGACAAATAGTTCCGAAGTGCACTCTAACGCGAAGAAGTGCTGCCCCATCGATAAAAAATCCGTGAACATGTCTGTGTCAAACGAACTAACTCGACTATATCCCTGATCCAGACTCGGTATGACATGATCGATCGTACCATATCAAGTTATTATGTAATTTTAAAATCCACTAGTCTACCCTCGGCTGTAACGCTTGGTTTAGATGACTCTCCTTGAAGGCGTTCATTTGTTTAAAGGCACTTAACCTTCACCCAAATATTCGAAGCATCAATATAACAAAACAAATGGCTTTTAAGAAGTGAAAGCTAAAAATATTTTAATATGAATGTATACTGATGGAGTCACTTAAATATTCGCAAATATTATGACTTGTTACCCAGCAATGCATTCTGGTATTCTTTTAACTGACCAGGACCTTTCGGAGATGGGAGATAAGCAAACAGAGCTTAGAAGTTCAAAGGAACCTCCATGCGTTTAGTCAGATCTGTGAGCGCTTAGCATGTGCAAGGCGGCTTAAGGCATTAATAAAACACGGACGAGGACAGAGGTATTTGCGGCCAAGTTAGGAAATGCAAGAACCATTTAACACAGACCCTGCATTGCGGCTCATCTTTGAGCTCCAGATAAAATAATAAACGTTTCCTTCAATTGGTCTAATTCAGGTCAGGCAGTTTTAGCCGCCTAAATAAATTCCAATTGCAGATAGAATTCCATTTGTGTTCAATGGGGAATCACTTGAAGCTTTAGCATTAGAATTCTTTCGGCGTGTATGTGAGGGATTTTAACAGCAAGTGGTTTCCCGAAGTTTTATTCGTAATGGTGAGCATTCTGACCGATATTTTATAGGTTCCTTGTTAATAAGCGCAAACAGAAGAGCCTGGAAAGGCGAATGCACGCGCCTATTCTATCACTTTGTGATGTTGTGCTGTTTTTGTGTTATGTGAGAGGAGGAGGGAAACCTTTGAGCAAAGGGTGTCGGTTCAAATGTTTGTTCGATAAGAGAAACCAATCAGAACGAGTAGCTTGGTGTTGGGACATGCACGGCCACAACGTGTCATGCGTTTGGTGTGTGAACTATGTCATAAAATGTAAGCCTGCTGTTGAAAGCACTTTAACACGTTACCCGATCTCGTATAACAGCTGAATTTTTCACGCTCTACGCCAAACCGAGAGACTATTTTGAAAAAAATGAAGCAATTTGAATCCCATAATGGTGTGGTTTAGGCTTTTGTGTGAATACGTTGGTATTAACACCTTGGTACGCCATCGGTTTGCCTAGGATCGTGTATGATTTCAAATGCATTTGCGTATTTTAAAATAAAACCAGAAAACGATTTCTAATAATTAAGACCCAACCATGATGTATCAGTAATTATTTAATTTATAGCTTCGGGAAGGTTCATTTGACACATTCCTGACTTCTTTCGTTAAAGTCCGACATTCTAGTTGACAGCACCCGTCAGGCATACATTTTAGATGAGTAACATAACAATCACCGACTCAGTTATCGTAGTATCGCAAAAAAAACAACATTGGGATGGACTCGGGTGTCATGTCTCCGTCACTAAGATATGTGATTTGTGACATTCATGCCAATTCTTGTATAACTTAAATGTTCTTTCTTACTGCGCGTTCTTTTCAAGTACTCTGTAGGCCAGACAAATGCGCTGTGTTTAAATTACTGCGAAATGGCATATTAGCCAATATTTTATTAGGAAGACGATGTTGTCTGCGTTACTCTTGTTCCACCAATCACCACACGGCAGTATAGAGCGCCATGTCTAAGAATTTTGCAGAGTGAATAATGCACCAGCATTCATATAGGGATTTCAGTAGATTCCTTCGGCCATGTGATTTGATTAATGTAAGCCCTCTTTCTTCTTTCTCTTTCTTGATAGTTGGTAAAAAATCATTCTCTAGGCGACTTGCATTGAACGCTTTACACACTATTCCGAACTCAGTCGTGTCGCTGCAACCTCTGCCCATTAATGCCTCCTCTCATCTTGCATCATGGAAACTGCATTTACGACGAATGCAATCCATTTGGACAGTTATTGTATTACACTGGCTAGCACTTTTATGGCTTACACGTTGTTTCCGAAAGCCTCGCAAAGGTTAGACTCGGAGAGGTTTGTGGTGCGCGGTCTAACAGTTGACATGCACGAAGCAAAGTGGCCTGCCACAACTCACAGTTCACTGCTGAAGTAACAAATAAATGAGCAGTCCACTCTTGCGTCGATAACGCCATGTCGAATGTTCAACTTACATTCACTACGGATTTACGTCGTTTTGTAATAGTGTCTTTCTAACTAGCCGTTTTTAGTCACGTAGCTACTAGCAAAATACGAAGAGTTATGGAAAGGAAGAATATCCGTTCCCTGACCCGGTTCGCGTTGCTGTGTTTAGCTTTGACATGTGAGTGTGTCAGCCGTGGGTACCATGGGAGGATGACAAGTAGCTGCAAATTCTACGCAGACATAACCAGATGTTGACGTGAATGAGATAAACTAGTGTTGGTCGAAGGACACTGACTGGTTTTAGCTGGTTGATGGAGTTTATCACGTCTTTATTGCTTCATTTTTAAACTCTTGAGTGTGTGTGAAGAATACGAATAAAAAAAGACATAGGAGATTGTAGAGCGGATTCTACCCAGAATCAGGAATCCAAGCAGGTATGAGAAGTGATGTAGGAGATCTATCTATTTAAGACCAATCGTCTGTGGGGAAGAAGTTAAAAAGTAGCCTCAGCGTTCCAAAATGGTTTATTTCCTGATGTGGTTAACTCATAACACTTCGAAAATGATTAACTGTAATGTCCTCAAACTGAGGCTGTAGAAATGTCCCCGTTTTTGCTAAGGAGAGTCCATTGTCATCTCAGATAGAAAGGTTTCGTCTGATGGCTGGAGGATCTCAGTTGTTGCCGTTTTATTTATCTCGACGAATGTTTGTGATCATAACGCAAATCACCGGTAAGACCATACTGAAATTCAGGACCTTTGCTCTCTTTGTTGAACATCGTTGATGATTCTTCATGACGAGATCCAAATTTATTTTATTTGAAAAACTTTTAACAAACACATGGGATTTCAGGTCGCTGCATCATGCGATCGTTAGCGAAATATAAGGTGAAATGGCCACTTTCGTTCGCCAAAGTTCTAAGCAAAAAGAGCACATGGCAAATTAACAAGGACTTCGTTTAAGCTGATGATCGCGACAAGGCGGCGGAGCCACGCAAAATGACATTTCCTGGCCCAAGGTGCTCTGATTAACATAAATTAGGACCATTGCAGATGAAACTGCCTGCTCCAAACTGCACGGACAATGACATGTCCATGTGTCACCCAGCACCATCATCTCAACCTCATTAATAATGTCCCGTGGCCTTTTGTCGGCTTTGCGCCTTACAGAATGTCGTATGCATGGACAAGAGGAATAGGGCTTTGGATGTTGACCGTGTGACTACCTGAATGGCGATTTCTTAATTCAAATCGCAGTCCGTCGATAGTGGATCAAGAACCAAGATATGGCATATTTCAGCAATGTACATTGAGTTAGGATAAAAGTCTGTTGATTTTTTCAGGGATTTTCCAACTAGAAATTACACCAGAACAAAGAATAAAGCGATGACTTATACTACAACGTTGTCAGTCAAATCCCGGTGGTGTCAAGTAATTGAAATTCATTTGCTTATCAATTTTCCGCATGGTTTTACATCGACTTTATTTCAAGGGCATTTTGAGTCATTTCGACAGACTTAAGAAAGCACCTCAGTCAAGTTGGGTGGGCTGCTTTTAGACTTGTTGAACGATTTCCGTGTCACTCTGTCACGATGTCCGCTTCGTTGATCGTACAAATTTTTCCCGTTTGGAAGCATAACAGAAATTGCAGGTCTTTTTCCATGCATTATTGGATCAGTAAATAGATGTAAATTAACTTTTCGATGGAACCGGTCTATGGTGAATAGAACATTCCTTCCAAACCTGTACGAGAATGTTCAATTAAAAAACCAATGGGCTTATATCTCATGTAGTTTTGATGAACCGCTGAATGCTCCTTCAATGTTTTCACCTAGACAGCCTCTACATTTCCCGTTAAAGTTTATGAGTTGGGAGAGGTGCCACGTTGGTGTGTATAATACGCCTGACACCCGGAAGGAAAGAGGCAGTTGTAGCGCGTTACATCGCGCGAATTCCTTTTATGTTAAGAATTCTACCACTCCTGGCAACTCGCCAGCACACTCAAAGCCAGGCATTGGAGTATATTCCAGCGAGGATCAAGAAAAGAATCTAGTTTAAGCCCTCATTGAGCACATCGGCTAAGCACTCAAGCCTAAAATTAGATTTCTCGGTGAATTTTGGACCATGCTCTATATGCAATAGTTCCCATTGTTGATTATGTGCAAGACGGAAGTTAACCTAGAGTAATTCGGTATATTTAACGATTTGAAACGACTCAATCCTATGACACCGTCCATTGAAAGGGTAAGATACGTGTTTTTAAACTGCGTCCTTTATTGGTGGCTTGAGCTTATTTTGATGCTGTTTGGTCATTGATATAAACTTCGATGACAACAAGTACACACAGCCCACACCGTTGCTTCCTCTGAAGAGTCGTTTGAAATTTACTGGTGCTTCTATATTCCATCTAACTCTGGATGCTCCTAAAAAGAACTTCCTTAGCGTGTTAGCAAACTATTTACCGGCTTACGAAGGACTTGTCTAGTTTGCGACTCCATAAAAAGTGATCGTTAACAGCACGGTTTTGCCCGAGCAGCAGCAATAAAGCTAGAGGAGTCCAATTGTGTAAACGCACACATGGGAGAATACGAATCTGTGCAAATCGTCATTGTCTGCTTTGTCATTTACAAAGATATTTCGAGTGAACAGTAAGGCTCAACTTCAGGAGATGTTATCCTTTAACCAGATTAGAGTCTCTTCTTGGGGTCCTAAGAAAAACTAACATTACTGGAAAAAATGCTTGCGTTTTTCACGGAAATTACAGACTAGACTCCCTTCCCAGTCCTAGACATCACACTATTGGGTTCCATTAGAGTACCTGTGCCAATCACTTGTGCCCATTTGGTATGGCTCGTAAAAGCTAGGTAATAGTGGCGAATTGAAAAAAAAATGTTTCACTCAGCGAACTTAAAAGCTGCCTTTTGCCTGTGTGACTGGTTGCATTATGCTGGCTGATTTCAATGACTTTGGTTAGATAAAAGTCGGTGATGTGGAAAAGAACGCTCAGTGTCATAAATGCAAAATATGCGGCAAAATAGTAGGCCAGGTGTTTGGCCTCATTCAAGGACTCTTGTGTTAAGCGATGTAACTGGCCCTTCCGCGAGAAATACGCTTTTTTCTCTCAATGGAATCTTGTTTTTGAATGCTAGGAACACCTTAAATCACTTACATCTTCAAATTTCACAGAATTTGGGAGAAATTGATTTAAGCAATATTTCATAGTCTGTTCGATGGTACTTCCCTTGACTTACTATTCGTGGTGTTTCGACTACTCCTAAGTGAAAACTTGCGTTAGAATAATGACTTTTGGGGTAGAATTCCCCTTATGAAACAGAATTTGAGTGGATCTCATATTAGTTTACTCGTCTGTAAATAAACTTCTGGTCTGATTAAATCATTTAATCGACGACCAGTAAAGCATACGACAGAAGCATTGGGCGTGGCATTGTGAGACAGGACACGTAAATGCAATCACTTCAACTTTCAATATTCTTTTTGTTGGACAAAGGTTATGCTGCCATGCTATTCAGAGTGAGCCTTAAATTTTGGAATATCCACCCGTTGGCGATATTCACGTGCTGTCCCAGCTTATACGTGGGTTAATATGGACAGAGGGTGTGCAGTATGACAGGCAAGACCCAGGTTGTATTTCAGTACTAGTGTATCACGGAGATCAGAACTCTCTGTATTGCCTAGTTCTGCATCTGACGACGTAGTCCACTGTTTTGCGCTGCAGGAGGGCTGCCCCTTCATTGTCTGCATGACCTACGCTTTCCAGACCCCAGAGAAGCTCTGCTTCATCCTTGACCTTATGAATGGAGGTGATCTGCACTACCATTTGACGCAGCATAATGTCTTCAGTGAATCCGAGGTGCGATTCTATGCTGCCGAAGTCATTCTGGGACTGGAACACATGCACAACCGCTTCATTGTCTATCGTGACTTAAAGGTGAGTAAATTTGTTGTTCTGAGCATCGATATTAGCGTCGATCGGTTATTAAAAGGTGTCTTCGTGGGTCTAATCTGATCCCCTCGAAAAGAATTGCAGCCGAGAAATAGTTTTTTCCCGCTGCAATCATTTAAGTATCTACGCAAATAGCATCTTCCCTCTAAATGGTTACCTTAATCCTTTCAACTTCGGCATCATGTGGCTGAACTGGCCAACATAAGTACATGCTATGCATCCGCCGACCGCATTGCCGTCCTTGCCCGAAACAGCTTGCATCTACCTTCACCAGCATCCACGTTGCACTTTTTATCAACTGCTAAACCACTTGCAAGGCATGAAGCAAACGTGACGATTTCTTGCAAACGTGTTTTGCCTTCCTGGTGTCAAAAGCATGACATCGGTACCTAACTCTATGCGTGCAATTCACCAGTGTTCTACTCTGCGTAAAATAGTTTTTGAATGAAACAAAAATCACTGAGTTGCACATCTTATTCACTAGCTTGGCTTTATCATTTGATTTTAATATTTCAAACTTTGATCTTAATTTGAAAATGATGATGTCAGAAATTCATAAAATTTCGTAGGCATAATGACACGCGCACAATTACTATAACAATTTAATTAAAACAGCTGCTTCATTCATGGAACTGTGAAAAAAAAATGGTTTTAGCTGAGAATCGAACCAAAGTGTTCCAGTCAGTTGAATCGCAACCCTAAAAAACGAGTTGGATAATTAGGCTACCAATTTTGGCAGAGTTAATAAGAGTGCATTCACAATGGCGCTCTTATTTTTTCTTTACAAGTTGAACTGCGATGGTCACTTTTTTTCTCCTGATGACCTTGTGCTTGGTTAAAAAAGGAATAGAGTAATTTTCGGCTCCAGATCGGACAGGAAATTGGACGTCTTTAAAGGGGCACTTGTAGCTTCCTGTTGTTGATCTTACCAGCTTTGTGTCCAGTATCTGTTTGGGGTCATTCAATTCGGCATTTTGTTGTTGCTAATGGTGACGATGATTGGCACCAATGAGTCACTCCTGTCTCAATCACGCAAAACCAGGATTTCTTATAAGCTTCCTGGCAATCTCGATATAACAGCCTTTGCCCCGTGGCTCAAAGCTGCTTTCTCAGATTATGTGAGATAGGACCTTTGTAGGTTCTCCGATTTTATTCACGTGGTACTTTTGACGCGAGCATAAATTTTGCGAGTGCAATTTCCTGCAACGTTTTTCCCGCGCCCTTGAAAAGTCATGTTTCCGATGCCAAAGCATTTACCACACCTACGAAATATGGCTGCAAAGAAAAGGCTAGACACATTGCGAAATGCAAAACAGTCAACTTTTCACTCCAAACCACAAACCGTATGAACTAATTTTCGAACTTGAGAAAGTGTTTTAGCTTATGTGGGATCCCAAGCCTGATGCGCTAGGTGAGGCCTTGTGTGTGTATGATTTAAATTTTGTAACTGTAGTGAGTATGACTGCCTCAACTGATAACAGGTTATTACCCGGTCTAAACGTCCTACGTTTACTGGTGTACGTAGCAAAATCGATTACGGCAATTTACTCCAATAACGTGACTTGAGAATTCTTATGTTTTGGTTCCTTATTTTATTCAACCACTTTTGCAAAGGTCTCCGGATGTAAAGTGAGGGGGTCTTGGGCACTGACTATGCCTACTCTATCTACATTAATGTCAAGACCATTTTATCAAACGCAAATCGTGACTCCTAATAATCGGCATACTCTATTTTAAGGCTGTACCAGGCTGTAAGGCCTCCACCCAATCTCAACATCGCTCGCAGCGGCATAATGGTCAGGTAACGAGCCCCAAAACACGCTTTAGTTTCGCCTAATTTGAACAAAATCTTAAAAAAACCTACTGTGTCTTCGGTGTATTTAACCATGTGTCCCATCACGCTGAATTCCATGTTACATGAATTACGATAAAAGTTGGTCAATAATCCATGGCTTCTTTTCACCAGGCTAATATCAATTTTTTGTTTGCATTTTAGAGATCATAACCTTAAAACCCTTTGTAGCAGTCCCTTAGTCGTTTCTACGATCGCAATCAACAATAGCAGCAGACAATACGTCGATTAGGATAACTACGTTAATCGAGATGTCGGTTTGACGGATAAAAAAACTGTCAGATGGCCCGCATAAATCCCCCCACGTCGACATTGTAGACTTTGAAAATGATCTTTACCTCTTAGCGTCGGGGTGGTCATTTTTTGTAAATACACACGAGACATCCATCGTGTCAGTTATTACAGTTTGTACTTGAGGATAAGTTGTTTACTCCAACGGGAGGTCGCGCTCGGTGTGTCGTCGCCCTCGACTTCCTTAAACGAAGCAGCTTTTCTGAGCAAAAATGACCAAACTTTAAGGTTATTTATGGGTCAGAAGCGGATGTTTACTCCAACCAATCTGTCTACTCTCTCCACCCTGATTTTGGCATAAAATGCAGGATGAGTCAGAGGTGGATGGGCAATCAAAATGTATTAATCCAAGCAATAATGCACATTGATATTTCAGTTAAATCTAATACCCGTGAAGCAAAAGTCATGGCATATTCTGAGCCAATGCTCAAAATGCCAACTGCGTTCTTTGCTGCCTGTGGAAGTTCAATGAAGGGCATAGCAGCACGCAAGTCGGATCAACCTTCGATTGATCTTAGTACACGACTCCACGATTTTTGTAGCACGTTGCTCGGTAGTCAGTGTAGACTGAATTAATCAACACACGAAGTGACATCTTCCCTGCAGAGTTGTTTTATGCGTTAAAATAATTCTTAACGGCGACTCTGATGAGTGGAGCAGGCATGAGGGACATAATCTCTACTGGGCATTGTGCAGCACTTCTACAACTGATCTTTACAAGATGCTAACGTTTTTGAGCATTTTTTGGGGACTACAAGGGCAAGCAACTTTAAAACTCTAATTACTTTCAAAGTTAAAAGCAGACCCTGATGCCCCAGCTCTTAAATGAACTTTGCACGAGTCGGTTCATTCAAAACAACCTGTTTGAATGGGTTAATCTATTCATGAACTTGGTTCTGTGTCCTTGTCCTATTATCTGCTTGTTGAAACACTATTACAATGAATGCTCGTTCGTCAGTCGCCAGTCTTTTGGCGCGGTTTCCTATCCTACACAGAATCACATTACAGGAAATTACTAACGAGCAAGTCAATCGAGGTGACATCATTTTGATGCACTTACATTACTTGCTTTGGCAAACAGTAATCTCCCACCAAGAACTCGGTCGTTCGACTATCTAATCTTGGGGTTTTTATGCGACTTTCTGCCAAATAAATCTCTTTTCTGATGCTGCTACATTTTAAAACGTGAGGACGACTTTTGAACACTTCCAACTTATGCAGTCATCCCACCGTTTCTCTCCGCTGAAAAATACTGCGGCGTATGTATGGGGGCGTATTTGAATTATTAACCCCCTTTAATTTATCGGACTGTTCTAAGCATTACTCGTTTAATTATTAAGCAACCACAGTGATTAACTCAACAATTTTCAATGACTCACAGATTTATCTTCCAATATAGAGTAATTTACACCTGAATTTAATTGCTGGCTAGCAGAGTCACTATCCCGAGCGAATTTCAATTTTTTCCGGACATACTGAGGCCAAAAATAATCAAGCAACCGAAAATTCTATGGCCTAGCTCACTCGAGTTTCAGCGCTCTGTCCGTTTTAGATCCCATGGTAGTTCGTGTCTCATTTACGGAACAATGAGCCCTAAACCATTCCCCTGTGTTTGGATTATATCTCAGGAAACAGCATCTTGATGTAACATTCAACAAACCTCACATGAGCTCTCGCATGTTTTCTTGTTTTTTTTTGAGTCTATAATTTATAATATTCCATCTTGACGAGACCAACGAATGCTCGCAAATTGAAAGTGTGCTGTTTTTAATAGACAGAATGTGTAGAAGTCAATGTTTCACCTCAGTAAATTATGAACACTAATTCAATAGTTGGACTTGAAATATTGAACAACACTAGGTTTTGTTGTCGACGAAAGGCGCAACCTGATAAGTGCATCGGAAGCACTGATAGTTCTAGTCCAAGCAGGTGTCTACTTGGTGATCAGTGGAACCGTAGACCTGTTTAAACGTGATCACAAAACTTCCCTCTTGGCCTACAAAGAAGCACTTTTTACAGGGGTCTGCTCCAGACTGTGTGTGACTGAGAAAACCACTCTTTCCACGGGTTCACGAATTTCGAGAGACTTCTGGAAAAAGTACATTTTTTCTAAAGGTATAGGCAGTTATAAGTGTAAGCCAAATTACTCGCCTTTGTGAAGCGAGACCTTATAAATCGACTGACTTTATAATGGAACAAGTTAAAAGGAGAACTGCATCGTTTTGGCATATGGTAACCTGACTCGTGTAAATTTCGATGCGGCCTTATTGAATGAAAGGCTTTAGCTGAGTTATGCAGACGGTGATCTTGAGGGCTTCGCCACCGATTTTGAATGGCCAAAAGCGAAAAAAACACGCACACAAAAGTCCACAAAGTGATTTTAATTGTTTTTCCTGTAAACACTTTATTTTCATCTGATTTATGTGTTTGTAGAGCAATTGGGTAAAGTAAACAGCATCGTAATGACTTTGCGACTGAGCTGCCACGAGGATCATTAACGGCTTGTCAAGCCACATCGTGGCCGCGCGCCAAACAGTTCGTGGACAACTCGTTAACCCTGCTCAAATATTAGTTGCTTCTCTTGAATTACTGGCAGAAACTTAACAACTGCAGTCGCTGTGAGCTCACAATGTGCATTTTCCAATGATGTTTTTTGCGGCAAAACTCGTGAAAAGTTACCTCTGTTAAATAGGCCCTTGTTTACTGAGGCATACGAAGTTCTGACCCAGCGGGTGTTCAATGCAAAGATTTTACCGAAAGTGACACCATTTTTCACAACATGATTTGGTGTTTTTGTACACTAAAGAATCACGTGCCTATTACTGACATACGCTTTCGAAATACCAGCAAACTTCAACAGCCATCCCCAATTAATTTCAAAATGCTGTGAAAGAAACTTACATTCAACTTATATACTCCACATATTTGTTTATGCCTAAGCTTTCACCCAAGTGCTAAATTGGATCAGGGGATGGACGAGTGACTCTCAAATCTCCTTTTTTTCCTATTAATTATCCAGCGTATGTTTACCTTCACCGCGGCCAATTCCCTCCAAGGGTGTGCCCTTCCACATTTATCTAGGTCACAGCTGTGCTTTAGGTAAGGCTGAATAGCACACAAAAATCCACTTGCGATCAGAGCAAAGTGGAAATGTTTATCCACGATTTCCATGCGCAAACTCAATTTACTCCATTGGAATACACAACAAGTCAGGCCGTTCTTGGTCAAAAAGCACCCAGTTATTCTTGTTAACTTGCATCAAAGATTTTGCCTACCAACTGTTCGGCAGTTGCATATCCCCTGTGGTTCGTTGGTGTCTTGGTTCAAACACGGGAAGGCTATGATTAAATCATCCTTCATCTAACACTTTATAGAGTAAGCAAACTTAAAAGTAATCTAAGGTTGCTACATTCTGGCGCACGTAGCATTTTGTACCGAAGTTCCCAAGTGACCGTGATTGTTTTACTTCTCACAGCCAGCAAACATCCTACTGGACGAGTACGGTCACGTGCGGATAAGTGACCTTGGGCTAGCGTGCGATTTCTCCCAAAAACGGCCCCACGCCAGCGTTGGGACTCACGGTTACATGGCACCCGAAGTGCTTCAACGTGGGCGGTCCTACGACTCGTCGGCGGATTGGTTCTCCCTCGGGTGCATGCTCTACAAGCTCTTGCGCGGACACAGCCCCTTTAGACACCACAAAGTGCGAGACAAACACGAGATCGATCGGATGACAATGACGATGGTGAGACGTTTGCTTCCAACTCGCTATTGGTTGTAACACGGACCTTAGTGTAGGGTTAACATGTAAGTCTAAGGACTCCATTGGTTGCACTCTGGCCAATTGCTACCGGAGTCACTTTTGAATTTGTTACAGTAAAATATCCAGCAATATCGGCGGAGCCATGCGTATTTTGCTGTGGTGGATAAAGTTTACAAACTTAAGAGGGTGTCCTGTTGTCCGACACCACATGCAGCACCGACCGTTTCTCCGCAGTTCCACACAGATGAATCAGCACGTCATTACTGATTCGCATTAAACACAGAACCATATGTTAATGACCTCACTTGGCTTGTTTGGCGTTTGACGTTTAGCCAATGGCAGTATTTTTTCAAGCACTATTACCTAAGAGTGATCAAAGCCATTTATTAATTTAGGATATTGAACTTCCTGAGGACCTCTCCGCAGAAATGTACAGCCTCCTTTCCAGTCTGCTGGCTCGGGAAGTCGATCGTCGATTGGGTTGCATGGGCCGTGGGTATGTCCGCATTTCTGCGAAATTTTGCTAGCCCAATAACTGGGTACCGTTTAAAGTCGTTAGCGCGGGTGGCGTTGTGTCAATCGTGTCTCATTTTCATGTCCGCCGTTATGTGCAAGTAACTAGCAATTTCCAAAATTCTTGAAACATTTTACCTTGGAAAATTGTTTCGCACGCCAAATGTAAAATAAGGCACTTATGTAGTTATAAATCCAAGTCATGTGGACTGAAGACAGATATCTGTTTAGGATTCGTAAAATATTTTCGTTCTTTAAAATTACGACGGAATAACGTTACCTTACCTGAACTTGCCTAAGTGTTCTGTAACCAGATTCCAAAAATATTAACACTCTTTGGAGTTTGTAGTACAAACTGGCTTGCACGAAAAATCACCACTCTTACTGTGGGATTCCTTGGGTGTCTAACGTCAGCAGAAGAGGCCAAATCGAAGGGCCTGTATGGCTTCTTTATTCCTGATATTTCCCAACACACCGTACAATGCACGATTTTTTTCCAATGACCTGGGAATTATTCAATAAGGGTTTGCGTAGCACCAACATAGCACAGTGCGTTATTGACATTTGGCTCAGTAACGTAAGTCTCCTGGCTTACGTAGACACGCATTACCTGAATTGCAGCCTAAATGCCACCAAAGGAATTTGGCTCGTGCCTTCTGGTACTTTTTCTTGCAGTCAAATTTGATAAATGCGAAATCGTCGATTAAAGTCCATGGCCATTACAGCGGCCTAGTAAGTTGAACTTGTTCGCTTTTCCTCGTGACTTTGGTTTTGACGTGACTTTCGTCGAAGTTCACGTGGTATCATGCAGTTTAGCGAATGCCCACATCCTCACCAGTCACCGCGCACCTGTAGGACCGAAACAGGTCGTCCGCCTATGTCTGTTCCCACCACCGCCTTGTTAGAATTTCAGACTTAGTTCCGGTTTGAGTTGGCAGGAGTTAGTCTAAGGTCGCAGTTCTCCGTTTAACCGCGCGCAAGTGCCATCCATCATGTAGGTCGCATGCCGCCGAATGCCCTGCAGTGGATCGTCAGTTGTTTCTGTAAAGGCTGAAATTTGGGGTTGTGAGAACTAGTAAAAATTCTGTGGTAGCACTTGGGGGTAAGTTAATAAATTTGGTTGAGTGTGTGCCAGGAGGAATTTTTGGTAGAGTTGCTCGAATTCTCTTCCTAAAACACTTCAAATAATCGACGCAGGCTGAAGAGGAAAGAGCGACCATTTTTATAAGCTTCTCCAGCTGTGTGTTAGAGCTTTGGAGTGAGGTAATTGTGTTCATGTGTTCCAGAAGGGAATTAGTCCATTTTTGGCGTAGAACGGATCAATTAGCCTTGATCTCCCCAAAAAAGAGGTGTATAAGCCAAAGGAGTTGAGAAGGAGACCTGTCAACTGTTCCGATCCCGGAAAGTAGGTGTCAACGACGGGCCTCGTTCAAGCTGACCATGCGTGTGAGAACAACATCTTTCAAATTTTCAGAAGGCATTGTTCCAAGCAATTGGATAAATTCTGTAGCAACATCTCTCAGTAGCAATGCAACAACATGTAAATATTTAGAGAACTGGGAGGCAATCATCTGATTACGAAAATTGGCCTCAGATCGCATTAACCAAACTCGGGCTTCGGGACTGTACGGGAGAAAGTTGACTGAAATGCTCTTTTCCGAACAGAGGTTTACAGCAATAAGATTACTCACTGTTAACAAAGCTGAGGGTTGTGAAATGTTCGATACAAATTACCAATTGGCGAAGTCGAAATTCAGTGATTGCGTTTTTCGGGGTCACCAAATGTGACGGCACCGTTAGCACTATCTCACAACCCTTCTAGTTGACAGTCCGTAACAGCCAGAGAAGAAAGGCAAGACCGCTGATAGCGAATAGTAAGCTTTATTTACATTTGATCACCCAAGTCTTTTATAGCACAGCGCGTGAGTCCATCTCGAACGTCAACTGTAATCGATAATCGATGACATACGATCAAGTCGTGAGCAAGCTTCACTTACGATCGTTTGATGGAAGATCCCTTTAAACCACTGATCACTCTTGATGTGCTATAATTTTTGCCTCATTCAGAGCATTAAGCTCTCCTCGAAAGAATACGTTTTTGTGTTTCATAAAAGTTAATGCTTTAGGGGGTGAAGGATTCTTTGCGATTTGGGAGTAGCCTTCTATCACGAAAGGGGATAATATCGAAGCGGCGATTGATAATTATGCTCATAGCATAAGCAAGCTTTCAACCATGGTCTAAAGGGCGTCACATCAAGTCAATGGCAAATTTTTATTGGGTGGCATTTTGTTTGCTTTTCGCCTCACAGACACAAGGAAAAAAGTATTCCATTCTAACCAACCAGTCACTGTTAGAAAAAAAATGAATTCCATCTAGTAACATCAGTGAAGAGGTTGTAGTAGCTTGTTGAGGGTCCCGGCATGTTGACTTAAACCACACCGGGGCCACTGCATTGAATCTTGACCGGTTACGCCACTCCGACACCCGCGAAGATGAAGAAGATGGGAGAGACCAAGGCAAAACAGTTGACTAGATAGCTCAACGGAGTTGTGTATTTGTGTGTGCCGTAGTAGTGCACGCCTGATAAAATTCAGGTAAGCCAGTTAATGTACAAGTGCCTAAATGGTCAGATAGATAAAGGGGGTAGTGGTGGTACGTGCACAGGGATGAATGAGCAGACGGTCCCGCATGGCTGACGGTCGCACCATGAAAACAGAGCCGACCGGGATACTGGACGTCAATCAACACGATTCACGGCGAGCTCAACAGGATGTCTCTGGAAGAATGATAGGTTCTGCGATTCGATGCCCCGACGTAGGGATTTTATTCCTTTGAATTCCGCTCACAGTTAGCTAAGCTGAAAGAGGTAGTCAACATGACGCAACTAAGGCTGTCCAATTGAAATGAGCATGTTTTGCAGCATCACGAAGCTAGCCACACTTTACAATGGCAACTGGGAGCAATTGTTTGAAACCTGGCAAGGGTATTTCGGTACACTGCCCACCGTTGCGGAAGTGATTGTTCGCACGACTCGAAAAGTGGCAAAATCTAAGCCACCCACGTGGCAGGACTGGTGTTGCTTTTCGCTATGCCTGAGGAGTGACGAAAACAGCCAATCACTTGAAAAAGCCGAGGACCAAATACGGACATAGTGAGTCACAGTCGCGTAGTGTGCATAAAATCAGCATTCTGTGGCTAACACACCTTTCGTATTCCATTCATGATTACTTTAAGGCGTTTGTAATTTTTTTACTAAGTTACCACGTACCAACTTCATATCTTGTAGAGAGGTGGTAAGGGAGGGGTTTCTAGCAAAAATGATACAACGACATTGGATTGCAGGTAATTATAGGGTTACTGTCATATAGCCTTGAGGGTGCGCAACAGCAGAACGACTGTTCTAGCGTCTTCACGCAATTTTCAATTTCCCCGTCTCTGCCAGCGTCATCAATTTGGCTCAGCCTCTGTGCTGCATCAAACAGCCGGCGGCTTTGCATGACGACCTACCATTAAGTACCGACGCCCTTCTTAGGCTAGTGTAATTTTTGTAAAGCTTTACTTGGAATACGTCGTTTAACTTACAAAAAAACGTACGTGTGGGTTATTCAACACAACAAATGAGGATGTTAATGGCTACCAGATTCGCATTTGTAACTGGTGTTTATTCAGGTTCTTTTGACTGGTTTACGGGATCGCTGATTGGGAAGTTAATCGTGACTCGTGAAGCAAGAGAAATCAAGTAAAATACATCACAACTCTTTCCCATGAAGACTGGGCATAGTTAGTTACCACGCTTACGGCGGCTAGCTCGGAGAGATGTTGAATGCCGTCAGTCAATTTGCCACTGGGAAACACGTTAATCAGTTCGTTGGATTTTATTTCCCGCTGTTCTTTTTGCCACAAACTGAAAGTTCTCAAGCAGAGGAAGCCATTCGCTCGGCTCGTCGTCCACGTGTCCCGTGCACGCGGACACGCATGCACGGCCTGCCGCCACCGCCGCAGCTGTCGATATTTGCCCACGGGCAAGCGCGTGTGCGGAGGTCAGCCAATCAGGGAAGGGCACGTTCGGCGCGTTCTGTCGCGTCACACGGACACTCACATAGCGTGGCCGACCAGCACAATAGCCTCGTTTTAAAAAAAGATACCTTTTTTTAATGCTCCATCGCAGAGCTAATTCGCGTGTATAAAGTTGCTCGGCATCAATCTTCCCACTAGTCAGTTTAATTCGGACCCGTATCTTTAGTCTCCCATAGGCGTATTGCTGCAAAATAACCGCTTTGCCGTATTCACCGTCCTAGTAAACTGGTCAACCAAAGCATCAACACCAAATCCCCGGACTTGAGAACGGTAGTCAAGCCCTGGTTCAAGCATTCACGTTTTCGTCACCTGTATCAAGGAATGCGTGAAGAGATGTTGAGGGGATTGGTGCCTACAAGTGCATCATACCACCGGTTTGATGGCAACGCCATGACGACGAATTTACACTAACGACCCCTAGGCGGAACAATTTTAACCAGCATTGTATGGTGTCCGTTGATCGTCTAAATGAACTAGCGCTATTTTAATCCTGCACACGTTGACCGTGATTTAGTCGGTTTACTTAAAAACACTACTTTTAAATAGCCTGCTGTGGGCCCCAGCATGTGGTCCTGAACCACGCCGGGGCCACTGAGTTAAATCTGGCCCGATTACGCTTCCCTACCACCTGCGATGAGGAAGAAGACCGGAGAGGGCGTGGACGCAACCGTTTACTTCCAAGCTCAACCAAGTTGGTGTCATTGTGTCGTGTGTGGTGTTTGCGCGTGTGTATTTATGCCTCAGATGTGTGAGTCATACATGCGCTAACATCGAGACCTAGGTGTGAGGATAATCCAGGATAAATATTCGTCCGAATGAGGGGAAGTTGCGGATCCGCGAGGCTGGCGACAAGCTGCGAAAAGTGGGATCCTGTGTCGGAGGCTGGAGTGATCGGATCAACGAGTGTGAATCAACGCAATTCACAACAAGTCTTTTTAGTAATCGATCAGCTAGGAATTCTTTCTTTGCTGGACTGGGATTTTTATTTCATACGTGTCGTTCACATGGGGTTATGGGCCTACACAACCCACCATGAAGTGTACAGAACCCTGTTGCGTGGATATTTTGACCCCTTGTCTCTGAACAGGACTGGTTTAAAGGTGTCCTAAATCGATAGATTTGAATGCGGTTAATGTGGATTTATGACATCTGCAATGAGGACATTCTGTTCTCAGTATCGACCTGAATGTTGGGTGCAAACTGCGTTTAGACGCAAAAGCAATCAAAATGCCAACTTCCAGGTGATAGTTTCAATGCATGAAGGTGATTTGCTAGCGTCAATATCACTGCTGAAAGGGATGTTTGTGAAGCCTTTACCGCATCTAATCAGCTTCTCAAATGTTTAATAATAGTTTTCTACTAGTCACGGGACAGGGAAGCTACTGGTTCACGTTCCGTAATTGATTGATTGTAGGAGATTTCACTAACAACACCACTGTAAACCAAAGCTTTATTGAGACATTCCGGGCAGCGATGGGTCGTGAATCAACAAATCCACTATCGACTACTCATATCAACCAAAACTAGTGGAAACGCTTAAAGGTTGGTGTTGGTACCTGTTGGTTGAAACGATTAAACTGCAAACACCTTGTGAGACTTTATGTACCAGATAATCACTTTGTAATTCAGGATATATTGAATGCAAGAAATATATAAATAGTCGCGTAGTGAGAAGAGGATAGAGTCAGTGTGAGATCATCTGGTTTTTCACTTAGCATGTGGTGTTTGGCTCAAGATGGAAAACTCTCATCGACTTTAACGAGGCTCCGCGTACCATGATTGGTTATAGGTCCGTGCCAGAAGGCAGTAGTCACCCTTACACACGTTTTCCGAATTTTTTGTCCATAGCCCGCTCCTCTCCCAAGATTTCATATCTTTTGGTGTAAATGGTTTCCTGAAAACTATATTATTTTGCTGCTGACTATCCCGAGCTTAAAATGTCAAAACTCGGTTTCTACTGATTTTATGAAAATCGTAGGAAGCTTAATCGTTGTTTTTTAATTCTAACAAGACAAACCTAGGGCTGTGCCTAAGCGTGAGTGATCTGTTATTGTCAAACATACCTCGGATTTAAAAAAAAACAATTTTCTACTTCAAATCACTAAATAAGACTACCGGCGTTTTCATGTTAGTTGTTGGAAGTATTGCAATGTGAAGCGTTGGCTTAAAATCATTTTCAGGGGCTAAAGTTTTTCGAATTAAAAGCATTATTATCGTAAAGAAGTGATTCGGTAATATTTTCGAAAATCTCTAGAGATATTTTTTGTGATTGCTGAAGTGTCAGAATTTTTGTTCTTAAAGATTCGTACAGATTCATGTGAAATTTTAGGTAGGCTAGGATAAGAAGCTCATGATTGATCTTAGATGTGTGGTCTAGACATGCTCTTAGGATGCATATGAAGTATTTATACAAAGCGAAAGTATTAGCGAAACTCTAAAATGCAACCTGAAAAGTCTATACTTCACGAAATTTTTTAAATAAGCAAACATGATATATAGGATTAGTAGACATTCCAATTCGTTTTGAACAAATCGAGACTAAACTGAACCAGTTTGTGCATTTAAACTAAGCGTGGGTCTCGAATTCGTGTCCTTTTTCAAAATGCCCGGCTAGAAAAAGTACAAAATACTCCCAATGTAGGTCAAATTTGTTTATTTCGAGAAATTAGCATAACTTCTAGAACTAACACAGATGTGTTCTACCAGGTTTATCTGTGCTGTGCCCATTCAAAAGTGCCTCTATTTCCACTAGTTGGGCACCTGTAGCCGAACAGCACACCGACACCGGTCAAGTCGAAAACATCGAAGCACCTTGGACCACGCTCCGTGTCATAAAAGTGCCCATGTCACCTGGATTAGCCCTGTGCTGGACACTCCTCACCCAATAGACTCCGTCATGGTGACGCTCATTAAGTCCTCTAAATCCACGAAAAAATCGAGTAGATTTGAAAAGTTTTCTGTTTTGTTTAACTCAGCTCGCAGACCTATTGAAACTTGCTATTTTTCCTGGCTATCGTGGATGTAAAATGGATAGTTTTAGGTGATGTTGCCTTTTGGAAATTTGGCAGTGTCAAACTAAGGCCCAGTTCAATAGAACTTGACACGCTGACTTAGATGTAAACAAAACTTCAAGTAATATGTTTGACTGATTGGTAAGGGAGCGAAACACAGCGAGGTCTTGGCGTCTTGGTATGGGTTGTGGATCCACTTGGCGACCCCGTCACACTACACAGATGTCCGGGGAAGATAATGAAGACGGGAGACGGCTGCGATAAATCTACTTATCGATTAAGTCAACTCATGATTGTGAATGCCTAGAAGTCACAAACGTCCATGGAGGACGTGTATTCATACGTGTTCGCGTAACCAATGGGACTCCGAGAATGATGGGCTGAACAGACGAGCGGAGTGGTGGCAGGGGTTAACTGCTGAGGCGTCTGTGAATGTGGTGTTTGAAAGTTTTGTCTCGGGAAATATACTAAGGGCTTGACTCTCGGATTCCCAAAGTGACGTTAGCCGCCGTTCCGATGAGATTTAAGGCAAACAAAAGTTGACATGGCGCCACGTACTCCCTTTGCGCCCAATCAACAATTGCAAAAGGCCAGGGCATCGGTTAAACTCAACCAGTTCTTTTTTTAAGGCAAGAAGTTGGCAATAATAATCCTTTGCCTCTCTACCAAGGGATGGCATATTAGATAATTACGGCTGATAAGTTCCGCCTTGGTAAAAATTAATCTAGATTTGCCCGAAGTGGCATTTAGAAATATTTGATTAGCCTTTGTGAGAATTAATGGCGGCTGGAAGGTACCAAAGTGTGATCAGCGATTTCTAGTTAACTAGGCTGCTTCTGCTGTCCTAGGTCCTTAGAAGTACGGGAACACGAGTTCTTCAAGGGCATCGACTGGCAGCTGGTGTACCTTCGCAAGTACCCTCCTCCACTCGTGCCGCCAAGAGGCGAGGTCAACGCCGCCGACGCCTTCGACATTGGCTCCTTCGACGAAGAGGACACAAAGTACATCAAAGTACGTCTTTTTGCTCCTTGGATCCGTGACATCTGAGCACCACGTCTGTCTCTGTCCATCGGCTTGACATTGGCCGAAAGCTGAAGCGCAATAAAGATTATCGCTTTTGGCGTACCCTGCAGAGGAAAATCAGTAATGGCATAGAATCAGTAGCCTCCCGTGCAAACTGTCGCACAGCGCCGTCAAAAGGCTGTGTTATTGTGAGTGCTTAAAAAACGACAGACGCACAGTGTGGTCACCGAAGCAGCTACTAAAAATTTTTGCAAACGAAGCTCTCACTGACTCCTCTTATCATCGAGTATTTCCAAGGGGAGCCATTTCATTTCGCGAATTTCACTTTTCGGTCTATCTTACAGGCATTCACTGAAAAAACCTAGGTTCTTTGAATCCTTTTTTCTGGCTCTTGCTTTGTTACTTGACCTTAGAGTCCAAATGTGCTGCGTCTAAATTGTTTCACACTTTTCCAAATTCTTACAACTGAATTAAAGATAGTCTCGGATACTTCCACCCAATGCTTATGCTTTTGGCTTATGCGTTTCGAAGTTGGCACCATTTTTTCTTCGCCGATTGAACGGGCACGGCAATTGAGGCAGAAAAATTAAAATGTCATGAGAAATTGTCTAAAAGCTTTTAAGATAATCCTCGAAGGACACGTCTTAGGGCTTAAGTGTGGGCAGAACACACTGCCTGGTGTTCTCTCCTTTGATATAGTTCTGCTAAGTCTGTCGCAGTCCATGGCTCTTTCAAAGGCAAGTTTTTTCATGAATACCACACTGTATGTGGGATTTGAAAAAAGGATTTTTTTGGAAATAGGGTACCGTCATCTAGCAGCTTCACAGGGTAAAGGGCTGGGTACATTTTATTTCCCAATTTTGTGGTAAAACGTTTACTAAAGTTGATAAGGCAGCAATTACAAATGATTGACTTCTATGGAAGGTTCTAAACTCCATTTTTACCACTAACACCCCTAATTACGGATCGAACGAAAGCGTAGAACTTGAAAGAAAGGGAATAGCTAGTTGGGCTATGAAGTTATCTTTCTTGTTGGTGTCTGATAGGTGAACACGTGCTCGATTTTTTGAAGTGAATCTACGCCATTGATTGATCCCAGGGGTCGCCGATAACTAAAAAGCCGTTGGTAAAGAAGATTTTGATTATAAATTTCCTATATAATTAACACCTAAGGAGTGGCGTTGTTATATCTTGCGTCAGAAATTGTGGCTAGCATTTGGAGTGTTTCAGAGAATTGAAAGCTAATTCTGTATCATTACCCCCTCAACTCCATCGGCCTTTTAAACGGATCATTTCATGTGCATCACTGTGTAATCTTTATCCGTCCTTTGGTATTGTATGACAAATGCTAGAGTGGACTCAGGATGTCTCAATTTACGTCTAGATGTTGACCAATCGATTTTCAACAATTCGTCATGCGTTCGGTTGGGGTGTTTAACTTATTTTTTTTCATTTTATTGAGGTTTCAAGGGCAATGAAACACATCTAAATGTTTTGTCAGGCTCGTCTGTATGAAGGAACGAACGCTCCATGGACAGGAATTATAATTATACTCGGTTAAACTATCGGCACCCCTAGAAACTTGTTTAGTGGGACATTTGAGATAAGCAGTATGGTCAAGCTAACCTTGAGCGTGACCAATCACAATCCGTGTTAGTTTGCCATAATTGCCCACTTTAACCTATCATCACATTAATCACAAAATCGAAATCTACTTCAAGTGACTTTTGAAATGAGGTGAGTGGTCAAACCGAGCACTAGCGTGGCCAATCACAATCCGTATTTTTTTTGCTATCATGCATTGACAATCGCATGGTCAGAAATTAATATATAATGTGTAACATTCAAAACAAAACTGATGAACGTCCAGTTTGGGGTGATTAAAAGCAAAAGAAGAAGGCCAATTGAGAAAAGGGGCAGCCTATTTAATATGCATGAAGAAAAATGAATATGTAATTCATTGTTTGCTGGTCCAGTCGTTGTCTAGCGAGGCCATTTGTTTTCTTCTTAGTTGCCATCAATTTTCTTAGTAAAAAGAACTTAAATTAACAGAGACCCATCAACGTTTGACTTTCCTATCACTTCGTTGTCTCAGGTAGATGAGAATGAATGAAGTTAGATTTCGTTAAGCTTGAGGAATTGTGTAGGTTCTGCGAACTATGTTTAGTTTTTATCCACAGAATTGACAAGAATGGTTTAGCGTTTTAACTTCAAATGGCGTTAAACGATTTGATTTCTCGGAGGCACTTTTCATTGCTTTGACTCTGCGTGAACTTGGCCCAACATGCTGTAGATGTCAGGGGCATTTGCCAATTACGAATTTGGATTTGCAGATGTACGCATTGTCTTGAAGAACGAACGCACACAAGAAGATACTGTTGAGACTCCTGCCAACCACACTCACTGAGCATCAAAACGCAAACATCGTCTTAGCCCCATTCTGTGGTTATGTTCGTGCAGCATGAGCTCCGGTAAAGCCCCGTGCTGATTGATCTCGACAGACTTGAAGCGGTTTTTTTTTATGAATTTGTTGATACCAGGCGCAAATGCCACCCACGACATAACGACATCAACGTGGTTGAGCTCTGAAGTAAACGGTTGTGTCCACGTCCTCTCTGGTCTTATTCTTCAAGGATATCAAGGGTGGCGTAACCGAACCAGAGTTAATTCAGTGGCCCCGGCGTGGTTCTAGACCACATGCAAGGGCTCACAGCAGAACTTTTGTGGTTTTATTTTCCTTCCTCCACACCAATTTCTTCGAGTTCTTGAACTGTTAATAATCTTGGATACCGTGGGCTGGGATCTATTTATCATTTCGCCTACTGTTTCCAATTTCATTAAGTTTGCACATAAATTCTTAACTGCCTGATAATCGTTTGCCGTTTAATATCTCCGCGTTGCTATCTTGATAACCTGAAATTAGTTTTGGGAGATGTTGGTGGGACTGTTACCTAAACGCGTAATTGCGACGTGACAAAACCGATGATGGATTTAAATACTCAACAGAAATGACATAAATTAACACTTCTGAAATCAATTATCACTTTGATTAATTTAGCTAGTAGATGTCGTTCAAGAAATTTTTCTGTCACTACTTAGTATTGATAAATTTGTTTCAGCAGAAAAAATAGCCTGAGGAGTTTCTAGATAGCTCAGACAGCTAGCTTGTGGAATTACAACGAAATTCACGAGCTAGCTGAGAATTTGTGGATTAAATACCATGCGGGTAGATTTCTACCCGTTTGACTCGCTTGCTTCTCACATGCGCCGGACCCTGTGAAATTCACTTCACTCACTACAATCGCGCGTTCCTTATGTGTAAGAGGGCGTCTATTTCTATTTCGCGGTGGTTTTGCAAGGTCAACTTTGGCATGACCGCCTGCTTATGCACTTTTCCATCTAAAAGCATGCGGTATTTGGTGGGTCGATGTGACTTGACACCCACAATTATCAGTTTGCAATTATTTATACTCTATTTAATTTAAGTAGCGGTTACTTCCGATTTCTAGCTAACTGAGAGTGACTTGGAGCCGTACCGCAATTTCCCTTTGGTGGTGTCCGAGCGCTGGCAACTAGAAATTGCCGAAACAGTCTTCGACGTAGTCAACCAGGAGACCGATCGAATCGAGAATAAACGACGGACAAAGCAGCAACAGCAGCAACCACAACAACACTCCACCACCACTTCACAGAAAGGCACAAGCTCCTCAGGATCAGAGTGTTCCGCTGGGGAGACGTCTATCAGTGTGGACCCGCATTCTAGCCAATTAAATTCCGATTGCATTGTGGAGGGCGATGTAATGAAACTAGTGGGCCCTTTTTTCCAGACATGGCAGCGCAAATTTCTCCAGCTTTTTCCAAATCGCCTTGAGATGTACAGCAAATCGCGTGATGGTGCGATTGTCAAAAAGGGAGTTGAGGTGTGTTTTCAGGAAAATTTCATTTGCACAAATTCGATGATACCTGACTAGGACCTGATCGATTAACAGCTATTCTGAAAACTTCTAGGTGCCAATTTGAAAGAACAACCTGAGAAATGCAGAAAACTGCAGGTCATTATCGATATTTTTTTCAAATTGACATGACGAAAGTGTTTAAAATACTCTATACTGCGATTTTTATGCACATGCGTTGTGCATTTGGCGGTAATAGAGTGTGGATCAGTGATTGAGTTGGCATATGTCCTATAGTAGTTGCTAATTCCTAGGGTTCGCATGAACTAGTAAGCAGACAAGGCCTGAATAATCAGATGCGTGATAAACGTGAATCAACACGATACTCCAGAGAGTTGAGAAAACAGCACAAGGTGACCAAAACAATGAGGACTTGGTGACAGTTTGGGCGGGCCAGAGAGACAACATGTCTAGACATGCGTGGACACTACAATGTTTGGTCCGGTTCCGACATTTCTAACGCTTAGTCATGCTAGTATAACCAATGCTTCCCTCGTTGTAGTAAGCTTCGATTTTAACAGCAGTATTCCTGACTGACCTTTTCATGTGTCATTTTAGCTCATCTTTATGTTCGACATTCGAGAGATATCACCACATTTTCAACGAATGTATAAGATGGACAACTGTTTTACCATAACCCTGAAGAACGACTCAAAGATCGTAATAACGTCTCCTGTAAGTATGTCTTGTTGTTTAGTTTGACAGCGTATGCGACCTAGGAGTGATGTCAGTGAATTAGATCAGTTGAGTTGCAGTGTCAAAGCGTTAATGTATTATATGTTTTCCCCGAAACTCTTTAATAAAGTCATGCAATCCCTAACCCACAATTCAAAAGCTAGTGGCATTCACGGTCGTCTGTTTCGCTGACGAAATGTTCGCGTTTGTGTCAAGGGTGCTTCGTTAAGTGTGAGGATTAACTTTGTGCAGGAGCCAACGACAGTGTAGGACTGAGTCACCGTCCAACACACCCGTCCAATACACCCGTCCAGACAAGCTTCCGCATAGGTTCTTCACGATTCTAGGGCTTCTAAAGTCGTAATCGGCCGAACCAAGTGCCAGGTGTTAGACGAGACAATGAGTTCAACTATTCTCCGGACTTCTTCTGTTTTTATCGTACCTAATCTCAATTATTTGTGCAGGACAAAATTCTGATAACCCAGTGGAAGGAGGAGATCGAGGAAGCCTTCCAAATCTCCAATGAGCTCATATCGAACCTCAACAAAAAAGCGCACAAAATGTACGGCGCTGACTCCCCCCAGGCACCGTCTTCTCCGGTCGCAATGACGCCCCGAAGCCTCAGCAAAACTGCCTCTGACTCAACACCCTCACACAGTCTCGTGCGCCAGACATCCATACCCTCAGTGGGCCTGCAAAAGTCCCTCACCAAACTCTATTCCCTTACCGGCGGCGGCGGTGGCAGTGGGAGTGGAAATCCTGACAGGTCTCCCGTCAAATCCAACGTGGAGCCAATCCCTGAGACCGACACTGAGACGCAGGTCGTCCGCGATTGTAGAAAAGGCGATGCATAAGCTGTGATACGAGCGAAACCCGGTGAAGTTGGAGCGGAAGAGAGATTGGAACCATATATTTTCATTCTTGGGCCTTAACCTGCATTTCTCGCGCACATTTTACAAGGGCGTGCATGAAATAGTACAGTCAATCGAACCCGAGTGCAATACCCTGTGCCCACGTCTTCTTACCAAGTGTCCGTTCTCCTTTTGCCCTTCCGTGTAAATCGGCTACTGTTCGCAAATCTCAAGGTTCTTTTGTGTCTTTGTCAGGCTACTGTTATCACCGTGTGTGTAGATTGGTGGTTGGAGAGATTGTGTTTTTTTCAGACCTCTTGCCTTTTTGAAATTTAAAGACTTGGAGATACCGTAAACAAATCACAAAAGGAACAAGCTACCTAGGTGGCTGTGGGGTCAGCATTGCCGCTTAACGAGGAACCACACATGCGTAGCTGACAAGACTCAGTGGGGAGAGATTATATTGTGCTATCCAGAGACCTTGTTTACACGTCTAGTGCGCCAACTTATAATTGCATTGGCTAACCTTGACCTTGAAAATTATGCAAAAAAAGTGAAAAAAGGAGTATATTTAATCAGCAATAATAAATACACGAAAAGATTAAAAAATTACAAAATCGGACTTAAGAGTATTAAACAATTGTAAAGTAAATGATGATCGCAAAGTGTTGCAAGAACGTCTTATTTGATGGTACTAATTGAAATCCTATTAGCGGCATGAAGAAGAGAGCCAACTTAACATGATAAATTGCTTAAAATTGGTCATCTATAAACAGACTTCATGATGTTGGCATTAGACAAAGTGTGACTGTCACGGAATGATTACTAATAGGTCAAAAGCTTGCTTACTGGAATTTTATTAAGAATAGAGTAGATATGTAGTCACTGAAAAACTGAAACAGGGTTGTCCTCATTTAAGCGTGTATGGAAGCACGTGGTTCTAATCATATCAAATTATTGACAACTATCAGGTTATTCTACTAGATTAAGCGATGATATGGTCAGCGGATCTTGCTGACAGTTTTGTAAAGTGTAGTAAACCTTATTGTAGGTCTACGCAGCAGTTGTTCAACGTCCCAAGAACAAGTAAATCAAGATTTATCTTGGCGTTTGGGGTGGCAATCAATCCAAAGGAAATCCACAATTTATCAAGAGACTTGGCGCAAATGATGGAAAATTCCCGGATCAAAATATTTTAACTGCAGATAGTAAATTACTGACAGGTAACGAGATTTCTAAAATGCTTGACTGCTGAATACATAAAAGGGGGTTCAAGGCTTAAAGTTTTATGAAACTTAAGTAATTAGTTTGATAATAATAAACCGTTAACAAAACGATTATTCAAATTAAAATGGAATATTATTGATGCCTACACTCCTTAGTCAATATATTTTTTTCTCGTTGGTTTTCAGGCAAGATCGGCTGCTTGGAGCCACATTCAAGAATGTTCCTCTATATATTAAAATTTCTCAGTGGCCAAATCTTCGGTCTGCTTTTAATCAAAGGATGAGACAGACCAGCTAGAAACTCGAAACCTAAAATAAGCAAATTAAAAATTTAAAGTCCTTAGACAACCAAGACCGAATCATTATATAATTAGAACCTTTTTGACGTTTAATTAGCTGTATCACATAAATAATGAATGACAGTCTAGACGAATTTGTAAAAACAAATCAGTTTCAGTAAACATAATGCTTTAATCTAACTTAAATTTTTATTTAGGTAACACTGAGAAACAGTTTCTTGAATAAATTTTGCGAATGTTTAAGCATATAAACCAAAAAATGTTAGTGTTTAAGTTTACGCTGCTCGCGCATAATCTGAAATCTCGTGAAGGTCGCTTTGGGTGTTTACATTTATGAATAGCTCACTTTGTCCTCTTTGTTCTCGATGTGGCATCGTGTCTCCTCTCTGGAGTTTGCCAACGTCTTTTGGTTTGCTTACTGGGATTTGTTCGAATTCTGGATGCAGCTACCCATTCGAGTCCTATAGCGGCTTGATCCACGCGTGTGGTTCATTGAACCCCCTCACCGATGAGCCTCAGACAGCACGCAGCCCTCTTCACTCCGATAATGCTTCATCGAATGATTTTGTTAATATGTTATTGGGAACAACCGAAGAAGGTGTCAGCCAACTCGATGATGTTGCCGATTCTCGTGGCCTTTTACATGAAACCGATTGCTACAAGCGAGCTGATGACATGATACCCTTGCTTTCACCACGAGGAGAATCCCAGCGGTCATGTTCTATCATGCCTCGTTACATAGCAGACTCAATAAAACATGGTAGGCAGTGCTTTTCTAACTGGTATTTATACGGTTTGATATTTTATAATAATACCTCAATCGGGTGTAATAACCCTAATTAGAAAACCATTTTTCAATGTGGCTTTACTAGACATCTTAATTGGCATCGTTAATGCAACTTTTAGCAAGCAGTCTGTCGTGCGGTTTCCCCGGCAGTCCTAATGCTGACAGTGGTATCTCGTCGACCTCAAGAACCTCCCACCTCACCTATCTTGAAACCTTGGCGCTGCGTGCCCAGCGACGCGCAATGTCGACAACAAGTGAGCCTGCTTCCAGACCATTACACCGTGCTTCACTTCTGGAAAGGGTCAGTCAGGAGTACCATTCGTGAATGCACACGACACCTTTTGTACAGTTTCTTCTGTGAATTTTTATAGTATTTGCAATCCGATGCGTTTCAATTTGTATTTTATCAATGTGTGTTCGGCTAGTCTATTGCATTTACGGTTATGTACTTACTCACCACAGGGTTACATCTGCAGCCAGTTTAAAAACGAATTTCGGCTTTTACATTCCACGTTCCCGTTCACTGGAATAATCGTTTAAACAAAATCCGGTGAAATTGGTTTCCGAGAGATAAAAAACGACATGTTTGCCTAATCGAGCGTCTAGTAAATACCGGATCTCTACGTGAATTATTTTACCTCTACGTTAATTCACGACGGCACCTCAAAGAAAATATGTGATGGGTAGGTAGATGAGCCTAATTCGTCTTCCACCAAGTCCAAATGACGTCTCTGGAGTGGAACCCTTAATTGTCTATTTAATATGAGAATGCTTAATAAGACATCCGCGCTTGAACTATTAATTAACACCTACAGGAACATAGGCCAGTATGTGCTGTAGGGCGAAGTACCATCCCAGAAAGGATTGAGACATGTGAGAAAAAAATACTGACAAGGGGATGGTTTGGCACATAGGACCGTTTTACGTCGTCTTCACGTGCGTGTCATTAACTGTTAAGGAAAGCGTTAGATAAACTAGCTTCGTGCATTACTTATATGTGCACCTGGATAATACATTATTATTGAGCTTAAAATATCAACTAAGAGCAGATTTGTGCGCTTCATCATTCCATGTCAAGTGTAGTTTGAGCTTTTCTGATTTGAGATTGGCTCTCACCACTTAGTTTGCAATCTAAAACACGAACGCCTCATTTACCTGGTTTGAGTGGAGGGTATTTTAATTCTTACATTTGATCAGCAACTTCTTTATTATCTATGTGAAAGAATAGAGATAAAATCGGATAAACTTGCAGAAGGATGGTGAGTTTAAAAAACAAAACATTGACTTCAAGTATAAGTACAAATAGCTGAATCGCTTTGTCACATTTTCCCGAGGATGAGTTGCTGTTTTTCGGGTCGTGTGTTCTGTAAATTCCAATGCTACTTAAAAAGCGATGAGTATAGAGGGTATGATGATGTCAAAGGTGAAAAACACGAGGACGTTGGTGAATAATTTCGACACCTTTATTTGACCACAATCGCACCAAGTGGTTGAAATTAAAGAGCGTCATTTTTGCCAAAGATTAAAGAACTCGAATTATGAAAAAAATGCTGAGGTCTTTCACGGAACCCTGCTAGATCAGAATGATCACGGAACACGCAGGGTTTATATTTCAAAAACTAACAATTTTTGCCATCGTGGCAGTGTCCAACGTGACCAGTAAATCGGGTTTACAGGTTAATTTCCATTGGATTCTGAGCCGGTTTTCTAAATCACAACAAATCACACTTTGGTGGCCGACAACTTAAAATGACGTCTACAATCCCTTGAATACTCATCCAGATCACGATTGGCGTTCTTATCTGTGTTATGCCCAGGAAAGCCACATAGACCGGATTTTATAGGAACGGAACTCAGTGGAAAACGAAAACACTCGATAATGTGGACGTCGACCACCGCCAAGTCAACTGGAAGGCGATTCTTGATTGACTCAGGCGCCATCATAGACACTGACTTGCTCAACCGCTTTGGTCTACTTGTCGACTTCGCGTAACAGGGTCTAACCGATCCATAGCCAACCAAACCGTCAGATGCCTCCTGCAAACAACGCCAGCCTTTTCCCGTGTTGCAACCTTATGGATGAAAAACCCAATTAGTTGAACAGTGATCATTCTTCATAACTCCACCAAAATCTGCTGGCATCAGACTTTGACAAACAGGAACGTATTTTAATTGACTCCCATAAATTGCTGCCGTCCTCTTGCTAATCAATATCCAACTGGTTCGAAATGATAAACACGAAAATGAGCAATGAAGTGGTGAAAACGATTCGCGTTCTTATTGTTCCTAGAATAACTGTACATTTGAGAGGAAGAAGCAGTAAAATACAGTTGATATATTTGTTATTTCAAACATCTACTTGGGTCTTCACGGGTTCTGTTATAACAAACTGTCTGTCGGGAAGAATAACTGCACAAATTTGGCGTGTTATTAAATGGGCCAAGTAGGAAGTGGCTACAAGGCATGGTGTCAAAATAACCGCGTTGACGATGGGATGGGTGGTAATGATGAGAAGTGAATATGACATGTTCTTCGTTAGCAGGATATGCGACTGTAGGATAAATACCTGAAAGATAAGAAAGCAGTGACATTTCGTTTGGCGTTAGGAACCGAATTTCACTTGTGTTCACCAAACTAATCGATTGCTTACACCTAAAAGTGTTGTAAGAACACACCTTTTTTGTGGCTTGCAAAAACACAAGTAATCTTTTTGCGATATACCTTGTTGTGAGTCGTGTTTATTCACACCCCTTAATCCAGTCGTTCCACCTCCGATACAGGGTTCCCCTTACCGCAGCATGTCGCCAGCCACGCGGAACCTCAACTCCCCCCTCATTCACACGGACATTTATCATGGATTATCCTCAAACCTAGGTCTCGATGTTAGTGCATGTATGACTCACACATCCGAGGTATAAATACACATGCGCAAACCCCACACACGACACGACATCAACGTGGTTGAGCTCTGAAGTAAACGGTTGTGTCCACGTCCTCTCCGATCTTTTTATCTCGGGTATCAGGGAAACGTAATCGGGCCAGGGTCAATTCCGTGGCCCCGGCGTGGTTCAAGACCACATACTGGGGCCAACAACAACCTCATAGCAATTCCTTAAACCTCTCACATCGAAGCTGCTGTCTTTAGCAGTGTTTAAATCAGAAAGAATATAGTTGTTGCTTTAACTTAGACACTTTTCCAATTTCCTGTGACTATCATTAAACTTCATGGACGACATTTGGCAAAGTCACTTGTCTTGAAAACGATTAGCTGAAACGGCAAGGGGATTGTCCCAGTCTCTCAGAGATCAACTTACCTCCAACGCGATTGTCCCGAACCAGGCGAAAAATCGACTCACGTAATTTTGACTAGTTTGAGTCAAGTTACGAAGTACAAGTAGAGCAGCAATCTAGACATATAGAAAGCAGTGTCCTAGATTAATTGAAGTAAGTGGGGTATAAAGAAGTTAGCAGTAGAATTTCGGACTTCACCAATTGGGCTGTTTCTCAACAACAACAATGAAGCCAACTCACCGGAAGCATGCTTATGCATGGATGGAACTTCAGGTAGGCAGGTATGGTCATTGTCTTGGCACAGAAAACAATATAGCCCTAAGAAGTAAAAAAAAACCAAATAATTTATTAGACTTGTTTGCAAACCGAAGGCATTTTAATCAAAATGCAAGAATCGCTGGCGGTAGTGCACCATAAATGTTTTATGTTTGTTATTTACGTTTTTGCTTCTTACATTTTATCCAAATTTTTCATTTACCTTGCTACGAACATGGTTTTTCTAAAACACTGGATGATCTATCGGGATGTGCTACAATAAATTACGTTTACGATTTATTAGGTATGGGACCTAACATTTTATGAGCATCTAACCCTAGTGTTTTCGTTGGAAAATCACTTGAACGGATGACTAGTGGTGTGTCAATAAATTTGTTGCAAGTGTTAACCATTTGGCATTTATTGTTTATTACGTTTAGCGTAGTAATATGTAATGTTTAGGATACAAAACATATGTTATTGAATATTCCGGATTGTCCTTTGTTATTCTTCTGGATCTAGAAGGCGTCATTGTTTGCAGCAGCACTAAATCAGTTACTTAAGCGCTCTATTATATGAGAATTTATGTCACATTAGGAATAAATCAGGTTGGACCTACCAAGAAAATTCCAACACAAATGGTCGAAATTAACAGAATCTTGGCTTTTGAGAGAGGGTTTTTCTCGCGGTCTTGTGCGTTTTGATGTCGAACAAACAAAAATCCGCACAGTAATCCGAATTGTGTGGAATAACGGTCTATACGCCAACGATAGTCCCAGTGGCGATCATGTCTCCACAGTAACGATCCAAACGGTCTATAAAAATTTCTTATTGTAGCATTGTACTGCCGCCAGTTGTAGTAATTTTTAAACAAAACGAGGCAGATCTGTGCTAATATTTGATAATTGATGATGACACACACGGAAATTAAAAATACAGATGCTCGAAACTCGTAAATGTTATCATCTGTGCATATCTCGGTTTTGTGAGACTGGTTTGTCGATCAACAAAAAATCATCGATGCTACCTAATGTTACTCGAAATATCCACGAAAGTCATTTAAAGTGAAATGACATAGATGTACAGAAGTGTTGTGGATTATGCCTAATCGCTAGCCATTTCCATCTCTACCTTGACGAGTATTGTTGCTTTTCAAACGGAAAACCACACCATGAAAAAACGAGGAACTCTTCAGCGCAGGGCAATTTTTCAGTGATCTGACTAAATCGAGATTTTCGGAAATATGGGCTACGTTGTAAAAATGCTCAGAGTTAAATGCTAATTGCTGTAACACATTTAAATAAAGAAATAAATCACATTTTAAGCAATTTGACTTACATTTAAGTAGACAACCCCGATTACATCAAAAATTCGTGTGAATCATGAAAGAATTTAAACCGACCCAAATCAGCATCCACTACACTGGCATTACTACCTGCATTGACTGCTATGACTTGACTTGCACTTGTACAATGAGATCACAATGCACGCTATAAACTGTTGTGCCACCAATTCCTTGGTGAATTAACGTGGGTTTTAGTTCTTAAACGCACCACACCCCAGGCAACTAAATATAGGCGTTATAACACTCAATTTATCAAACTGAGTTGCATTCAGTTGAGATAATACCTACCTTGAATAAAAGAAGACATCGAACAAGTCAGGACGAAGTTTGAGCACAGCTGAGAATAGCGTAGCACAGCTCAGGACAATGACAAATGCCACAACCTTTGGAGTTTCACCCACGGTCTGCGTTTTTACAACAATGAGTTGAGTAAGGGCAAGCCAAGCTGTCATGGTGACGGTTGTCAGTGTGTACGCATAGGTGATCAGAGGCACAAAATAGTGCAGAAGGTAGCTCTGTCGCAGGCTCAAGCATAAGATGACAGTGAAGAAATTCATACGTAGAACCACCTAAAAACATGAGGCACAAGAATCCTTTGCATAAAAGTCACAATTCCTGAACAACAAAGAAACAACTGCAGTTCTGTATGTATGGAGATCCACGAGACTAGAAAACGCCGTTTCTCAGTATCGAAATAGCTCCATATATCTCTGCCGCCTTAACACCAGCGTCTGATTTGTTAAGTACGTGGTCGATTGGTTCCTCGTGTTGGCGAGTTCAAGGACATGCCTAATTGTTGGTGATCGATTGCCATTCCAGTATCTGCCGAGACACCCGCTGACATCAGTGGATGGATCTGACTTGCACACCACTTATTAAACACAAACTAGTGGCTCTGCTAGGCTTTTCCCAGTTTTCGGGCATTATTGACTGTTAAGAAGAATGGTTGCTAGGTGGCGCCAGCTGCCATAAGGTAATTTAGGTTTATATTTGGCCTGACATACATGTCAATAAACTTCCAAATTTAACAATAGAATTTATTTATTAATTATTAAAACTTTAATACTGAGGTTCAGAACATGCTCTGAGTAGTTTCACCTTCACCGAAACCCAGCTATTGTCAAATCATTTTCAGGATATCGAAGACAGAAGCAATAAAAAATTAACGCAATAAAATGAATTGTAAACCACATTAAAAAAGTTACTTTCGGGCCAAACATAGTGTTACTGATATCCACTGTAACAAATTCAGCTTAAACTCACAACAACTTCGACACTCACTTGTGCATAGCGGTAAAGGAGAGCACAGTATGTTTCAGTCAATCTTTTGCGTGAATGACATTCAAGCACGGTCTAAAATATTCATAAACATGAACGAGAAAATAAGGATTACACATGAATTAAAGGGCTTCTGCCTGATTAACCAAGAAAAGGAAATGGCGCCTACTCGGCTATCATGAAGCCATTAACTGACAGCCAGCAATTTAGAGGGTGGGAGCATTTACGTGAAGAGCAAATTACCTTTGGGGAATATTTCCTCCAGTAGTACATAAAGTGTCCGAATCCGGAGAGAACCAGATAAACTGACACAAATATCCGCACGCAAATGTACACTGCCGGTTCCTTTAATCAAGGGAAAAGAATGTGGCTATCAATAGGCAAGGCGTTTGGGGTAGTGTAGTCGAAATCAACAGTGCCGTAAGCCTTTGCAAAATACCAGATTGTTCGATTGTAATTGCTTTGGCTGTTTTCAGATTAATGATTACAAGATCCACTTGACTTTTTTTTAAGAAAGCTAAAAGAATAGGCTAGTCCAGTCAAAATTAAGTCAACACATTAGTCTGTTTCAACATGTAGTGCTGCTGGTACATTAAATTTGGTGTAAACTCACTCAGTTGATGAGAAATAGGGTCTACTGGTGAAAATGTATCACCGCAGCCGCCTGAATTTTCTCTTCATTAGCCTTCCACCATTTTTTTTAAATTCTAAATTCTTCATTGCAGGATTAGCCTTAGGAGACCCAAACCTGTTTTAGTTAAACCCATCCGGATCCAACATGCATGCACGATTTCTTGACAGAATCATGGGCATCACAAAATTGTCATCTAATAAGTTTGTTTCATATGCTTTTAGTGGGTGCGTGGTGGAATTTCCAATCATTTAAGCGTGTCCCCATGCATGGCATGCCTCCCTACTTTGTCTTTGGTATGCTTTAATTGCCTTAAAGCCATGACGACTCTGCTAACATTTAGCCGAAGTTTGACTCGAGATCTGACCTAACTGGTTTCCGGAGCCAAAAACAAAGTGCTTCGGGTTTTATCTCTTCGTCACGAAGTTGCAGCTAAACTCTCATTTCCACTACCATCTCTTTACTGTTATTACCGCATCAAGGCACATTCGAATTTAGCATTTAAGTGCTACAAATGCATTTACACTGCAGTTTTGAATTATTTATTTAGCAATAGGACTTAATTTAAACTTCGATAGCTTTACAACCTTTTTTACCACGTGTTTGAGAAAATTAAACACCAGAATCCGAAGTTCTATATGTGTTAAGCCAGTAGGATAGATTTATACTAAGGGTTTGTGTTATTGGGAAAAGTAGCTGTGTGCAGATACGAACATTGCCATAGCACCCCTAGAATAAATCCAAAGCTTAGATCTAAGTTAAAATATCAGGTTAAAAACATCACCATTCCTTGGCGGTACTCACGCGGTCGCCTCGAAGATAATGGTAGATAATTATTACAGCTTGCATCCAGCCTTTGATTTCGTTTGTGAGCTCAACATTCATCGGTACAGGCTGGAAATAGCGAAAAATTAGCTACTTATTGGGAAGATGAATTATAAATTCCTCCGTTTGACGTTCCTTTGTGACGTCAACTTTGCTGCAAACCTACACACGACTTATTCTATTTTGAATGCTAACCTGACGGTTTACTACATACATTTGAGGAAGGAAATGCGGCCAAAAACATAAATTTCTGCACTTCAGACAGCAAAACAACAATCCCCACATTGGTAATTATTTGTGAAGTTGACGCTATGAACTTACATTAGCTGCAGGACGTACTGATGCCAAGCCGAAGAAGGCGAAGATAGCAGAAAGGCAAGCGAATTCGACCCATGTGAATCGCAAAAAAACTGCATGTCCAAGACCCCTTAAAAAGCAAAGAAATCATGGTTTTTTAGCCTTTAGCCACAAAACAAATATACGAAAAAAACGTAGGTCAATCGTTTGTGGGAGGGCCTACACGACGTCTAACTCAACTAATTCATTTGGGAATCCCGGCATGATCAGTTGCAGTGGGGTGTAGTGGACTGACGGCCACCTAGCGTGGGTGATGCGAGCATGAGGGCCCGAGTGGACCAATGGCCCACCCATTTTGTCATTGGCCTTTGTCAACATTCGCCTGTTACGCACACAAAGGCACTTGGCTGGTGTGACACTAATTAGCGGTTGTGTTATCTGTCGCCTCTTTTCCTCTTTCCTCGGGTAGTCACGGACTGTTAACTAAAGGGTTGTAAGGTGGTGCTAAATCTATAGCCACTACAGGGGCACTGGCCGTACGATGTTCGGAATTCACCGTTCCTTGGTGATGGCAACCCTGTACAGAACACGGTCACGGAAGCTAAGATTATTCCAAGTAGACCGTAGAACGCGTGGTTCATGGCTACTACCCGCCATTTTCTCGTCTGCCGGCTTAGAGGTGTCTGAAAGTTGTCAATGGAATTTAAGACTTATGTAAGTGCCTTCTGCTGCCGTAGGTTCCGGTGTTCTCGACAAAGGGTTTGCAATTTCACCCATATTACCAAGGCGGGACTCAACCCAATAGCTGAAATGGCTTAATATCTCTAACCACCTTGCAATTACATTGATCGGTTCCTTTGAGCTACATCAACGTCTCAAGGCCTGAGGTATTAGAATTTCACTAGCCATAAGAGGGCAATAGTTTAGCTCAGCCTTCGATAATGCCCTTTGCCGAACGCCATGGGGTGTTCTGAGCTATCAGGTTAAATCTGCGAAAGTATTGCCATAATTGCCTTATTCGACGCATCCGTGTTCAGAAAAAGGCTGACAGTTCTCCTTGAAAGTATCAAAGGCAAGGATCTGGACTTCTACCAAACGAGTTTTAAGCTCACAGAACGCCCGCTGACACTGATCCGGCCAACCCCAGGGAAGTCCTTCTTTTGTAAGACTATAAACTGGATACACAGTATGCCCGAGGCCCTTGAAAAGCCTACGATAGCATGTTGCCAGTAATTCTTTCGCGTTGGATGGAGTCGACCAGATTCTAATCCTTCCGTTTTATTCTGATTCATTTCAATCCCTTCTTTCGAGACAAAGTGGTCCAGAAACTTAACCAAATAGTGTGAAGCTTTAATCCTGCCCTCCAAAGGCGTTCAAAGAGTCTGCGTAAACGGTTGATGTGTTGCACGATTTCTTTTGCCTGAACAGTCACGTCGCCCGCAAGCACCAAGCACCTCTGCGGTACCAGACCACGGAGGACGGTGTTCAGTAATGACAAAAGTTGGCAAGGCATTTCCTGGGGTGGAGTGCAGGATCAAATATCCGCATACCCTGTTGGGACTACGAACGCTGTCTTACGACAATGAGGTGAATCGATTTTAACCTGCTAGTATCCAGACATTAGATCCAGGGTAGTAGTAAGGTCGATCCCCCTAGTGCATCTAACGTCACATCCATCCGCAGAATGTTTGGGGTGCTTTTTTATTGCAACCTCATCACCTGTTGGAGCCATCTTTTCTCTTAGCGGTCAAACCATCTTAAATGTATTGTGCTACAAGACATAGTCATCTTGTTCTATCTTTTTGTCAAAACACAGGTAAGGGGAATTGCTAAGTTGCTTCAGGTATTACAATCAAGTGTTCTCACTTCTACTAGCTTTAAATATAATTTATCAAACCTTCATCCCATTTAAACTACTACAAGGCCGCCATAGATTTGTATGCGTTATTGAGATTTAGTATTGACTATATTAAATTTGTGATAAGTGCTGGGTGGTAATGGGGTCTTTTTTTAAAAAATAAATCTCACTTCTTAGGAGATAACTAGTCAAAACTTAAAACTACTAAACAAACGTTTGTTCTGAAAATGCTAGCATCTTTTTTCTTAATTGTAAGACATTGGATTTTTGTGGTTAGACAACTTGGATCAGAGGAAGTTGGGCGTTTCTTATCATTAGAGAATTTCAGGAACAGTTTGATAATTAAATAAGTTGCTTACGTATTGCAAATCCCGGCATAAATAACAATGACGCCAAGTAGGAAAAACCCTCTTGAGACTTGATGCAGTTTCTTCTCCTTGGATCCTATTTAAAAGAAAATACGATTTGAGATTCAAATACACTCTTTTGAAAAATAACCGCAAACATTCGTGGCAGATCTTTCTGTATTTATTCTGTGTGCTGTCCGTAAAATCCAAAGAAGTTGGATAATCACCAAGTAATTATCGAACACTGTTCAACTACCTCATGATATCAGTCCATCGCTAAGTTGATCCTTCCCAGTTATAACCCACGTTAGTCTTTGCGTAAGTGGATGTTTATCATGCAGATGTGACTTACCAACGTCGTCATCGTTTGGTTTTTTCCATAACTTCCATAATACAAGAAGACACCAGACTAGACCACTAAAATAAAACTGGAATTTTATTGCAATCGTCGCTACGATGAGTTGAGGGAGAAATAGGTTTCCAGTTACCTTATGATCCATACATTTGCCATCAGTTTCTGTTGCCATGTTAGAGATACGAATATTTGTTTGATCTAAACACAAGCGTAGAATTTCCATTGAGACTTAGTTAATTTTTACATAAAATTATGCCAATGCCTTAAAATGTTCATAGATTATGTAGGCCGTGTGGCTGACTAATCACCGTTGCAAAGAGGCTTGAATTCCAGCAATCTGATTTGAAGTTATTTTGCAGAATTATGACATCAGCACCCATTGATTATATCTTTTGTCAGAATAAAATTACAAAATTAGTACCAGGTCACACTTCAAAAGCCTAAATTGCCCTCTTTATCATTAAACAGATAATAGAATAACCACGTAGCACAATGAATCAAAGCTAATTTGCGTATGGATTGCGCGCAGTCAAAAGAATGTAAAAACAGAAGCATTAACTGAAGCAAAACACTTTTCAACATTGTTAAACAGCATTGCCATACTACATGCAATGCTGGTGCGAAATTCCCCCACTGGCAATAATTAGGTCAAGGGACTAGGAAGACGGTTTAGGTATTCCTTGAGCATCATTCTGTGTGCATCACTCATTAGGTTGCGCGAATGCAGGAATAAAGAATGCGAATTTGTTCGAATTTTTTAAAACTCTTCTGTGATTTGAATAAAGTTAAAATGATAGGTTTTCACATTGGAGCAATGACTCGGAATTAGCGTTTGCAGTGCGTTGGACGCTTGTAGACCTTCGGGTTTGCAATATTTGGTATTTCCAGCAAGCATTTCCTCCCACATCCACTCTCCTTTTCAAACTATCAACATGCGCACTGCTAGGAGCTTGTGTAGTTGCTTTTATTGTCGCCTCGAACTTGTTATAAAGCAATGCTTCATTATCAAGCGTGTGATGTCTTTGGTGAGTGAACAATGCTGCTTACACTAAGTGTCTCTGTTATTTTAATTCATAATTAAATTAATGGAGTAGAGTTAGGGTAAACACCACCGGAGTCATTAAAGTAAGGCTTGGTGATTTCTGCATTTTAGAGATGACGGGATACGACTGAATTCAAATTTACAATTTAAACACATCCAGAAGCATTTGCATTCATGAGATAGAAACAAAATGCAAATAAGGATAAATTGCTAGCGGTGGTTTAGTAGTGTCAATGCAAGCCATATAATGGTAATATCAGTGCTTGTACAATCAGTTAATTAAAATGAATTAGTCTGACACAACACTCTTTTTATGGTCGGAATATACCAGTAGATGTCTGTTAACCAATTCTTAAGGCCAGTGTCTTCCACATGGCAAAGAAGTTGAATATCTTAAGATCCTTGGTAATGTTGAGACAGGATTACCGAAATACGAGGTATAAAATCTTAGATCAAAATACCGCATTTTTTATTTCTGGCTACAAATAAATTGGATGATGGTTGCACATAAAGAGGTTTGTCTTTAGATAATAAACATTATACCTCGTTAATGATATCTAATCATGCCGATATTAAACGTCTTTATGATCGAAATCCGAAACACTCACCTTATTGCCATATTTGAGGTTCAGTGGTAGTGATATGTTCATGTTCAAGAAAGACTAAACATAAAGCCATTTCGTGTACGAAGCATTTATTCGGTTTTTGAGCAGAGATGATTGGTAGATAGCATAATCCAATCAAAATTTTCCAAGTCGAATTAGTAAGCTGTTTTTTACACAAATCTTTTGCAGAGACATTGACCGCGTGAGATGTGAGGTCAAAAGCAATCCAGCTTGCACCACCTTATGTGAGAATGCCATTCCTGTTTCCCAGTCCACATTCGTTTGCTTACTTTAAGTAGAAAGTATTCATTGTAAAAATTCGACTGCCTTAGTTTTGCTGAACACAATTTTGTAGTCACACGTACCTTAATTCCGCAAAACAAATTATGGGATGTCATTCTATTATCACAATAAGCCATTTTTTCGTGCAAACGTCACAGTGGAGGTTCTGTTGACAAGTCTGTCAACATAAAAGGTGTTCTCCCATTTTTCTACCAACTCAATGCTTTTAGGGCCACGCCTCTTACTCTAGATGATTTGTGTCCTGGGTTAGTGTTACGTTTGCCCGTAACAATAGAGAAGACCACTCAAATAACGGTACCAGATCCCTTGCTGAAAGCTAGAACCGACCTTCCCAGGCTAAAACAAGAACTAGACCAGACGTGGCTGACGTGAATAAAGCTCGAGTAGAGAGCAGGCCAGGTGAGATTGATCTAACGTGCGAGACCATTCTGGATGTGTGGAATGCAAAAAATTGCCTTTAAACTGCATCAACACCCATTTAAAGTCTGTGGTGTGAGCTGGATAGAAACAGTTGCGCCTATCATTTGCAATTTCACACTCATGATTTTGGGAATAAAATTTAGTCTATGCTCAAAAAGTCAGTCATTTTAAACGAATGCTTTGTACTGTCTATCATTTTTCATCCAAAATGAAGGGATATCCACAAGGATGAAGGCAAAGGTTAATGTTTGATTCAAGTGTATGCATATTTCTCATGTTCACAGTGTGCCACAATAGAAACCTGGAATTTTGTTGGGGCTTAAGCCAAACCTGATGAAGAAACTACTTATATTCTTCACTACAGTAGTACAATAGCTCTCTGGTTTTCTATGACCCGCAGTAGAACTGTTGACCGAGATATTCTAAATGAGAATCCAATAAATTTTTTGGGGAAATTTAATTTTTCTGCCATTCAATTATTTGGTCTCATCATTCAAAAGGCCTAGCAATATCTATTAAATCTAACATTTTTCGCATTCCTTTAGCAACCTCCTACGATCAGTAATGACCTTCGTTGGTGTGCGACATATTTCCCAACTACGCATCACAATTTGTAGCAAACTGCTGCATTGTCAACTTCAAAATCAGAAATATTACTGTTTTTGCAAGTACAGACGTAGAGATACTTGAAAGGACCGTGTTTGGGATCCACAAACCACGCACATTTCAGCAAAGCACGAAGCTATGGCGCCAGAAGCGCTGGGCGGCTGGGAAATGTCGTACTATGCGACAATCTGCACGGGGTTCACGCTACGAGTGTTTTTTTTAGCTCAGTGTAAAATGACAACCACAAGCGTGCCATATCACAGTCAAAATACCACGGCTTTCTAGGCTTTCTTTATTTCTATACCTGGGTTGGCAAAATTATCGCATTTCGACTTGTTCAAACAAAAACACGGACTCGAACAGGGTGTTGCAATACATAACTTATGTGAAAAGATTATTTACAGAAAAGAAATCAACGGACAGGGCACAAAGTGTCGTAACTCATACTTACTGCGTCAGTTTAAGTGTACTAATCAAGTACTTGGCATGCAGACGATAAATGATTTATCAATGAAAAAACTATAGTAATTACGAATCGATTAAATTTAACTCTGCTATAGCTTCTGCTGCCTACTTTCCTCCTGTCTTTTAAAGAAATCCAGATAAGAAGGCATTCTTTTCAATGGTTTTTTATTTTGATATTGAAATGCTTTTGCGCCTAATACGCTGACCCACTTCTAAGCAGTGGTTGCGCGATTTGTACGTTGTCTTAACTGTTCGCAAAGCCACCTCAGGCATTCAACTAGCCAATGTAGAAGCCATTAAGCGATGGGTTAGATCTAAGGGCAATTACTAGGTGACATGTCTTTGGTGTGAGTTCCTAGAGAACAGTGAGGGTTGGACTTGCCAGGTGGGATTTCCGATGAATTCATCGGAAGCGGTGTGGTTGTGGACAACATATTTCGTGAGGCCTCAGTCCACCTACCGTATTCAAGGACAGCTCACCCACACTTGAAAAGTGTGTCCAATTCTTACATTGTTGCACTGGCAGAAAAACGGAAAGAACAGCAATTGCTGCGATAGTGACTCATTTCTATTGCGATTAATAACTACTATTGCGCATGATTTTAAACAAATAATGAATTCTCAAGTCTATGCGGCATTTGTACACTACTTTTGATAATGTTTTTGTCGTGACAAATTGATAACCTTCCTCAGAACTTAGATTTCCTTAGAAATTTCATCAAAATATTTGTGATTTTTTCTGAACACGTCAACGAGCAGATCGTTTTAGCGACATTCTGCTGTTTGGGAATCGGCCGATGATTCGGGATTTCGAATATGCCAGTACTTTAGTCTTGCTAAGCACCATTTAAATTAATTTAAAGGAAACACTTTTGTGTGGCACAGTCTATTAAATTGGTGTTTTAGTGACATCAGTAGCTTATTACGTCAGTAATGAATACTGTTGACAGAAACACACACAGAATGGAGATACACGAATTAACTGTGAACGAGTAAATTTCCATGTTTCCTCAACAGACGTTGACAAAACCACGCACAGACAGTCTGTACTGCCTCAATCAAGGTCTCAATGAGGAAATCCATCTCAAGGTCCGGTGAACCGAGGGTGTCAATCTGAATATACAAATTTGACGCCAGTTGAAAGGTGTCAACTGGCAGAAGTTGTCACTAACGGGATCGTATGAACTGAGCTCCGAAGGGAGAATAGTTAGAGGTCTATCTTTTACCCGACAAATGGTCTTCGGGAATGATAGCTCTTCCAGCATTGCTGCTGCATGTTTAGGCCACTGGAAACCGATGATTACTTATATTGATCTCATCAAAATTTGTAGCCTCTGGTGTACACTTTCGGAATATGATTTGTGTTTTAGAGAGCTATGTTTGTCTGGGAATGCACTTTAGCACAATCAAAAACAACATGCAGTGCTACTTTTTACATTGATTTCATTCAAAACCCCATATTTTTGACAGCCCCTTCAGCAATCATTGCAGTTAATCATTTTTCTGCAAAATGGAAGCATTGTGAAGGAGTGATGATATAAAAGAAAAATTTGCAATCACTTATACCTTTTTGTAACCAGGAGCACGAAAATGAGATTGGTTGTGTTCAATGTGGATTCAGCATGTGCTAATTTTCGTAAATGCATTAATGTTTACATATTTGAATACTATGAGCAAATGGGTTGTGTGAACCTCCGTTTGCTTTGACCCATCAACCCAAAACAGAGTGTTCATGAGGTCTCAAGTTGGAGACTACCGGAATCTCGATCAGCACCACAGAAGCAAGTCAAGCGGCTAAGTAAAACCAAAATTTTATCGGTCGTTTTTTTAAGATCTGGGTTCCGTGTGCTTGAAACTGGACGCAAATTACGGTCCTTTATCGCCTGGGATAGCGGAAGGAGTCTTGTAGCGGATTAACAGCAATCGCGCCTGACCTGACGGTGACAATGCCTCATCCCAATCTCATTGATTACCGTTTTCAGACGTATGTCATCCGTTCACGCATCCACACACGAAGACACACTTGGCTGGCGGACGCCAATAAACAGCCGTGTCCTCTGTCGCCTCTTGTTCCACTCTTCTCGGGTAGTTACGGAATGTTAACTAGAGGGTTGTAAGGTAGAGCCAAAACTCCAGCCCTTACATTTGGATAAACTTGCAAAAATGTCCTCAAAAAAATCCAAATGTTAATCCTCAACAATCTCACTAGTGCACATCCAAGTAAAGTCGAACGGTTTATTAAGTAATATTTTTGAAAACTTCATTTTAAACGAAACATTCTACAAAAATTAATGGGTAACTTCCACACTTATAGAGCGTGGAAGGGGTTTAATGGAACAGAAATGGAATCACATATGCTGATTAATCGGTTGTCAGATTGAATACACCAGAAAACAATGAGGTCTATGAATTTATTCACTGGAAGATATATCATAGTTCATACTAACGGATGTCTTCCAAGTAACCTAATTGAACCGAAGTTTTTACAGTTTAGATGCGGGTTTTTACCTGTCCCCATTTTCTCATAGCCTGCCTAACATCTGACGTCAATGATTTGATGTGCGAAAAGAGTTTTATGTGCCCTGCATTTTGGAAAAACAATTGAAATAGAAAATCCCACCCTTCTGACTCGTTTCTACCTGGATGTTGGTGTAAATAGTGAGTTGTGGCTCTTTTACTACCTGCTCGCAATGTTTAACAGAGACTTTGATCTACATGCAGTAATGAGGAGTGGTGATGTTAGTTTTCGGATTTTGTTAATATCACCGAAATAGTAGGATAATCGTTTGACTTCACCTGTGGTAGTTAATTGCAAATGAACGCCAGTGTCTGAAAAGGTAATATAGATTAACAAATACAAACAAGCATTTGATCGTCAGCAAACTGGAGTCGCTCTTCTCATTTCCGCATACTTTTGCTTGATCAATAGACTTCACATACCTTAATTACTGTGAATCCACCCCCTCAATGTTTAATTGCGCACGACGTTTTGCGCAATCTCCAAAAGATGAGGGGTTTAATGAATAGTTGACTTTTACTCATAGAATTCTTCTCCACTTTGTGCTTCGTGCTTAATTGTTTCATGACAGGATCAAGCTCTGATTCCTGAGTAAATTACTTTTTTTAGTAACTTGCGATTTGACTGCTATAGACATGCTAATTTTGCCCTTGACTCACTTCAAAGTAAACTAACACAAGCCCTTCTTTTCGACTGCAAAATTCGTCTGTGTTTTAAAAGTTGCGCCTCCATCATTTGGCGCCATGAGACGAAAACACTACTTGTGGAAATGTGAGCATTTTGAGTCTTTTCCGCAATAAGGTGCAAACATAAATCTGGCGCCAAAAGGAACCGCAAATATCAATCACTGATATTTTAGCCTGAATAAGTGATCTTGAACGGGCATCTACAGTTCAAAGCGGATCTTTGTGTATTGTCCTAGTGTATTTTTTGGGAGGTATTTAGGTTCTAAGGGGAATTGAATTAATAAATCATTAGGAGAAGACCTTTCGAGTACTTCAGAGAAAACTAGCAATGCTCAAAAAGGGACGTAGATTTTAAGGTTTGCGAATGTTTAGTAAAATTCAGACTACTTTGGAAATGCATTAGTAGATGGGATGTAAACGTGTCAAAGATAATTATGAAATTCCGAGAACAGCACGAAGTCTTGGGCTGTTTCGTCTTACTTATTCAAATACAGTCGCGTCAAATTGTAAACTATGCTGTCCATTGTCTTCGTCTACACTTCAAAAAATCTGAAGCGCAAAATTAAATTCGGATAACTAAGAGGGATCTTAAGAAAACGTTAGCACACAGAACCCAAATACCCTACCTTTACACGTGTGCACTCAGCACATGTCCCATAGCTTAATGTTTCTAACTATTGTGGCGGTGCCCAACAAGTCTCCCCGCTTCCTCAACTTCCTCGAAATCCATGCTACTGATGAGTTAACTTAAATTGGATTCCGCGCCGATTTTCTAAATCATGACAAACTGTAGTAGTTTAATTTAGCACTATCTTGCAACCCTAGGGTTAACAGGCCGCTACAAAACGAGAGGGGGGAGAAGAGAGGCGAAAGTGGACATGACTACCTATTAGCGTTACACCAGCTAAGTGTCTGTGTGCCGATGAGTGCGCGTGCGCAACAGGCGACTGCTAACAGGAACCAACAATAAAAGAGTGCCATTGGCACAGTCGGACCATCATACACCCATCTGTTTACCACAAATATTCCATCGCCAAGAGTGTTAACTTTGAAGCAGTAAACGCTCGAAAACTATCAAACGGAATCAGCAAAGCGAACAACGGGTCTCAGGGGTCGGCCAAAAAGGGAGGGAGAGCCGGGTGGAGATACGGGAGAGTGTAGGGTAAGTTCGTCGTTACTTGGCCATGAGGGATAAATATTGGTGTCATCTGTCGGCTCGTTCTACCATCTTAAAGGGGCCATCATAGGGTAGTTGCAAGTGTTTTTTGATGGCACCCAGGCGGACGAATACATAAGGAGAAGCTAACAAACTTAATTGAATCTGTGTTTGTGGTAAGGACATTCTTGCAGGAGTTGGTCGAATTTCCTTTATGAATCACTTTAACTGGTCAACATGCGATGACGATGGAAATTCAATAGTGCGGTCAGAGATGGTGACCATTTCACCAGGCAGTCGCGAAAATTAACCAAGGACAAATTGTGCTGGCGCGGAGTCAATACATTCAGTTGCCGCATTTCGAATGGCTAACAAAATCAACGGTAGTGAGTCGGACCAGTAATCTCAGGCAGCTTTGACAATAATGGCTGATTTCAATTGACGATGGAAACGCTCAGACAAGCCATTGGATGCTGTATTATCAAAAACAGTTACATCCAAGAAGGCGGTTTAGATCATGAAACAAGCAGGAATAAAATTATGGGCCACGATCGGGTGTAATAAAACTGGGAACGCCGAATGGAGAAACCCATGATTCCATAAGTGCACGGGAAACAATTTCGGCGGTACCGTCTTTAATGGTTACTGCAATTGGCCAACGAGTAAAATCATCCACGCATGTTAGGACACTGTTAAAACCACGAGACAGCGGAAGAGGTCCAAATTAATCTATTTATACACATAGGAAACGCGCGTCCGGAAGGGGAAAATGTACAGGTTGTGAAATATTATGGCCGTGTGTCGACATTGAATACGGAGTTTAGCCCATAAGCGAACATCTCTACGAATGTTAGACCAAATAAAACGGTCAGTTATCAAGTGCACGGTGGCGCGAACACCAGCGTGTGAAAGTAAATGGTGTTGTTCAAATACTCGCTTTGTAAATTGGGTAGAAACAAAGGGTCGAGGCCTGCCGAGTGACGTATTGCAAGTAATTTTTGTAGAACAGTGAGGGATTGACAGCTCTTTCATCTTCAGACTAAAATTTTGACAAAGCTGCCGTAATTCAGGGTCATTCGTCGGCGCCACAGATAAGCGTTCAAGATCGATTCCAGGAAATGGAATTTTATGGATATGTGCTCGCGACAAAGCATCGACTACGACGTTATCAGTCTCACCAACGTGGCGAATATCGGTTGTAAACTGGAAAATATACTCAAGGTACTTGTATTCACATTGTGAATACGGATCAGAGGCTGCATGGAAGGCAAAACCTAGTGTAAATATATAAACTAACGCCCTTTCACCAGGTGATGGAAGTATTTCACAGCAAGATAAATCGTCAATAACTATCTGGGAAAGGTACTGTAATAAGTCTGAGCTGGTTGAACCTCTTAAAAGAATGATGATGGCTCAATACGATCGACTAGCTCTTGTTGTTGGACTGCGCCAACAGCAGTTTGCGAAGCATCCGTTCGTAAGACAATTTTCTCCTCCTTCTTCCAGTAGAATAAGTTTATGACATCTGCTATTACATCCTTTATGGCCTGAAAATCAGCTTCAGCCTCCTAAGTAATCGCTAGGTTCTTGAGATTCCTTTGAAGCAGGTCACTCAGCGAAGACAACATTTCAAACGGCATGTGGAATGAACCGTACGTAACAGTTGACCAAACCGAGAAAACGACGTAAGCTACGGGGTCATTCTGGCAACGGGTACTCTCGGATCGCTGCTGTTTTCTCAGTTAGGGGTCTAATGCCATTTGCATCAAATCGGTGTCCAAGGAACTCAACGCTGTCTACTCCAAAAATATGTTTTCGAGGATTAATTATGATGCCACAAGTTCTAAGGCGGGTAAAAACTTCCCCTTAGGTGCAGCAAATGTTCATCATTGTCTTTGCTGGCGACGAGGATATCAGCAATATAAACAAAGGCGAAGTAAAGACCACGCAGAACGTGATCCATGAATCTCTGAAAGGTCTGTACTGCGTCGTGTAAACCGAAAGGCATTCGCAGAAACTCAAATAAACCGAGTGGAGTAATAACCGCAGTTTTGGGAACATCTTTAGAGACCACATAAATCTGTTGATAAGCCCGGGCAAGATCAAGTCTTGAAAAAACTTTAGCACCGTTTTAACCCAATGAAAAGCCGTGAATATGGAGGATGGGTACCTTTCAGGCACTGTGACATTGTTGAGGGCTCTGTAATCTCCACAAGATCTCCAGATTCCTTAGGTATAATGTGTAAAGAAATCGCCCATGGGCTTTTGGAGGTACAGATGATGCCAAAATGGCACATAGGTTCAAACTCTACTCTGGCTGCTTCGAGCTTATCAGAGGCAGGTCATCTAGCCTTGGCGGTCGTTGGCGGACCTGTCCTGGCCACAACCATTTTGACATATTTGTGATTTCGTTATTGGTCCTCTTGTGTAACATTTGAAACAAGTTAGACGGTGAATAGCAATAAGGAAGCAGTAATTAATGGTAGCCAATTAGAAGGCGCTGCTCTTTTTCGGAGTGTGATGCCAGGTGATTTTGGTGAGATCATGAATTGTAGTTAGTGTATTTCGACAGAACCTTCAAAAACCTCAGTAGAAAATTGAAAATATGGTCATCTAGCCTTTGTTCAATCACCTTATATCCTTTAATTTATTCCACGTTTGCAGGCCAGAGAGAACGACTGCTGTATTGCACAGTTTGTTAACTAAACCATGCATTCAAGCAAAATTCATTATGTAATTTGGACGAGACAACATCATCTGTTACGCCTTCGTGATTTACTGTTTACCACTGTTGAAATGACGATGCAGAAGAACATTTCAAGCCTTTTCCTGAAAACGTGGTCTACTTGGCTTATCTAGTGGCAAACATATAATCAGGACAGAGGTAAGAAATAGGATTATACAATGTGACTTTATGGTCTTTGTGACATCGTGAATATGCGGAGAGTGCTTAAGTACTTACGGGATTATTCCAAGATGGCCATGTTTTCGATTCGGGTTCTTGATAACTTGGCAAAATTAATGGAATAAGAAGTTTATTTTTTTCGTACGTTTTTTTTCGAGTAAACGCGATGAAATGATTCGGCAACGTTGTTTTCACTTGTGGCATTACCACGTGCCAACTACTCATGGTAATCTAAGTAGCTTTTGATTTTACTTAACACAAGTCCTGTGAAACTGCAGTTTTTATTTTCGATAATTCAACAATGCAATTTAGTTGCCTATGCTAACGGCAAAATTCCATGTGTTCCATTTTTCCAATCACTATTTTTTTCTATTGCTGCGTAAATGAACTGGTCTTTGTCCCGAACCCGATTTCCTGTTCGCTGGATATGCTGCAACGAATGTGATTGAAACTCAATAATTAACCTGAACTTTCCCGTAACATAATTGGCGCACATACATAAAATCACCATATTTTACGATTTCCATTCAGGAATACTAGATTATGACTTGCTATATTTTATTTGAGCATGGTTATTTCAAATTATTTTTTAATTGATGTTTGCTCAAATATGAACATTTTGAAACATGCCAAATTTTCTATTGATACCTCGTATTTTAATATATAAATTGGTTTAAATAAAAGTAAATTTCAACGCTGGTTCAACTAATTTATGAAGTCCAATAAATGCCTTGTTTCTACTGCATTCGTGTTCATGCACCAGACGATGATTTTACAACGTAGATGCAAAACAAAATCAAGCTAACAGTTATTCGTTTCAATTTCTTACACCTAAATTAATGTTATCTTTTTGTTTATTGAGATTAGCAGCAGCAAGGGTGTACCAATTTATATCTTAGTCTTCAACGTTCACTCGCTTTTGAAATACTTGTGATAGTATTTATGCAGAAATGCTTTTATTATTACAGTTAAGTTAGAATGCTTGACTTACCAGGTACCACCCGCTTTTGTTCTTTGGGATAACATAAATAACCAGCTAGTTTACAAAACGACTGATGGTGGGTAATGCATTTTCTATGTTTGAAAAGCATTTGTAGCTTGTGTGCACTTTAACCCTATATAAGGCTTAATGCAATGTCGCGTCACAAATTCGATTCTATTTTTTGCCCATTGAAGGGTTTGCTTATGCATTTATTGGCATACTTTCGGGATAAGACATTGAATGTCGAGTATAGAGATTGTACATTCATTTTAAAATTCTCCTGCAAAATACTCCAGTTACTGGCATTCAAAATTTCTCATTAGCAATAAACTGTAAAGTTTGATTTTTCCTGTCATGCTGAATGAATATGAGGTCCAACAGATTCGAGTGTTATTCCCTTTTACCCACATTTTGTTTTCTCAAGCCATGAAGGCAGATTGCAGGTAAAAAATATCTACCACCCAAGTAACCTAATCGCCGTAGACGGCACAGATGTGTTTTCACTAAGATAGTCTTTCAATTAAAAAACTGATGTTAAAATGGACATGTTTAAACTCACCCAAATTCTGATCCTGATTCTACACCTACAAGAGTGTAGAATCAGGATTTCTGTAGAGGAATTTAACAATTGTTAACCTTGGTTCCTCATTATTGTTTCAAACTAAAATCCTTACATGTAACACCGAACATTTCATGACATTGTCAACAAGCCAGATCACTAAGTTGCAAGCGCACCAGTCTAGAGTAAAACACCTCAATACACATCAGTTGGCCTTGCGAACACCAAAAAATTGGCCGTTTCCTTTTCTTCAGGACTTTTAAAAATAATGTATTTTTTTAAAGAAAGATTTATTTATTTGGTGCTTTAATTGTTCACATTAGGGTTGGAAACTTTGAAATCAAACCAAGGATTTAAAAAAAGCAAAAATGTAATATATAAAGTCTTGAGCATGTATTCCCCATTAAAATAGGGCTAACGTTATATGCAGTGAGTCTTAAGTATATCGCTAAATGAAATCTTCGCCTACAGAAAACACGTGGTTTTGAGGCCTTTGTTCTAGGCGGGGAATAAAAGTTCTACACTCAAGTCAAACATTGGGAAAATAAATTATTTGTTATCTGCCGAAACAATGCGTTGCGATTATAGATAATTTCAAACTAAAGATACAAGTTTTAGGCTGCCAGTTATTTATAAATTTGACTCGGATTCGCCTGATTATTTAGGTAAGTTTTATAAAAAGCATTTAGTAGACCCAATGCCAGGACACGGTTTCACTTACTGTGAAGAAAACGTTTTCCACCCGTTCGCTTAAAGGTTAACGTAATTGCCTATTTATGAGTCGAATAATTGCAGAAAAATAGAGTGGATTAAATTAAAAGGCTTTCATTGCGTCTGTTGGACTTTTAAACATTTCCGGTTTATTGTACACCGGTAAAATAATTCCATGAATTTTTGCTTTCACTAAACTGCATTAACTTTAACATGACTTTAACATTTTTTAAAAGTATTTCGGGTGTAGTTTAAGGCTTCAGTTTAAACCATTGAATTTCTTTTTAACATACGTTTGGTCTGATATCATCCAAGTGATCGATTCGTGTAATGGGTCACTTCACTTCACATTGAAAAACGTTGGCTATTAGATTATGAAAAATTAAATTAGTTGGTTTATTTCCGAAAGCTTTTTCAAGCAGTCTCAGGTGTTCAAATTAATTAAATAAGCAACTTTTGTGCAATCTATGAGGGCTTATAAGAATAGATTGCATCAGTCACTTCCCGATTTCTGCAGCCGTGTTATTCAAGGCAGCAGGGTTCCGCAATCACCTACACCATACATTCAACAGCGATGTCGGTAGTGCATTTTTGTAGAAATTCTGAGTACGTGTAACACAAACAGCCAAGACATTCTAATGACATTTTACACCCATGCTTGAATGGTGTCAAAGAAATTCTTTATAACTTGTTTATTTTTTCTGGTTTTAGTTGATTCGTCTACTCAGGTTGAAGAGGATAAATTGTCAGATAATGGGAAATTAAGAAGATGACATTTGGCGTAAATTTGTTACAGCAGTCACCAGAAAATAAATTTTAGAAGCGCGATTTTCACAGTTTCCTTTAAAGGCGTTCAGGAAATTGGCTGCTCGAAATATCGAAATGCTTAACGTCACAGTCCAGTGAAAAAGGCAATATCACATAAAATCTGTAGAAAATTGTTAGTGCAAAAGTAATTTTCTTATAACAGCCGGTATAAATGGTAATTACTATTGTTTTGCCACTACTTATTGATTTAAAACCCACATTTTTTTAAATAAATTCCATTTAAGGATATGGTCAGGAAAAAATTAATTTCCTGGAAGCCGTCACCAATTCTTTAGGATCAGCATGCAACTTCCATTTTTCAACCTATGGATAGACCGAAGAATAGTAAGTTAAAAAATATCTATTCACATCCTAAGGTCTGGCAATACCGCTTAGTGATGCAGGACACAGCTAGGATAAGAGTGGCCCATTAGATATTATTGAACCTTCAAGCTATTTCACTTGTCATAAGGAGTAATTGTGAGCACAAGCACGCCTGGAGATATTCACAATGCCAGTGAAACTTCTTTTCAAGCCATGCCCACAATTTTACCATCCATTGAATGCTGTAAAACCCCAATCTCAGTACCTTAATGTAACAATTTAGAATGGAAACAGGCGATTTAATTCGCATTTGGTCAGCTACGTTTCCGCCTGTCACAGCGTTTACCGTTATTACTCATTAAACTCATATCCTCGAAACAATTCTGATTGAATTGGGCTTTGGAAAAAAATTGTACTTAATTAGTGCTTCTTTTAAGTGTATCACAGACGGTACTACGTTGTGGCGCTCAATCAAAAGCTTTACTATTCTTAGCTAACCCAATAAATGGTACTGCAAACGGCGCCCTACACAACTCAAGCGCACTTTTGTACACTTTGACCTGATTGGTTCACTCCTGCAATGTGATTGGTCCTCTTAATTTGTTGCACATTTTACTCGATAATTTACATATAAATAGAAAAAATGACCATTTCGTTTGTGTGCCTAAATGAGCGTCATGCAAAAATCACCATCCGGAAGACGGCAGCATCGTCATGGTCGTTCATCCGTCCCAAACATCAACACGCCACTACTAAATGCCGATTCAGATGGATTTGGAAATCAGGATTCAGCATTTTACGGACTTACGGACGCTAAACTGTCAGATCTAGAGTTGGCTAAACTTATCCAGGCCATGCGTTCAGATGACGCGGAAGCATTTGAAACCTTTACGTATGAGAGCATCCAAACCCTTGGCATAAACGTTGCTTTAATTAAACTGCCAGTGAGTTATCAATTATTGTTGTTATAATTTACGAATGATATTTTTTGTAAGTTATGAATAAAAGTCATTAAGTGAAACTAAAATTTTTGCCGTGCGATCGAACCCCTTTCTTCGCAGCAAAACCACGACATGCAGCGAAGAAGAATAACGACTTCTGCCACGAGACGTTCTTTTGATCAACTGGAGTTGTGAAAACAGTAAATAAAGGATTCAAACAGATGCGTGTCTTACGCAGGTAATGCCTTGAAAGCACTCAGGGCATCTTCTGATATGTCTTCTATCATTTGGCATTTGAAGGTACCAAAACATACGGGTCGTGGAATCAAACCTTTCTCGCTACGTAGTATTTAGTAGTTTAGTTCCATAATCGCAATCTGATTTACCTTATTAATGTCTTTCGAGGGTTATAATTGGTTGCACAGTTAGGAAGTAAAAATGTCGTTCGGGGCACCTTGAAATCAACCGTCCGGTACTGTTTATATGCCCACATATTCGCAGGGTGAAGAGGCGCCGTACGAACGTCAACTTTTATTAGACGTTAGCTTAACTATCACATTATAAATGGGTGACTACTAAATAATAGGTATGTGTGTCACAATGCCGTCTGAGTCTTGATCATCATTTCTACATTTAGTTATTTGATCCTTCTAAATTTATAAGAAGTGCAAGTAAGTTTAGTATTAGTCGTGGCAAACAACAGAGTATAAACAACACATCAGTTCAATCAAGGTGGTTTAATTAAAAGGTCGCCAGACAAGGGTACATTGATTTGCATTATAACAATAACGGGAAGAGTCAAAAGATCTGTCAAATGATGCTTCCTGAAATGGATCGGAACACCAGTATTTCTGATGGTTCATTGCACTAGTAACATCTGTAATGGCTGCGAAACAATTTAGAGTTATTAGATAAACATGAGTGGGCACTGTGGTGTGTTGAAATTTATCACCTAAACGGGACGCTATTACGCCTTTCGTATCTTAAATTTTCTTTCTGACAAGAAAGTCAGTATTAATAAATAAGAAGTGTTCGACTTCTGTCCAGGTGCTGTTCCTGAACATTTTTGTTTTTCAAATTTATGTTTATTTATTTATATAAAGTGTACAATTAGTTAGGCATACAAATGAAGATTCATTTAAGATTTCAAAAAAAAAACATTTAACTTTCCACAAATGAAAAGTTCAATCTGCTGTTTGTTTTACATATGATTATGTTGCTTTCCTTCCGTACATGTATTTTTTATTAATACATTCTAGTGTGCAGATTATATGGCATCAGCGTTTTGGAAGACGCTGCACAAGGTGGGGCTGTTGCACCTGGCGTGCATTCTCTCAGCGCATTCAATCATCGACATTATATTGAAGCACAATGTTTTACGCCTTCTGACGAATGTACGTTAAGGTCGCTTTCTTCCTAAATACTTTTAAAGCGACTGTTGAATGAATAAAGCGGTAATAAATTTGCTGCATTTTTCATACAGAAGCTAAAAAGTTCATTAATTTTTTCACTTATTCTAGTGAAATGTGTTTGAGGTTCCGTATGCAAAATGTTGTCACTAAAACTAATTTTAGATGATAACTAGGTAAAGGCAACGTTTAAGAACGTCAAGGATATGTGAGTTACAAGAGAGCTTATGGGTTTTAATGTGCAACCTCAGCTAATTTGTTAAAAGTTATGACAAATTGTTTTGGAATCAAAGTACAAGACTGCGTAAAAGTTGTGATGTCATGTGGCAATACCGCAATCTTCAGATAAAAGATGAGGTATTTGAGGAATGCCTAATATTCAAAGAACCTAAATGGGTCATTTAAAGAACACTTGAGGGGAAATTACAGGGCATACTAGTGAAATCTAACAAATGAATAGGAGCCAATAAGGAAGACGAAACTCGCGAACCAAAATGTATGTAATAGTAGCAGATGATGCTGATTTTTCGGGATTACATTAGACTTCCCTATTGAAAAAAACGGCTGTCTTTGGTTTGTTTTTTATTTAGGAAGACGTATCCGCAGTTCATGTATGCAGCGCCATGGGTGATTATGTCGGACTGCGAAAATTATTGAAAGCAGGCTATAATCCAATAACACAGGATAAGGTAAGGTGGACATGTTCATTCTAGAAAAAACGTCACGTAGTTATAAACAAGTCAACATTTTTATGAAGCTTCTATAGTATTTAACTCAGTATGTAGGTAAAATTTGAAATTGTTTACTCTATTCTAGTAATTTTTGTGGCCGTAGAAATTTGGTTAAATCTGCTTATTTTGTATTGTTTGCTTTTGCGGTTTTATTAAAATTTCCTTGTAAATCAAGGATGACACTATTATTAAAGGATTTTCTAAGATTTTTAAGTTTTTTTTGTTTGCGTATCAGTACGCTATAACTACCTCATAGCAGTACCTGCTATACACACCAACATATATGTGTCCTACATGAGCATCGCCAGAGAAAAAGTTACAAAATTTAGTGTGCCTTTTATTGTTCTATGACTTTCCTACCTAGAGACATCTGTTTCAAAAAAACATTGAAGTGCAAAATAGTGTCTCGCGGTTCATCTAAATTAATCTGCATTTATAATTCGAATTTATTAGTTTTATGTGTTCCAATTTAAATCAAAATAATTCTGTCTTTTTTGAAAAAATTTTCCATGTCTCTTTTTCTTGTTATGTAAATGTTAAACAGGATAGGTGAGCCATGCATCACAAAAGTTCTTATGCGCGTAATGTTCTTTGTTTAAAATTCGTTGATTGTGTTATACCTGTTTGTGGCAGGCGTATCATATCACGAAGTTAAACTTGCAACCGAGCATTCTAACATTTGTTCTTTAGTCTGATTTAAAAGGCACACAACAAATTCAGTTTACTTTTTTAGCCAACGCATTTGTAAAGTAACTTTTTAACAGCAACGTTGAACACGAAAAAGCAACTTACTTTAAGTTAAGTATTTTTAACTTTAGATGGGTCGAACACCTCTGCATTATGCTGCACAAACTAACTTACCAGCAGTCGTGATGCTATTGGCCAGGGACATTACATCTCTTCATGTCCAAGATAATGTGAGTGCTAGTAATTCTTTTTCAACCGTAAAAACGGTTATTTCACCAATATTTACCTGGTTATGAAGGTTTTACCTAGAAAAATAAAGATGAGTTACATGCCCTTCGCTTTACTATTCACACAGGGCTTTCTAAAACTAGGCATATTACGATTTTCAAAATTGATTCACTCTACCTGTTTGGCAGACTTCATAATTGACATCGTATTGTTAATATTACATTGTGCAATGTAAGGTGGATTTCATTGAATTTGATTGGAGAACAAATTGGAGAACAACATACTTTCTGAATATTTTGTCTAACTATGGTCAAGTAATTTAACTTGAGTTCACTAGAAATACTCAGCAAAGGAGCTTACGTCTAAAAATGTGCTGTGGCCATATGGAACACATTCTGCCAACGGTGTTTGGTTTTACTTAAAACAAGAAATAATTTGGTTCTTACTTCCAGGCATGTTTGTCAGTTTTTATTCCTCTGGCTTACACATCAAGAGTGGGGCGTAATAGTTTACTGATGCCAACTGTAAGTGAACATTTTAAAGTACGAATGTATCGCATGATGCTGCCACTGGATTAACAGGTTTAAGCACAGTCTCCCGATGCTTATCAAAAGAATAAAAGTGATAATTCCCAAAAAAAGTAAGCAGTTAAAGTTTGTTTAAAAATGTGATGGCAGAGATACAATTTTTAAAGTTAATCCCCAACTCAGTTCTGAGTTTCTGGTATGAGAATCCACAGGTCCTAAATGAACTTGACCAATGAAAGCGGTAGTTGAGTGAGCAAAAAAGGCAACTTGCACTCCTGACTATATCTTTTCCTAAACCTACTATTTTAAACAAAAAGAACATGCGTTTATCTGCAGTGCCGTGTATTTCACTTAAGAGGATGCCTGTTTCATATGAAATTCTATTCCTGAAATTATCATCTGAAATGGTCATGGTTATTTTTTATTAAAAAAACTAGCACCTTTCAATAAGGCATTGAAAACTAATTTATAGTTTGCCAACTGCTACTAATCTAAGATAAAATAACATAATCGAAACTTGTATCTCTACTTTCATAGTTGTGCAGTCAAATTTAGTGAATTTGCAGTATTTTTGACTCCAGAGGGGTACGACACTACGTGAAAATCAGACTGATTTCGACGTTAAATCTCGTTCATTCTTTTAAATCTAGTTCGGGAAACTTGCTGAGGATTTTTGCCAGCGTCAAAGGTTAGACAACATTCGTGACTTTCTCTTTGAACAGTCGAAAGCGCCCTCAACGACATACGTGACGGATATAGATGACTTAGATATGGATTTTGTAACAACTGTGGTAAGAACATAATGCATTTTGTTCCAATGTAGCCTTTTCAACGCTTCTAAAAGCTATATATTAAAGAAAAAAGTTGTCGAAATTCCTGAAATATATAAGCTGGCATCAAAGCAACTTCAGGTTCACATTAGAAAGGGGTGACTTTCAAACTATCAACGTCTTTGAGACTTAAAGAAATTGTTTAACCTCAAACACTTAGTTTTGGCTTTCAGTGTTATTTTTAATATGAACCTCTATAGTCAAGCAAAGTAAAATAGCCATCCATGTTTGAAGACAAAGACTAGACACACCTCCAGACAATGCCAACAATGATTTTGAGCTGGGCCTCGTTTTACAAGACGGTCAAACAAGAATAGTTTATATTGAAATTCAAAAAAATCATGCAATTTTAAGAAATTCCTAGTCTTCACGCTAACCGCTGTACAAAAATGGTAAAAAATGACGTGCGAACCTCATCGCCAAGAAAACTAGTCTCGTTTTTTACACTTCACCTTAAAGCATTTCCAATTTCGCGTCGTGCCCACCCTGGTAACTGCACGAGCAGTGTTTATGTGGCTTTAAGTGCTGTTAACGGCAATTTTTGTCACTGAAGCGGTAGGTTATTTACCGGAGGACATGACAAGGAGCTCCACATTACCTTAAACCGCGGTCAAATAGATTTTATTTTCACGATCTGGACATGCGAGCCTATTTGAGGGATTAAGGCGAGACACCTCACCTGGTAAGGCAATCGTGCTTCACATTTTATGTGCATATTTGTTGATGTGTTAACAGGAGATGAATGGTAATCCGAATACCACAAGCCTGGCTTTGCACTTTGAGGCTTACCTCTGCACCAGGGTGAATCCACTTTACTGGTGAGTTTGAGGGTGTCTCCTGGACTTATATCTCTTGTGCCCATGTTTAAGTTTTTTAAAAGAAGCACAATGAAGTCATCGCTATAACTCCTTGTTGGCCGAAAGTGGCATTTTCCGTCGCCTTATTCACATAATCGCTGTGTTAAATAACTAATGCGCCAAGTTTAAACTGGAGGTTGTGGGAAGCATGGGTGTGGGTGATGTTGAATTCATTTTACATGAAAATATCCCAGTTTATACGGAAAGTCAAAATCCTGCTTCTGTGGCACATTTAGTTCAAACAAAATGCACTAGAAATTACTCGTAATAAATAAAGTCGTTTCCTGTACTTGTGTTTTAAAACGTCACCAAAGCGTCCAACATATTTTTGTTCTTCAATTTGCCAGCTACAGAGGTCAGACTTACTGTGAATGCTGCGATGAAGCATACAATCACGAAGAATTTAGTGGAAATCCAACATTAGACAACCTCATTGCCAGTCGCAACGAACGTTTTATCAAGCGGCCGACAAATACCTTCGGGCAATTTGAAACTCCCTGCTCAAACGTCATGGCTGAGGTACGTTTATGAGCTCCGCTTCTATTCTTGCGCCTAGAATAGTGATGATCAAGGCCACTGTTCTGGTTTATTTACACAATAATGCAGATTGGTCTTGGCTGCTCCGCTAAGTGCAATCCGATTACTTATGATGAAAGTGACCATTTGTTTTGATCTAACTTACATGCACACCAAGAGTATCATTAATTGCAAGTGCACTTTTAAGTAATGTCCTTTATTTACTTGCAAGATAAAGATGCTAGCAGACAAGATGGAGGTTAAAAGAACGCTCTGCTCGCCTTCATTAGCAGCACTAAAGTAACATAGTTTCCGAAATAGCGAAATACTAAACCTCATGAATAACTCTCATATTGTGACATTTGCAACGCCTTGTACGTTCATAAGTTCTTCTCGTTGTAGTTTGTGCGCATGACCGACGACACGCCTATGGAGGACTTGGAAAAGTTGTTTTTTCATTTGTGGAATCTCCGCAAACCTGGCCTCGTTCTCACCCTTCACGGTTCAGTGCCAGTGACAAAAATGTCTCAACGGCGCTGCTACAACCTCATTTTCAACGTATTTCAAAAAACACGTATGCTTGGAAAACTGCAATTTTTAACTTTGGTGTTTGATTTTGAAATAGGAGCTGAAATATCGGTGGCATTGCTATGCAAACGACGTCTATTGATTCCCATAGGGAATCACGACATTTCTGAATAGATAAACCGCATTTTATAATTTTCATCAGATAAAAACATCCTTGATGCCACCATCACGATAACAAAGGACCATTGCCCAATCATAAACGTCAAGGCTAGAATCTAGGTCAAGTAGATCCCACTGTCTTGGCACAGCTTGCCTTGCTCAACCCTCAAGAGGTTGATCACATTACTGTCTGTTTAGTAGCGTACATTAACAAAGTATTTTTATCCAACGCATATTTCATCTTCCGTTCTCGAACAGTGATGGCTGGACAAGCCTATGTAGGCGTTACTCATTGCCTTAGTCTTAAGTTGTATGACTTGGACATCAGAGCATAAAAGAATCATTTTCGGTTTTGCACTGATGTTTTCAAATAAGCATTCAGTTCGTAAAATTTTAGGCTGCAATTCAGCCCCAGCTACAAACACTCTATCTTCCGCCTGTATCTGTACTTCTGCAAATACTCGATTCATAACTTCCAAATTTTGCACTGCCCTTTTAAGACATTTATTCCACACCCAATGCCATTTCAGACCTTCCTTGACAACAAATAAAATCACGTGAAGGCCATACACACTATCCAATTTGAGTCATGCAATAGGTTCCTGGTTCATTTGCCTGTTCTGTTTAGAAAGCAAAGTGAAATCAAAGCAACCTAAAATGTGTAATTTTAGTGACCTGGATAATCACGGATGGTCAGTACGGCAGTGTCGCCGAGGTAATGTCCATGGGAATGTCCGGGTACTCGGAGGCCTACGGACTGAAGCGATTGCAAGCCATCGGAATCGTTCCGTGGCGACGTCTACCTTTCCAGTCAGACCTGCGATCTTTGAATTATATGGTAGGCTTTGCAGGTTACGTGCAGAACCATGTAGCTTAAAATACTCAACTGTACTAAGGGATATTTTTGTTAATTAGTCATGGGAAGTTGTGGTGTGGTAGGGATAGTATTTTAGAAAGTTTTAAGTGGGGTTCCCTATACACGTATTTTTCACTTACAACATTAAAATTACAAGGCTTTAATAGCTTAAGTGTACTTTTTAGGGTAAACATACATTTATATTCGAAAACTGACCTTCGAACTCACCGCTTTGTCGTTGAAAATTAGGTGCTACTGAAGCATGAATATAAATTTTGGTTCATGCTGCCTATCTATTGACAGTGGTCTCGCGAAGCACCAAACAGTTACTGCGACAAGTATGTATAAACGTGGCCAAACCACAACCTGGAGCAGTTATGTAAGATCTACCTTGTCTAACTAGATTCCCTTCATGAAACGTTCAAGTGTGCACACTGCGGTTTCCGTGTGAAAAAAATCATCGAAAAACTCAGGCATGAATCTACAAATAATTTTGAAATTGGAAGGAGTTACGAAATCACGTCAAACAGAATCATCAGTGAACACGACAACCAAGAGAGACGTACCGGCTTGATTGCGAGCAGGCCGTACGTTTTTGGCAGATCTCATCTTTGGGTGCAGTGCGTTAATCAGGGGCGTTAATTAAATCACTACAAGATTAAAGGGAAACGAGATTGGGTAACCCCTTCTCCTAAATTATTCAAACGACAATTTACAGGATCTCCAGCCGTCGTACAAATGTAATCTCTGGGAAATAGCAATCTCCACAATTAGTGCAATTGCATTTACCCGAATAATCTTAAATCTTAGACAGTTCTAGGCCAGTGGTGTACTTGGACCACCGCACTAGCTTCCAATTAAATGACAACTAAAATTATACGAAGATGTCCATGGTTTATTATCAGCATAAGGAACAGTTTGCTTTGGTCCGACACAACCAAGGAAGAGCTGAAACGAGAGACAAGGAACCGTTTACTCGTGTCGTGTACGTGCATTGAGGGTGGGGCCTGACCGATGGTGTCTGAGTGAATTAGTAAAAGTACAAACGTCGGGATGACCAGATATGAGTGGTCCGTGCACGGAGGTGAGTGAGCAGACGGGCATGCCGTGAAAAGGGGGAATTAAACTGGAGCCCATACAAACAAATTTCATCCAAATATTTGCCTTTCATAATCTATTTTAAGGCACGAAGTTCCGTTCAAATATCATAGGAGCAAATGTCGGGCTTAAATTCAGGTACTTATGATTAAGTACATCTTTACTTCCTCTTTTGGTTCCGTTGAGGGGTCAACACAAGTTTCATTCCCACAAAGAGGTCTCAAGTCCGAGCTTCACACACCTTTGGCACCGTTTCACACCCGCTACCTCTTCATCGACTCCGGAGCGAAGAATGACATTCACTGTATTCAGGACTTCCGCACCAGATTTGAAGTTTGGCTTTCAAAAGTTAACTTCCGACCAAAAAACTGCACGATTTCGCGTATGTTTCTCTGCTGCTTTTCAGAAACACGGCAAACTGATTTGTTTAAACACCTTTGATTTCACTAAGTTAGGGAAGAGGTGCAACACGAGTTAATGCACTTCCATAGGCTGATTTCAAATTCAAAGCGGCAGCAAGTCACTACTTAGTTATGGAGAGGATTTTGATAATAGGAATAGTTTAGCATTTTACTGCTTTTTCTTTATAATTGTGAAACCTAACGGCAATATGGTTCAAATAGTTTGAATGCAAAGTGAATTATGGAACCAAGAAAATCGTTCTTTGTGATGTGGGACACGCACAGACTTGATTTGAATTAACTACCTTATAGACAATACGCCAGTATGTGGACTGTTGGTCTCTGGAAGGCCTGAGGATGCGCTAGGAGTTTGTGAGGCCCTAAAACAGAATATTCCCTTTGTCGTGGTGGCGGTAAGTAATTTTTTTAGCTCCCAAATTTTTACGTTAGGTAGATAAAGTGTTCAAAGTAGGTTGCCGAGAGTTTTACTTAACGTGCGAGCATCACTGGCATATTAGTAGTCGGTTTCATGCCCGAGACATGCTGGAAATTAGTCGGATATTAGGTTAAACATAAAAATATTTTGCATAATGTATTTTGAATGGTGAGTTACTTTAATGCAGGAAGCGGAAGAGGCAATAATATTCAACAAGAATTCATTTGATGAATCAGAAAATTACCTTAACTACGACCGCATCTTGGAATTGATAAAACTTATTCCTTGGAAAATAAATCATTTGATCAATCCATAAATGTCGATGGTTTTTACTGTGTCATTTCAATGACAAGTTAATCCAACCCTGTCTAATTATTATTTCGCTTTTCTAAGCTTCATAAAAATTGCTTGTTTTATGCTTTTTTTTAGAAACACCAAAATGAAAGTTACTTAATGCAACAAAAAAATAACATCTTTTTTTATTATTCTTCAGCCTTTTTACGAGATCAAACTGAAATCTGGTAATCGACTTGCCCTTAATGTAATTTGTGGCACCTGCTAGGAGCATGTCATTTTTACCACGCAGGTTGTTTGCGGACGTGTAAGCTGTCGGCACCATAGTTGGAAATATTTTTTTCACGTATGGTGGTAGCGTTTAACTAACTAGTGTTTTAAGGATTACGGTACCTCACCCGACACATCGGAAATTAACCCACTCGTTTACTTTACGAACCTCATATGCGTTCTTGTCCTTCCATAGTAGGAGAGTGTGTCAAATTAGGACGGGCGCACGGAATATACAGTGAAGTTTTGCTTAAGTGATTAATTATTTTTCAAACAGCGTTCCTCTCATATTTTACCCAGAGTATGCCTAGGTTTATGGAACCTTCTGTGATTTTAAACAAAAAAAATCCGAAATCAGGTATTGCGACATAGCATACCTTTGAGTGCTTTTTGTACGATATCTTATCAATGTAATAAAATAAATTACGCCTAATTGTTCATTATTGAGCATGGCGCCGTAAATCTGCATTGAAAGCCCATATTGTAGTTGCCGAAAACATACAAAGTGAAGTTTACGGTTTCCGTAAATCATAAATGGAAAAGCGGCGCCACTTCAAAATGCATCTGTCTATGTAATTTCATGGAAATCTGCAGCAACTCTTTTAATCTTTTGTCCGTAGAGTCAATTTGGCTTCAATGTTAGATATGCCAATGATAAGCTTGCATTATGCTACTTAGTTTTTACCTACTTTGACAATCAGAGTTACCTTGTTTTTCAGTGTGAAAAATTTTTAATGAGCCTAAATGAGCTATGCTTCTTTGGAGCTGAATTGCTTCCAGGCAGTTGCATTTTAATAAAATTGCACCCCATTCACTAAATAATTTTTGTTTTGTATTTCCCCGACTTTACATTAAGTGTAAATAATGTGGATTACAATAAAAAGTTTCTAACGCATTGGCATGTAAAGAACTATTTATATCTATGTAGTTGTCTGAACCTGAATTCATCCTCCAGTAACACCTAGTTTGTCAATTTGACTATAGATGTGTTGTGCAACTGGACAATTGCCAGTTAAACTGATACTTAATACAAACAAGGTTAGAAAAATTGGCGCTAAATTGGTCAAAGTGAGCCCATAAGGAATTTGACAGAACTCTGTTAAGAACCCTGGTAGAGACTACATTGCTTTCATTAGACGAAATTCCTTATCAAGATGAATTAAACTACAGATACAAATTCAGATTTCGTTAAGGTCTAAGTGGTAAATTCAGACTGTTAGGTGGTTAAAACTTTAAATAAATTCATTTGCATTCGCAAGAAAACTCCGTATTAGCATAAAAGACGTAAGGATTAGCAGATGTTAGCTGGCCTACCGCTTTGGTCGGTCTAAACATCACGTTTATTAATTACCTGAGGCGACACTCGCAGAACCTAAAGTAGAATCTTTAAACTTCATTTTAATGCCATGCTTAAAAGGCCAGCGTAATGCAGTACAGAATTACATTTTAGAAATAATTTAATAATTCTCATGATATTATTCATAAATGAGATTTATTGGGCTGAAAAGTAAATATGTAAAAACATTTTCCGTCGCACTTAGATCAAGACCGTTAGATAGAATATAAAACTGCAGAGGTTGTCTGCTGCGAAGGCAGGATAAGGCACCAGAAGCAATTTTTCAACCCAATGCAACAGTTAAGTCATGAAGTACTTAAACGCTAGTAATAAGCTGACAGTCAATTGGCCTTAGCAAAAGTTATTTAACACGGATTGCATTGCTAAGGTTGCCATGACAGCCTACAGACAAGTGGCTCGTTGTGTCAAATGGCTAATTACTCTGTTAAATGACAATTTTTAATGTGCACGCTTATTTAGGAGCATCCTCTAGTTTATGAGACGTCCGTGTATCTAAGGCCCCGGAATTGGCATCTGTGGGAGAAGAGGGCATCCCAAAGTGGATTAAACTGATTTTAAATTTCAAGGGAATCGTCTAATCCTTCAATAAAGGTTATCTAGTTAAAATGAACCTTTTAATGGTCTAATGCTACTTTAAAACTTATTTTGATTAGCCGTGAGCTGTTTTATTTCGAAGGTCAATTTATTTATATTCACCTGCTATAACACCGTTCATTCCAGGCTCACCTATAATTAATTGACTGTCTAATTTTATCCAGATCGTTGAAATTACGTGTAGAAGAAAAATTGTTCTGATGATCTCAGGTTCAAATTTTTTGTTCAGTCTGGAAAGGAGAATAATTAAGTCACACAACCAATGAAAGTCACCAAAGAAAATGGCTAAAAATAATTTTGAAAAAATGCAGCTAGGTATTTTTCACTTTTAACGTAGTTTATTTTCCTCTACCTGCAGTGGCCATTGCGCACTTTATGGATTTACTGTTCAAGTCCAGTAGTTTTTCAAACTGTGGAAATCACAACCATTAGTTGTTGCATAAAAGAGTTACGAAATTGCGTTCTACATTTGAACATAAAAATTTATGAACATTGACAAGGGATACATCGATTTCTAATGGCCATTTTATTTACTTAGAACTTTAGCTTAATTTCAGAATGTGAGAGCGTAATCCGAAGGTGGGCAAAACTTACACACAATGTCTTCAATTCAAGGTATTGTCATTTATTCCTTAAATAGGATAGCGGTGGTCTTGCGTCTATAATCGAACAGTATTTGGAGGAAACTAAGTACATGCAAGAAATGGGTCAGCATTATGCAGATGAGTCGACTGGCATACTGGAACCCGGCCATATTCACAGTACTGACAGGCAAGTCTTTGGTTTATTGCTGGGTATCTCTGCAACTTTTTTTGAAGACTTAACGGCCAACTCTAGTTATGTGACACACAATATATTTTTTTCTTTACCCGGGAAATATCATGGGGATGAAGCGCATACACTTGCGTCAGTTGTCCACAGATTCTTTCAATGGTAAGCTTGTGTCAAACAAAGCTGATTGCCTGAAATGGGACGCTAGGCCGCAGGCTTTGGACTGAGTGCAAATTGTCCTTCGATAACTAAACGCGAAGAGTTGAAGTTTTACTGATACACAAAACTGCCTACATTAATATCCATGTGTCTTATATCGATAGGAGAGTGGGTGCAGGAGGAACTTAGTAAGAGTGATGCTTTTAGAATGCTTTTGGGTAAATTATGTAGAAAAGGATTCTATTAACTTCCAAAACTTAGTCGAATCACCTTTATTTTACATAAACTTGTTGGGGATTTAGGATTCCAACATGATGGCTCATCGCCGGTTTGCGTCGTTGTTTGCACTAATCCCCCAAACAGGCCACATCAGTGGATGAGTCACCCACGGTATCCAACTGACAACCACATCCGTGTTAATCCGCTTTCGTCCGTCAGGTCAAGGTCACCCTTTGACGTATATAAGTGTTAAAATTCTGACAGATCACTCACACTTTGCTGACGCGATTAAAGCTCTCTGCACGAGCTCTGGTCTTGTAATTGCATCGGCGTGGGAAGGTTAGTTCTAGTGTCAACAGGGGATCTGGTGCCGTTATCTGAGTGATTTTCTCTTGGTTACGGACAAACGTAACAAAAATGTGCTGCAATAAATTGCGTTTGCAAAATGCATTCAGTTACATCATCATTATTGCGATATTCATTTGGAGCGTCAGATAAATAAATGCGTTACTTCAGTGTACGAGTCAACTTAGAAGCTCTTTGAAAACTTTGTCAAACTTTACGATTACGTAATTATTCAGTTACCGGATATGTCAAGTGCATTAAATGAGGCAAGTACGAAGGTGAACCAAATTTTTAAACCCTAGTCTAATTCACTCATTCTCATTCAGGAACTCCTCGCTCATGGTTCTTGGGGTTGTACTCAATCCAAATTCCAACCATTTACGTCACCATGTGACATATGGACTTTAAAATGTACTATTGGAGTAAAGTAAAACATGATCGATGTTTTAAGTTACGGCTGAGAAGTGAACTTTTCATGCACTTTTCATATTGCCATCTGCTCACCCACTTCCGCGTTTACTGTTGGGATCCCTTTGTTGAACGATGCAAAAAAAGTCACAATACATTGGGACAATTGTTTTAGTTTAGTCAATTTCGTAGCGCGCTATTCCATCTGTGGTCACAGTCATCGTAGGGTTTTTTGTATTGTTTGAATTCCTTAGCTAACTTAAGGGCTACTTAGAAGCCATGTGTTTGTATGCAGCGTTCTGCAGGTGACTCATCTTAATATTTAACGAAATAAAACAGTCATTGGTAAAATACCGCTGAACTTCGCTATGTAAATTGGGTACATCAATTGTGACTACACCGTTTAAGTCATTACTTATGTGGTAAAGTCCAGTGACTTCTTAAAACACCTTCCCATTGTGCCGCAGTGTAAACCTTGTGGGATTATGCATTTTCAATACTATTAACACAATGCAAAATTAGCGCACCTGTTGTAATAACCAAGTATTTTGTGGAATAAGTCATTTAAATTCAAACCATTTTAGATTAACGGAAATAATGTTGCGATACTGGGAGAACAACCACATCACAGATGAATTAATCTCGATTGTGACAAGCATCATGGACAATTCACACCTGATGCAGTTCTTTTTTTCGGAATACGATATTGAAGATTCCCTCAATGGAAAAATTGTCTCAGCACTCATCAACCCGGGTAAGACGGTTACACTGTCACTTTGTGACGCTAAACACTTGCCTTAATTAACAACTATATAAGTCATTGGCAGCCTTCGTTTGGCCAGCGTAGAGAAATAATTGGAGGATTATTTCCAAATTAAAAGCTGACCCCAACAACATCAGACGTCTTGTGACAATACAGCACAAGTCAAAGCCCAAATACAGCGGCTTTTGACAAGCAGAATCAATCATAAAAGTTCAACTTTGGCCGTTATCTGTGAATAACGACCACGAAGACATTAATTTCTTCCAAATATGCGGTGTTAGTACTTTCCCCAGTGCTGATGGTAGGTCACGGCCTCCGCAATGGCACTAACTTGTCGACCAGTGGGTGTTAAATGTGTTCGGCTGTCAGAAGTCAACTATTTCGCGGAAATGCCGATCTTTTAAATGTTGAACCATTAACAAAAGCACTGGAAAGAGTGTAGAAAAGAACGCGTGTTTTCGTAGCTAAACGCACGCAATGCTAAATCTGAATAAAATGCATCGGCATTCTGTACTGAGCATTTATTGCGCACACAAACGCGTAGCTTATACTTATTGGCGCATTTGGGCACGAAGCATTGGTTTCGTCGTGCCTTTAGGACCAAACTAAGCCGCTGTGAACCACTTCTCAGACCCATCATCATTGGCACTGACAGTAGGCACTGAACTACCAACTTAAAAGTCATTGCTGCTCCAGTAGACCAAAGATATAACTCACTTTCGATGAAGGAGCTCCTGTAACATTTTGTAGAGTTGGAAGTTCAATGTAGGCCTACAGCACATGAAGTGACACTGGTGGCGAGGTCATCTTATTTGATGTGTTTTAGCCCTATTTCAAGATGTGAGTAAGAAATATTCATGGAAACCGCGGTTGAAGTTAGCAATGGAACTCAATCAAACGGACATTGTACTGGAGGAGATTCTGGCTGACAGCCAATTAACGGTGAGACAAATAAGAATCAATAAATCAAGCGACTTATTTTCAAAAATTTCACGCCATTACGCCCTCAATTTATTAATACACAAAGAGCCTTAGTGTGCTGAATGAATAAATGAGTCCAGCGGGTTCGTTTATCTATTCACCAGATAGAAATGGTCTAGAAAGAACAAGTATTCTCCTCAAAGCACTTGAGAATGAGTTCCCGTTGGGGAGATAAGGGCTCGCCTGATTAGTGGTTTTCGAAGAAATGGATTTTGCATGTTGTAGGTGTCACCGTCCCAAAACGACATAACTTTAAAAAAATTGATGTAAAGAATCTGTATCATAAAATTGTTTGTCGGTATTGCTAGCCTGCGCAATTTCCCAAAATTGTTGAGAGGTAATTCGAAGAAGCGCAATGTTTACCAAGATATACCCGATTAAACCCTTTCCATCGTGCTGATTGTGACTCAGCAGACGCGTTGAAGGCAGAGAACTCAAGCTGTGGTTATCCACTATTAGGCCACGTGATTCTCTTAAGGTCTTGAATTGTTATGACAGGCTTAGCCGGGGTAATGAACAGCCCGACATAGAAAATAGCATTGCTATTACACAGAAGGTAGCTAATAAAATACTGACAGACGTTTTCTCTTTTTTGCAGACCGATGACATGGCTCCGTTCGCGAAAAGCTCCCTTCTCACAAACAAATTGCAGTTTCTTCGTCTTTTATGTGACGCAGGTCTTAATCTTTACGAATTTTCCGATCAGAAGACGGTCGAAGAACTTTTTACGATCGAACTGAATAGAAACGTGAGTTTTTTTGTACAAAATCTCAGTAGTTTGGTCTAAGAAAGCTTGTAAATCAAGGTGAGATATGCACTTCATTAGAAATTTTTTATTTTTTTATTGGTCAGATTTGACATCGATTTAATATCTATAATATTTAATTACAAGGAAGTGCAGATTACTGATTCAATAATAAATCTTTTCTATCATTGAAAAATGACTACTTTGATCTCTAACAAAAATATGCATAGTCGTCTTTGATTGTTTGACATTAACGTATACTTTGTGCCTGTAGAGTGTTGGAGGAAGAGCACTTAAACAATTTTTCCAGCACTACAATTCAAAGGTAAGATGCGCTTTTCTCAGTAATCTCTTTCAGTTTAAATGGAAGTTTAAACAAATTATCTTTGCTGTCACTCCTAGAAGTAAAATAGCCCACACCATAGTAACCTATTATATTCCACATCAGGTATGAATTATTTATCAAGAAACCGTTTGTCACATTCCCTCAATTTCTTCATCATTGCACTGCCCTTCAGTAGATTTCATTTCATTATTACGACTACAGAAACAAACGCGATTTGTCGATTAATATAGGCTCCAAGTAAATGTTTACGCACAACTTTTGTCACCTAAAGGAATCGCATTCTACAGTCATTTGTTGTTTGGTTTGAGCAACAGGATTGCCCTGCTAATTGCGTGAAATTTTCAATATCACATGACTTAACAGACATGATTTTTTGCAATATTGCCTTTTGAACATTCTAATATTTTGTGGCGGATTGTGTTACTTACGCATTTACATTATACAGGTGCCGGTTACTATAACAGTAGAAACTGTGGATCAAAATCTCAACAAGATGATGTCTCGCAAGTGTCTTACATTAACTGCACGCAATGAGAGACGTCCTCGATGCATCATTAGGAAGATAAAGGAATCAATATCAAACCAGTCAGGTAACGAAGGAAACCCTAAAAACACTGAGCTCTTTAAGCACACCCTCTAATCTGTCTAATGATACCCATTGGCTGTGTTCCCCTTTGGGCAAATATGGCGTCTCTTTGCCTCACCACCAGTAAGCCACCACAGTCTGAATACGTTTTCAATAAAAGCGTGTCGGAAGAATTCGCTAGACTGATGGCCAAAGTGAAGTGATCTTCTCAATGAATTAGATATTATAGAACCAGAGACGAAAAGAGGTCTAATATGACGCATCAAAGCCTTGTTTTGCGAATTTCGCCCGAGTCAAATTTGGGCATCTGAATTCAGATTCGTGTGCAAAGACTTGAGGCCCAAATCAGTCACGTGGGTCGACTCCCTGAAAACTTAATTACTTCAATATTTTAGTACCCAAAACGGCTTGTGCTCTGTACGAAAGTTACCGATTTAAGAATTCACATTTAGGGGAAGCATTCAGCTTTATTACTCTTGCACTAGCTCCGAGTATCATTAACTAACACAAGCGTCTGCCAGTGTTACCTCCCCATAATCCGTTAATTTCTGTTTAGATTGTCTACCCATAGTACACTTTTACGAACCTACACTGTATAATGTAGCCACTCAGTACAGGACAAGCCTAGGACTCACCATGTTGTTTTGTTGTCGTAATTGAACTCTGCAACTGTTGCCATGGTGCGGCATAAAGACGCACTTCGAAAATATGTCTTTCTCTTCCTTCCAATCTATAGAAGTCAAATTAGTTTACTTCTCAAAGTTGTGAACATAAATTCAGGCAGATGATCAGCTACTGCGTCCGGTTCGTTGCATTGAGAGAAATTACTATCCTTTTAGTCGACTTGTCTAACAGTATTCAGTATCAAAAAGAATGTGAGAGCTACGTACAGTACCTCTACTTGTGGTCCCTTGCCTCAAATCGCTTTGAGATCGCACAGTATCTGCTGACAATGCTGACCGACATAACCGCAGCGGCTTTGTTTGGGGCGTCTTTTCTGAGGCGGAAGGCGAGGATCGCTAGGTCGCTAACAGACCGTGACGAGCTGAAAAATTATTCCTTGTGAGTTTTGCAGCTGCGTTTCATTTGCTAGTAAAACAACCACAGTTTTTTTGCGAATTCACTACCCTTAAAAATTTCTTTAAATTTGTGCAGCTAAAGTCTGCTCTCACCATGTAAATGTGGCCCATTAATTTTAGACCTACGATGTTACTTTGCTAGTGAGTACAGTACAATTTTATCAATTACTCTTGACTTGCGAGAGATCGCTTATGAGTGGTACCGCCAGAAAGCGGAAAATAACGCTGATTTATAGAGCATCCCCAGCCAGCTTCCAAAACTGATTTTTGCAAACTTAAAGCTGGACAAAGTAGTTGAAAATTGTTTTGCTGAATTACGATCTTTCAAATTTCATCAGGATGTTCGAAGATATGGCACTTTCCGTTTTGAATCAGTGCTACGCGAGTAATGTGGAAAGCACGATGCAATTACTCATCATGGAACGTCGAAGTTTTGGAAAGTTGTCCTGTTTCATGTTGGCAGCCGAGGGAAATTGCAAGAACTTCATGGAACATCAGGCCTGTCAGGAGTACCTCGACCGTGTCTGGGCGCACACCTTGTTAGTGAAAGCAAGTTCTTTCCAGGTACGAATATTATACCAATATCTAAACGCAGATATTGTCTTGTTTCACACTCAGGCCTTTCTTTGCAAGGCTCTTTACACAAAGTAAACATCCATTTAAGGGGGGGAGGGTGTGCGAGCAGACAGGTACGCATGACTGACAGACATTCTGTGAAAGGAGGGGCAGTGTGTCGGAGGGCTTGGCGACAATGTTGACGGACGCAAATAGGAACGATTGCCTGTAGCTCTCCTCCTTAGTGAATGGAGTTGGAAAACCCTTTCTTCGAAACGTAATACTGAAAGGTAGGCCGTGGGTTTTGGTAGTGTAGGGAGTCAGGATACGCAGGCGTGAATTCAGCTGAAATATCTATCGTAACTGTAACAGGATGATGAGTAGTCACGAAAGCTGACAAAAACGATGTGGCGTCACCTAAAATAAATTTCTTTCACGTCTTTGTTCCCAAATTATTTTTGTGGTGAAAGATGGATACAGGTGGATATGTATCATCCGGAAATTATTAGGGTTAGAGATGAAACTTATTTGAGCTTGAAGCCAGGTTGAGCGAAGAGATAGCATCGGAACATTGAGTCAGGCGTAGTTGATGTGAATCGATTGCCCGACGGAATTTGAAAGAGAGCAGAAATGCACGACTTTTGCATTAGGAAGTACTACGCCACTTAAGTCGTACCGGAAGATAGTCAATTGACAGTTCGTACGAGGTCCATATACGTTTAACGTTGAGGTCACCAATTTGTCAAAGGTCCCGGCATGTGGTCTACAACAACTCCGGGGACACATCGTCTTACTTGGCCGATTAAGCCACGCAGATACCCGGAAAATTTAAGAAAACCGGAGATGGCTGAGACACCGTTCATTAGAGGGCTCAACGTAGTGCACGAGTTCAAAGTCAAACGAAGTTTTTCACCAATGCAATTTGTGTGAAGTAGTTAAAGTACTAATGAATGAAGCGGCGACACAACCGTTTATTAGATCGCTCAACCTAGTTGCTGTGCAAATGACTGAGTGGTCACATGCCCAGAGACGTGTGAGCATACTGCTCCGTATTACTGACGGACGAGCTGTGAAAATGGGGGCGACAATGTTGATTGGAGTGAATCAACACGATCTACTGCATGAGCAAAGGTACCGTTCTGCATGATAAGGGAATGAGCGGACATGCCCTCGATATCCATGAAGTGTCATGCCATAAAATACTGTCGATGCTGCGGGCGATCTAATACCTTTTCTGCGTTGATTACGAGGGACATGTTGGATCAAAAACCACTGCACTTAAACCTCAACCTTAATGCTTTACGCGCCACACCACCGACACGTCTGTCAATCTGAACTATTTAAAATCGGAAGTTGTACACAAACACTAGCTCTTATTAGTATTGTCAAGTCTTCCACCTTTCACACTCAACTGTTCGGATATCTGACTGGCTAAAACTGTCTCCGTTGTGAAAGACGATGTCGTATACGCCTCAACCTTGCCAACGACCTGCTGCGCTTTCAATGGCCAAAACTAACTTTCCGATTTCCTGCTTCTGTCATCTTTTTTTCAAGTTTTATTTCGCAATTTTCAACCACTCTGCAGTGCACCTCTGATTTACCCCTTGGGAAGATGAGTTTACTTCGGAACTAGCAATTTCAGCAAACGCGAAACATCACCTTCTCTTACCACCGATTATCTTCGACAGGCAAATAATCACGCGGCCACTGTGTTTCATCACATCACAGATTCACTTGGCTTAGTATGATAGTTGTTGACGACTGCCAGCCTTGCATGAAGTGCTCGCAAATGACTTGTGAATGTTTTTACTGCTCCAAAATTTAACTACTTGACTCCATCTCAGCGTCCCATGCGACGACTCATGTTCATTAAAATGTTCGTTGTAATTTGTAGTCACACTGCCTTTGTTCATGACCCAATCACAGAAAAGCACTAAAAAACACCTCAAAATGTTGAATGACTAAACTTCTATACACCGTTATCTCTGCCCCTTCACTATCCATGGCGAAAATGTAACCTAAAGGGTCATTCGCTTTGCGTCCAGAATCGACACAGAATGGCATTCTTTCTGGTTCAGGAAATATCAATGATTTATTTGTGCTTGTTTCCTTTAGTTTTTCTTAAGCCTCTTCGTCGGCGCGATTTGCCCACCAATCATTCCCTTCGTGGCTGAATATGATGAAACTCGATATTCACAAAATCCGTCCAATTCGGATGACGAAGTAAGCGTCCTTATGTTAGTTTTAAACAACTACCACGTGAAATACATTTATCAGTTTATACAATTCTGGCGCATAGGAACATATTTATTCAGCTATTTACACATTTAAATTAAGTACACAAAAATTCTTTTGTTTAGGTACCAGAAATGCAGTGAGATTTCATTCTGCAAAATTGTAGTAACACTAAAGTTTACCGTATTTCCTTGTTCAAGCCATTTTTTCTCATAAATCTGTCTTTTTACTTTTGTAGATCTTAATGGACTTTTACAGGCGCAAAAAAACCCACCTTAGGACTTATAAAAAAAAGCTGTTTGACTTTTACAAAGCTCCTTGCGTGCTACATGCCTACCAAGTTGTAAGTCCATCGTAGTTTTTTTCTGCTGCCTTGTTTAGTTTGCTTACACTAAGCCTTCACGAACTTACATGCGTGTTCATTTAGCCACAAAACTCCCTGCAACTGTGTACGTCCGCCAATTTCTAAGTTCTTACTCCACTGACAATGTTGCACTGATTTATAGATAAATATACCAAATTAAAACAACTGAGGTCAACTGTCTAGTAAGCGGTCGCGTCGACACGGCTTCCAGTCAAGAACAAAAACTCAAAATACAAATTCATAGACGAAGTCGCTGTGAAACTGTTTGTTCTCATAGTTTGCTGAATCGGATCTCATTAATTTTATTAGGCTCACAAAAAATTGTTCCGTAAGTAGCATTTTCCCGGTTCATAGCGTTTCCTATTTCGTATGTTAATTTAGCAAAGCCAAAAATGAACATTCAATAAAACACAGAGTACTTATAACCCAATAGAGATCTGTTTGACGTGTATTTCCTTTCGTAATAATGTTACTGTTATAAGAAATAAAAGGTTTTCTTTGAATGCTCGCATTTACCTGATTGTGCAAAAAGCAAATACTGAGGTTCCTATCGAGACTAAATAGGTAGTTTTGGAGGCTGTCCGACACAAAGCATGCTTTGATTCAATTACTATGTCTGATAAAGATTGAAGATTGTTTTGATAAGAGATATCAGTATAGGTGAATGGTGTACAATCCACAAATTTTGGTAAACCAAATTAACATGTTTCATGACTTTTAATCAGCAGGGAGAAGTAGACAGCTGTCAGGTTAAATATTGATCTTCGTTAAATTTAAATTGCTTGTTGTTTTTAAAAATTGCATAAAATCCTGGGAATTGTCATCATTCTTTTCTTTTGCAGGTGGCCTACTTTGTGCTGTTCTGTCTTTTTGCCCTTAACCTTCAATTTGAAATCACTTTCACTGACTACGGATGGATGGCCGTGGAAATCTGTGTTATAATTATGGCTACAGCCCATTTCATCGACTTTGTCAGAACTGTAAGTGGCTGATTTAACTGTCTTAGTGGTTAGACTCACAATGTCGATAAGAATACAAATGGTATTATTGCAGGCATTCCTAAGAACATGTTTACGCTACCAAGTCTCGATTCAAAAGGTAATTGCATAAATCAAACTCCAATTAATGGAAAACTGCAGGAATGACTTAAAGACTCAGCAATGTTTGTAATTGTACAGTCTCAAGGCTAACACAGATGCCTCAACGTCGCCGCATTAACAATGTGTCAAGACCGCAGGATGTTCTTCTGAGCGGCTACAGTAACATGCGAAGTAGGGACGCTGCAATGCGCTCTTTCTGCAATGACCCATTGCAACTTCGCATTAAGCAACACTGATTTTCCATCTTTTCATTTTGGCAACAGGCCTTCACCAAGTGGATATCATGGCGTGTGTTCTTGGGCCGACGAACTAACCAATTCGTTCTCGCCACGTTTTTCTTCTACGGTGTGGGGGTCACAATTCAAGTTCTGGTCATCCAACCAGTCAGAAGAACATTTGCCCTTGAGCAATTCGGTCGCATCTGTATCATCTTTGCTGCAAGCTTCCCCTACCAAAAGCTCTTATTGTTGCTCTCGATTAATCGTTACATCGGACCGAAGCTGCAGATGATAAGGAAAATGGTAAGTTAGTCTTCAAAATCGTGTAATGTGACAGCACTGAGGGCTCTTCTGTATCAACCCACTTCAAGTCGTATCCTTTCCCGTATCACGAATCCACTGAAATTCAAGCTCTATGAGTTTTCGCAAACATGAGGAGAAATTATTTACTTAGAAACTAAAACTATATCTTTATGGCTAAAATTAATTAATCCCTATTGTTAAGGTGGCGCTTTGTTGAGTCTCGGTGGGCAATCCAGCTATAAAAAAGCGTTTGCAAGTCTGCCCTGTGCTTCTGTCGATAAATGAACGGGAATATAAGTTTTGTTAATCGTATTCCAAATCTCTTACAAGTCCCGCCAAACGTATGTAGTGGAAAAATGAGAAATGTACATGCATAAATCAAGTACCAAAGTGCACCCAATATTTTCTATCAAATAATCCTGAACTTTGTTTCGATTGAAATGCAGCAAAGCAGATTTCCTTCTTTTAGCTAAACTTTCGAAGGAGCGTCCTGTATAATTTGTGCACAAAATTTCAGTTTCAAATTATTTTAATTGAAGTAACCCACATTAACATTGGATTTGACTGCTTTGTGAGGTTGAGGTACAATCTAACGTTGTACAACGTCACAACGAGTTCCACGTGACACCCAGCGATCAAATTGAGAGGGTCAGTTTATTTGGCGGTCAGAAAGTGTTGCGGTGCGTGTGGTCCTGGCTGTAGTTACGTGATGAAATAAGGAGTGTATGTGTGAATAGCATGGATTAGATTCGAGGTCTTGTGTGAACAACGGATGAAAAAAGTTCACAATCAGGTAGTCAAATATGTTCTTGTAGTAGTCTTGGGATAATCCTCTACTCATGTGTTACTTTACGAAATTTGTTTCTTACCGTTTGAAAAACCCGCTCACCATCCATATGGTAGAAGATATTTCTAAACCCGATGGTCGTTCATTTCCTCTGAACCATGAGAACGCACTTTTGCTGCCATTAATGACTACGGCAGAGAGGGCACATTTCGAGTGATTGTAACCCAACGAAAGGGCACAAATTAAAAGGTAAAATGCTCTGGCGTGCATTAGAAAAAGAAACGAGTGCAAAAACGTTTATGCTACTCACGAAAACTCATAATTCCCACTTAATTTGGTAGGAACCACGTGATAAACTGCCGAAACAATCAAGGAGAGCATAGAAATCCTTAAAGATCATTAAGCTGGGAAAACGGATTCCGTCTAAGAGACACAGAAAACAATCTGGTCTATAATAAATTAGGATTTGTTAATCGGAGGATCAGTTGAGTAAAGTGAGATGCTTCTGGCATATATTAGACAAATTTGTTTAGTACACTTTAAAAAAGGAACTAAATTAACTTAAAACAAGTTTAAATAAATGCAAAGAACGAAGATTAGTGGTCGCTTTTTTTCTGAAGGTCGTGCGGGATTTGCTACCGTTCCTCGTGATCGTGCTTATGTTTTGGACCCTATATACAATCGTTTTTTCGGCAATTATCCTCCGACCAAGTAGCCCCAGCGACGTAGATGGTGCCCTTAGCCGGATTTTGCGGATAATGAGGACCGGCTTCTTTCAAATGTTTGGTGAATTCGATTTGGAAGAACTTCTCAGCCATTACGGTCTGTTCAATTACCGTTTCCTAGCGTATTTTGCTATTTTAACTAGACCAATTATGAAATTGCAACTAAACCGTGTTTGATAGCAAAAATTAAATTCGAAATGCAGTTGAATTTATTTGTAGCAAAGCAGAGTATGGTTTTATAGACTGCCAGCTGGAAATCACTGTAACCTAATGATAGTAGGGCCTGTAGTGTAACGTAGTTCGATAAACGACAACCAAAGTTGAAAGTATAAAGCAACAGCGTTAAAGTGCGACTAAAAAACTTGAAAAATTCTACACATTAATCGTTGAGAGCTTTGTGTTTATGAGTCTTGAAATGGTCTGATTTTATATATACATGCTCTTGACGATGTATGAAACATTTATCTAGCAATTAAACCATAACCATGAATCATAACAACCATGCTTTGAAAGTGATGTTAATAAACATCTCCATGCCTTTACAGAAAGAAACAGCTGCAAGAATACCACAATGTCCGGATGCACTTACCCTTACTTCAAAATCGGGATACCCTTTCTTCTTTCGCTATTCACGCTAACGACTCACGTCCTACTTATTAACCTACTGATTGCGATTTTTACGTAAGAAACTGAATTTACATTGCAAGACCGCATTTTTTTCGTAAAACAATAACGATGACGCTGTAAAAATCTTCGTTATATACTATCTGGAGTGACACCTTGGGAGATGTGTTTAGAAGAACGAATGGAGCTTTAGAACAGATTGAAGCCGTTGTTAGCTTTAGCCTACTTTGAGCTGACACCGCATACAGTTCTAAATGGTAGGGCCTGCGAAACCATTTGTACGCCAAGGCATTTGGCTGCCTTCCTCCGCTTCATCCATGACTAACTGCATGGTCACAATCATTACACGCGTCCTCTCTGAGACAGCTAGCTAGACGCTGACCGGATCGTTTTTAAACAAACTGTTATTGTCAACTCTAAGTAACAGGCACACTAAGAGAAGGGTTGTCTCGGGCGAATATGTCTTCCTAAGACTGGGATGTCTTAAAAAATATGCGCATTTGGAAGATGATAAGGACATGACGCCAATGTCACAGTACACTGTCACACTTTTAGCAAAACGCACAGATGTTGTAGCCCCACAACAGTCAATTCGCTTTAAGCTGAAGCTTGTTAAATGAGTAGGTGATGCACAACTTCTGTTTGCTTGAACCGATATAAGAGAAAAGATCTCTACTTCAGTTTGAAATAATGGGAACTTATTGTTACTTATCGATTTGAAGTAACTCTCAGACAGCTTGACCGCATTCTGCTTCATGTCCATTCCAGAAAGACATATGATGACATGGAAGCGGTCTCTCAGCAGCTGTGGACTATGCAGAGATACGTACTGATGGACAGTGTCCTAACACAACCTACTCTACCCGTAACCTTCACGGCTTTTACGCAAATTTGCCTGTTTTTACGATTTAAGTGTGGACGTTTCACTTCATGCGATTCTGGTAAACACGGACCATTTCGTAAGTCCTTTCGAAACACGCGCATAAGGCTACTATAGGTTAGACTTTTTGTAAAACCACTCCATGTGCTGACCGCAGAAGTTATCAAAAATATTTTTGTAATATCTCAAAGTAAAGAAGCTTTTAGTGTGTGTTCACTTTACTTTTTTTTAAATAAGTGCTCTAATCAAGTCTACACAAGACAACACAGGCAAACAAAACCGGAAAACGAATTTATTAGAAACTTCCAATTGTAAGCACGAAGGAGGAAATGTACAAAATCTGACTTGCGAGGCATTAAAACGGTCTGACTCTCTGTAGAGGTTATTGGCCGCCGATGCGAGAAGTTGGGTTACGATACTAATCTTTTAGACCTTAGGGCTTAAAATTTTCGGTAGGGATTCAGCTAACGTCGACGGATCCAAATGCCAACCAGTGGAGCTAGTTCGCGGCATAAGGGAGCACATCGAGTAATTCCATTTCATAACAGCGGTAGGTTAAATGGGGTTTGATGATTAAGGATTCATCAGGTATCCCTCAAAGGTAGTTGGGAAACCAACTAAAGTCATTTTCACAACCGAGTGTCTCAGCAAATTACCCTACTTGGCCTTATGTAATGAATTTTCGATTTAAGAAAAATCATTCCAAAATTCTCCGGCCCGGGAAAGACAACTAATAAACTGGGAGAAATTGAACGCTTTGATAGCTTTGAATGACCAAGAAAGTGGGGATGATCCAAAAAGGAAGAACCAACTTGACGGGACCTCCCAGTGGTTCCAGCGATACGCCACGCGTGGCCACCAGGATAAGCGCTTGAACGTTATTCGACGGCTTCTACCAAGAGACATCACGATCCAAAGCCTCTCTCAGGCCCGGATGAAGAAGACGGTGATGGAACAGAAGATTGACAACATTGATCGGACATTAGAATCAATTATGAGTCTTGTAAGTTAGATATTTTACCAGAACACACAACTGTGGTGTTGATGAGATTTGAAAAAGCACCCAGAAGTCAACTAGCTCCATCATGCAAGTTCGAGCGTAAGCAAACAATAACAATTCTACGGCCGTGGTCTGTAAAACGCAATTTAAAGTGTTTATAACCACCGGTCAAACTTATTTCACTTTTCCACGCTCTTCTAAACAACGGAGCTTACCTTCTGATGTCACCGACGAGGGAATTTACACCAATAATTAATAAAAATCGTGTCAAGTGGCTTGTAATCGTTGTGTTGATTTTGGATCAACCGATGATTAAAGGTCCACTCTCTAGAGTTGAGTCTTGTGCGTGTTCGCTGCTGTTTTTACTGGGTCCGACTTTGGATGTAAAAGAATACCCAGTCAAAATTGTATTTCCAAAAATCGAATTTTAAAAACTGTCTGCTTTATAGATAAAGAGTAAGTATCAGGGAACGCTTTCACACTCTCCATCGGTCCGAAGGCGTAAGTTCCTGCAATATTATTTTTCTGTTGTCTCTATAGTGTAATTGTTTCAAGATTCATATCAAATTGATTGGATGTGATTACTTATATTAAAACCAATACAATATTAACGAAGATTTGAAGCCAAAACAGCATAACAAGAAAAAAGACACATGAAAAAAATGAGTGTGCACCCATCATGATAGAAAAAGTGACGAATGTTTGCGTCGGGATTCTTTCAATAAATTCTCAAGCCGTCAGGTAGTACCTTTGTAGAAACTACACTATGTTCTAACTTAAGGCTTTTAGCAAAAATTGTTTCACTTGAATAGCTTGAAATATTAGTGTACAAGAATTTAAAAGTACTAGCGCTGACTAGAACAACATCTTCTGTTTGCCGTGGAAGAGGTTAAACTGTCATGATGAATTAATGCAGAACAACAGAAAACTCCAAATTTCACCACAAACACAAAGGTTAGGGACACATTTTAAAACCAACTGCCCTGATGGTCACCATGGTTGATGGCAGAACATATAAACAACAACACTTTGTTAAAATAATATCATATGACATCAAACCAATTACAATCTACAAAAAAAAATCTTTATTAATAACTTTATGGTGTGAGTTAATTTGTCAGGATGAAGCCAAGTGAACCAAGCCATCATACTAGGTATAATTACTTTCATAATGAACACCTAAATCACATTAAAAAAGATATGAAAAAGTCTTCTGCTTGTCATAGATTGAGCTCTCGCTAGAAATACCCTTCACTGTGTAAAGCCCCTCTTTAAATCTAGGAGGATTGGTTATTACCCTAATTTGCAACATTACGTAATAAATTCTTAAATTGCTTTGTCATCAGTTTTGATCAACTCAAAAGCTACAAAATTTCATTTTTTAACACCAATTTAAGGGATCGACAATTTGTACCATGAAAAACAACGAGTAGGCTATGGTAGGTCGTCCAGAAGCTAATGCCAGTAACGTTGGAACTGTGAGCTTCCAGCTGGCAAGTGCCTGCGTTAAAAACAGCTCAAGACTGCTAGAAGTCCTTGCGCAATCGATACTAGATTAAGTTCATTCAAATTACCAGCGTCCATGAGCTCCAACTTGATTTAATTTACACTCTAATGAAATTTCCGATCATAACTTAATACTTGAAACAAAAAGTAGTTAAACAGTTTCATCATCAAATAAATCTAATGCTAAACTCATCAGGTTAGGCAATTAGCGTTGATTAAAATTCAATTTCGACTCTGTAAAGCGTCATTATTACACCACGGAGTTTAGCAGATGAATGACAAGCGCAGCCAAACTCATTATATGCCGTTTCCTTTAGCCGAACTGCCGCCTTCGTTGATCACAAGCAGGCAATCACTGGGTGCATGGAATGAGGGTTCAGAAGCTCCTACATCGTTCCAATGGCACAACCACCAGTTGGCCTTCTACGCCACGATAAACGCTGATGTTGTGCCCCACACACTGGACCCTCCGGTTCCTTGGGAGGCAAGTTCGCTCCTGGTCTTTTGATCGTTTCAACCATCTTGTCGTCGATGCGTTCACATAAACAATTCAACTTCAACACGCATAACACGCAGTACACCGTGGTTCCCATAAATTTGTCAATTACTTCGAGGATAAAACGGTACATTCCATTCCTTCGGTTGAAACTAATCCTCATATCTTTCTTTCAAGCGTCGGGGTGTAAAATCAAGACGAGCCAAACATCCCAAGTTGCAGTTAAAAATGAAGAGGTAAAAATGTAAGCAAATGCTTCATACAGTCACAGCGGTAGGTTTCTCTGCAGCAATTGAATAAACTAGATAATTCGACAACAGGATAGGTTCAAAGAGTTATAAAGAGGAAAATGTTTGACAAGCCTATCCTCCATCCCACTTTTGGACAATACTGGACTATGGTGGTTTGCTAAATGTTAAGCTCTGACTGGTTATTCATCGTGACTTTAGGAGCCTTTTCCAGATTACGTACCACTTCGATGGAATCCCGACACAAATCTGGTCCCAGCTTGGCAGGTCACCGTTGATCAACTCTCCCCAAGAAAACTCAATGTCAAACGGCTCTCCCAACACATGCTCTCGGTCGACTCAACTGCCCTGACTTTCGCCTCCAGCGGGTCTGAGACGATTCCCCGGAACCCCGAAGGTCGGGTTGGCACGTCTGGAAAGGGCATCTTGCCACAGTTCGGTGAAAACCCTGCTTGTGTTGTGGTCGTTACGCGAACTGGATGGGCCAACGTCGATGAGTTTCTAGTCCTTAAGGGAGCCCGTGTACAGGCCCAGTTTCCGTGGGTAAGGAGCCCATTTTTCACTGGAAGCCCTTGTTGTGGGCCCCAGCATGTGGCCTTGAACCACGCCGGGGCCACGGAATTAACCCTGGCCCGATTACGCTTTCCTGATCCCCGCGATAAAGAAAAAGACCGAAGAGGACGGGACACAACCGTTTACTTGGGTGTCGTTTTGTCGTGTGTGGGGTTTGCGTCTGTGTATTTATACCTCGGATGTGTGAGTCATACATACGCTAACATCGAGACCTAGGTGTGGGGATACTCCAAGATAAATATTCGTGCTAATTAAGGGAGAGTTGAGGATTCGCGCGGCTGGCGACATGCTGCGACAAAGGGGAAACCTGTGTAGGAGGTGGAGCGACCGGATTAAGGCGTTGAATAAACACAACATCCTCTTTATGAAGCAACAGCTGCACTACCAAAGGAACCGTCAGGGAACACATCAATTGCATTGATTCCCTTGAATAGGTCTCAAGTACTGTCAGAAAATTCCTCGTGTTTAGTAAAAAAGCTTCCCGACACAAGCTCTAGGATGTTTTCAATTTTGAACCGATTAATTCACGGCCATCCCTAATTAAACATTCAAATATTTACAGTTGCTCAGTCAGTTAAAAAATGAACTCAATTCCAGACTTCCGTTTATTGTCACCGGAAATTGAAGCAAAAAGTTGTTTTTGTCACAGTAAAAGAACCGGTAAATTGGAAAAGCGTTAATCAACATTTCGTGCTTTTTATCTCAACCGCGGTTCCTCTGTTGTGTGTCTCAGTTCCTCTGCCGGCACGAAAGAGATTGCAGTCAAATCTCATGTTTCAAGGAGATGGTGCGAGCGTTCTGTCAAAAATTGAACTCCGTGGCGAGCAGGTCGGAGGACGCGCATTCAACAATCCTAAGAAAACTGATCGGTGGCTACAACAAACACGTGAGTCAATTGCGCTGCTCACACTCAAACTTAAGCCAAAGTTACACTGACTGATACATTTTTTTAGATCCACGTAGGCGCAGTAACGGATCCAATAAACTGTGACAACGCCTGGCTCGACATAACAGTTGTCCATTTCAAGATCACGACCGAATTCCCCACGAGGACTCAGATTGAGCAGGTAAGTCGAAGCGTGACTAAACATTAGGCCCAGTCGTTGTAAGTACGCGTCCATATGGTATATAGGTGAAAATTTGTGAGGTCCGAACAAATCAGCCCTTACTTACGCTCGACTTCATCAAAACGATGTTTGTAGTAAAGCGCTACAAAACATGTTAAAAGCAAAATAAATGCCGAACCACAGCCGTGATTTATGGCCGTAAATTTTCAAGTCAAACACAATAATCTCTAGCACTTGTGAACAAACGAAAAGTTGAATGCACTTTTATGAGGTGATAAGGTTCACAGGACTACCGACTAGGGGTCCGGCCTAACAATAAGGATTTGCATGTGCAATAAGTAGTCGGGAGCCTCTGTGTAGATAGGGGAGGGAGAAGAATTATAGTGAAGAAATATTGGCTAACGAGAGCACTTAGTAATTGGGAAAGTTGTGCAGTAAGACCTCAAAAGAAGCGGTGTGGATTTGGTTGTAGACATCTACTGTTGTGTGCAGAAGTTGATTTTGCTTAACCACTACTATCTGTTGGGGTTCTTTTAGCTCCTAACCGTTAAAGAAAGTAGAGCAATCTGGGTAAGAATGGACGACCTACCACCAATGAGGAAAAGTCACCTGGAGGGACTGAAGGCAATTCAACAGAAATAACCTCGGCGCCGAGGTGGTATTGGTCTTCACTTGGATTTACTAGACAACTCTTCAGTGTAAACATCGCCATGGCATTTTTATGGCGATGAGATGTTGTGCGCCGCAATGAAGCTACTAGAAACTAATCAATGGGAAGTGCTACTGCATCGCCTCTAAACACGCATTTAAATAAATTCAAACTTCGATAAAGTCAAGACCCTGCTACTGACTAGTCGAGATGAAGTGCCTTTAGTGATCGGTGGTACCACTACGTTATAGATACCACAAGCAAAATTGAGTTCATTGTGAACATCAAGGTAAGTCGCAATGGAACACGACTAAATGCGACGAGCCTTACAGCAATGACTCGTAAACCTATGCGGCCTACAAAGAGGGTCAGGACACACAAGGTGACTATAACTTCATTAATCAGCAGAGAATCAGGGCGGGTAGTAATAACAGAAAACTGATTTTCTGGGACTATACAAGAAAAGATACATTAAGATACATTCATCAAGGTCATGTGTAGGAGATTACAAGGAAATAGGTCAAAGTCATTGTCAGCTCAAAAGAGGAGTCGCCTGTCATGTTCAACCTCAACGCTTCGCATATTTACTCAATTACGGACCTAGGATTTTGAGTTCCATCACATTAGCAGCTTGACAACCATTTTGCTGGCACGTAAAGGCTCCCAGAATCTACAATACTTTTCAGCCGAGAACAATTACCATAAATAATAGTTCTGATGTCATCCGCATAAGGTAACAGATAGGCTAGAACGTGGCAAGTAGATGCCAAAATTTTGTCTCGACCGAGATGAACTAGTCTTGACAACAGTCACATGTAGGGAAAAGCCTTCTTACAGGCATGTTACACATCTTTCGATTGAAAAAATGCACACAATTTGATGTCATACTTGGAGCTAGGGCTCGAAAATCACAACGAACTAGACTTTAGCACGAAAGTAGTTTTGGTTTTCCAAAAACGGATGACATTAAATTTGTTTCAAAGGCCACGTGCTGATGATAAGGCACTTGGTCTTGAAAAGACGTCACTCCTAGCTTATTTTGGAAGCAAATCGTGCCCAATTTTGCCCTCCGATGCTAATTTATGATGGTTACTAACAAGTGCAGACATGGAGCATCTTCGACTTAAGTTAATTTTATCTACGTAAAGGCATGAAGGCCACTTGCGCTTACAGTGATACGTGCAGACTAACAGAACGTAGGTAGCAGTTTTTCTAAGTCAAAGATCACGAATACCGCTCTGCCGCAAAAACAAACCCATAATTCAATTTGAATGCCATTTAAATGTGCAAGGCTTGCTGTAGGCTTAAATCTACCAAACATATTAACTGGAGATATACCATTTTGAAGTCGTTAAGAAGTGTACTTTAGTACCACATGAATCGGCCTCACAAAACAAGACAATATTAGAAATAGGAATCTTAAACACGACGAAGTCGTCTCTGTTTTGAAGAAACCTGCATTGGTCACAGAAAATGGATCACCCGCAAGAGTTAACCGGCATAAAAACGGACTTTGTGCCACATCGATATTACTGTCATTCGAAAGATTCATATTCCGTAATGCATAACCTCTACGACAGCATAAATTAGATTGGAAGAGTGACTTACCACCACTGAATAGCAAATGGTCAATAAATAAGTTTATAAGCCATAACTTGCCGAGAGAGAGTAGGTCGACTCAAAATCCAACAGTGCTACTAGCAAAAAAGCTTAATCTAAGAGGTGAAGCTACAGATAAAGTACATTGAAAGTGACTGCTGGAGGAAAGCCCAGAAGTAGAGCCTTTCTTTGTCGTCGATTTGAAGGCCTTGATTAACACACAATGGGAAGGTAACAGAAATCGAGAGCCTCTATAAACTACAGCAGTTCTTTTTAGAAAAACCTTCTCGATTTTTTTCACAAAAAAAGTACAAAATACCTTTTGAGGATTAAATGTTGGTAAAAAAAGCAGTGATAAGAAACTACAAACATCTGATTGATGATCCAAATTCAAATGTAGTTACTCGTGATCCGGTGCAGGCTGAAAGTCACGCATGAAGGCAATTAAGAATTCTGTTCATTTTGACTATCCGGCAGTTGTCATACTAGACTCTTTGAAAAGATACAATTTTGGAGCCACAACGAAAATTGTGAATATTTTGGACGAAAGAAATCGGGACCTTAGTAGTAATGGTAACAACTATACGTCCAGTGCAAGTTAACTGCATCGCATCGGCGGAAAAAAAACTGTCCTTTGCCAAGCAGACGCCAATAGAAACCTTCAATTCTAAGTGCTGTTTATAAATTCTAGAGACCAAGACGACGTCCCACTTAATGCTTTTATCCAAATACGTTAAAACATGGCAAACACCACAAACCACCTTACTTGACTCTGTCAATGTAAGCATATTTGATCAAAATAAGGAGTTTCGTACAATACTATTGAGAGGAAAATTGCTGGAGGGGCGCAATTCGTAAAGCGTTGGCGTTCCTCGTAAATTCTGTCGTGTGCAAAGAACCATGATACACCTCTAATTTAGTTCTGAATGAGAATGAAGCAGCACAGAAAACAAATTATTTAAACTTTGGGTTGCCGACTAATACCATGGAAAAATAACCGACAACGAAAGAAAAAGTCCAATTACACCAATGAGGACGGATAAAAGATGAATGTGAAATCATTTATTCGAGTCAGGAATACTTAACACTTTGTAGTTGGATTACTTAATGACTTTAAAAGAGGTAAAACTAAGATTATCAACAACTTCCTCGTTTTTAAATTCACATTTCTCAATTCGGGATTTTGGACTTCCCGTAGTTCGAAGCCAGCGCTTACTAAAAAAATATGTAAAGTAAAAAATCTTACAATGCATCAATCTGAGGTGCAGGTCCTTCGGCTTCACCTTCAACAGTTCCCCTAGCTGTGTTTCTTACCCATCCAACAATATTATTTTCCTTCGCTGTCAGGGCTGTATACTAAGACCCATATATATCAAATACATATGTTTACAGACTTTGCGAAAGAAGACACCTAAGATTGTATTTATTAAGACTGGTGCAGCGATACACTTACCCTGCACTTTCCCGAACACTTCGAAAACTACCTTCTTTAAGTGACCAGAGTCACCGGGAGCGGCTGCCATGACAACAAAGGTTCAGTTAGGAAAGTATCTCAAAACCAACCAATAAGAATTTGAGCTGGCAATTTTCATTTCTAACTCGCTTGTAATATTTGTAGATTCTAATAGTTAAAACAAATTAATATCCATGTTCATTCCATACAATGATTTTACCGTCCAAGTGCCATTTATCCTCTACGTTACTACACTAGCCTGTAAACGTTCACAATGACTATATCGTTGCCGCATATTAAATGCCTCTTTATTCAAAGGCTCCCAAGATTGTTTTTAAAATAGATTTGGCTTAAAAATGCCCCATTTTTTAATTTTTATTTTCATTTCCCTCTAATCGCGATTGTTTACATATCCATATGGTGGTTTTAAAGGCAGGCTAAACTTAAAAGAAGTAAAATTAGGAGTGCAAAGTATTAAGAAGGTGCATGCATTGATTTCAAATTCGGTTTTTCTTCCCTGGTTGAATCCCTCAGTCCTGTGTGCAATAACTGTCGTTTTAGAGCAGGAATGTTTTTTCCAATGTAGTCAGGTGACTTTTCCTCATCAAGGGTAATTGTTTCAGAGGGACCCAAGTAGCTTTGCTTTCCTTGATTGCAAATAGCTACAAACATAAATTTCAATTAACTTAAAGCCTTAAAAAGCGTGGTAGATCCACTTGTTCGCCTCTGAGTCTATAATTTTAATTGCTATAATTCTATGCTTATAGTTGTAAATTGAATTTGTGTAAAGAATGTGCTAATCAATATGCTGCTTAAGGGCAATGTATAAAATTCTTTCCTTTCACCCATGACGTAAGGTGTAGCCCGAATCTTATTATCTGGGATAATTTTTTTCCAAACTTTATTTGTAAATACAGATCCTTTACATAGAAAATACAATGTTTCTCTATTTGCTTTAATTCCTACTTTGTCTTAAAATTTTGATATTTAGGTCGATTTGGTATGATTAGGAATAATTAAAATTTACTCCTTTTGAATCTAACACAACTAACGAACAAATGCATTAGTTTTATCATAGAAATCAGGGCTACCTTCATAAAGAGAAAGCATAATCACATCTAGTGAAAGAATTTAATGCCCCGTTTGTAAAGAGGTCTAACTTACGATTAAGATGCATGTGAGTTGACAAGTGTGTGAGATGTTCTGTGGGCAGATGTAAAACTTACATTTTCAAGGTCGGATGCAGACTCGAATTTAAGCGGGAGGTGGTAATGAATTGCAGTGAGAGTAAGCCAAGCATTGTCACAGTTTATAGGGTCCGTAACAGGTCCGATTTCCACCTAAAATGCATATAAGTGCCCCTTGTCTACTGACCAATCGTCAAAAGACAATCATTGGATGAATTTTTAAATCAACTACTACACTTTTTCATTTATGTAGTACCCATTAATCGTTTTTTGTGAGAGTCTCCTAACATTGAACAACTTTTTATTGCCTACTTTGTAGAAGCTGAGGGGTTCCTCTTTAGAGAAAGTTACAAGATATTGCTTGTTATGTTCTCTATTGTCCATTTTTGTCATTCTTAAAATTTTGCAGATAACGAAATCGATTCAAGTTTAAAGGATTAGAGTCAAAGATACACAATTGTTGTTTGGTGGATTTCCATCTTCAACTCCATGAGTTGTTGTAATGTCTGTCGCTCGGCATGTGTCATGGTGAAAGATGATGCCTTAGCGATTGACCAAATTTAAACAATTTGCTTGGATTTCCTTAATGACTTAGGCGAGCATCTCACAGTGCTTCTCCGTAGGCTATGTTTGGCTACGTGAAAAAAGCTCGTGCACAAGCATTCTTCCGAAAATCTCCCCACCATACACACAGCATCACTTTTATTGGATGCAATTTAGTCTAGGGAAGCATTGCTTTTTCACGAGCGAGAAGAGCTGTGGCAGTGAAAACACGACTCAGTTTGTTTGGTTCTGTTAAATCACACAATCTACTTTAAATAAACCTTATACAGTTGCCTAGAATCCCAACGCAGAATCAAATAATGAAATGGAACATCAGCTCAAACAAGTGTGCATGCTTCGGCCACCTCGCAAAAAGCTTTTGCAATCATGTAATACTGGAGTTTACGCGCCGAATCACCTCCAACTAAAGTAAAGGAAGTCATGCTTTGCATAGCTTATTTATTTTCAAACTGACTGGAAAGTGATCTGTCATCACGTCGATTTTTATTTTAAAAATTGTAACATTTATGCCTGTAAGAGACGGAATCTGCAAATTGCTTTCTTTTACATAAAATTGACCATCTAGTTTTTTTAAAGCCATTGTTATGGAGAGTTTCATGAGGAAAATATTTTTGCGTTTTTGAAAACACCACCATCATGCGCCATAAGTACTGAAATATTATGATGCCATTTTGACCACGTAACTCACGTTTTTTACAAAGAACTTCATTAAATTCTCAATTGCTGCTTGCTTTGCTTTGTCACCGTCATTGCTAGGTAGCCTCCGACAGAATTCTTTTACCATCCACTTAAAGCAGGTAGTTTGACTGCAACCTGGAGGATGAAGACAAAGGAACTGCAACAGACCAATAACACATTTTAGGCATACGTTTAAGTAGGATGTGTTGGGATTAGGTGCTGTACTGTCCTTACCCAAGGAAGCTGCGCCTGAGGAAGAATGCCTTTTAAAATAAGCACCTCATCGACATCGGCTCCTCTTGTTATCACTATCACACACGCAGGATTAGCTCCGAATTCAGGTAACAGTCCTTTTCCACTTGTACCAACACGACCTTCAGGGTTTTTCGGTCTGCTGTCAGCCATGTAGGAAGCTGAGGAATCAACTGAGGTGAATCGCGGCGGCTCAGGGAGTAGTGTTAACGGCGGCGTAGTGCTTTGCCACTTCGGTCTTAACTGCCTTCGGGGATTCCACGCAATCGCGTGATATTTTGGAAAAGGTACCTTTGCATTTATGATAATTAAAACTTTCGTTACGTAGGAAAAATTGCGTTTATTTACATAGGGTTTTTAGATAAAGCATGGAGTTGTCTAAGTCACCAGAAAACGGTGCTCTTAACACGGGGACTCCGATTAAATACATAAGTGCCTTTTTCCCCTATTGAACTTACGCTCCAGAGCACAGGGGGATCCAAAGAATGAGGAGTTATTTCGCTTGCCATCGTGGCGTAGAAGGCCATCTGGTGGCTTTGCCAATGAAAAACAATCGGTAGGTCCAGGTCTTCATCTACACCGATCGAAGACCGGCTACTTCCTCCACCCAATGGAGAAAAGGGAACTAAAATATGGGTTCGAAATTAAACAAATTTAAAGAAATGCGGATTAGTCAAAAGTAAAATTATTAAGAAATCCATGGTTAAATACGCAACAATTTTTTTCCAATGTCCAAATTAAAAAGCTGAACGTATTACACGGAATTCTATGATGGGGGTTGGTTTAAGAAAATATTGCCAGTCAGATTATTGAGCACAAAAGTTTCATTTTTAACCTTATCATGTTATTGTTCATTACTAAACGAGACTCTTCTAGTGCCAGGAGTAGATGACCGCAAACCACAAACACCTCATCAACATAAACTTGGGTGCCATTTTGTCCACGGATCTGGTTTCAACTTGAAATGTCTATCAATCTGTTCCGAGTTGGCTGCCCACTCCTGCTTAGGTCAATTTATGTATCCTCAGATCAAGCGTCGGGCATATGCGACCTGCAAAAATGGCATACTCAGAGGATGCAATTTTGAGGAGAATAGTCCAATTAAAACTATGTATTTCCTAGCAAAAATTTCCGTTAAAAAAGGTATTATGGGCTTTGTTTTGGTTCCTTGAACTCAGACGTCTTTGGAATGTAGTGTTTATATTAATTTTAGGGTTTTTGTGAATAAATTAGGTGCGGAGGATGCTACATCAATGACTGCATTCGTACTGCAGTAATTACAGCGGGTTTTAGATGTTCGGGCTGAGCGAAATGAAGTTTTAAAAGAGAACCACTAAGATTATTGACGTTTGTAAGTTCACCTAATCATCCATGGTCTTAAATATACACCACAAAACGGTAGGAGGTTACATAGGAACAAATCACCTTAGTGATATCCCTTTTTGAACCAGGGTTCCACCTCTAAGACAGGTTGGGTTGGAAATCCATAATCGAATAAAATAATATGGAGTTATGCTAGCCAAATGATGGCTTTAAATGTATGCTTACTTCCAAGAAAAGCTTGTGTGGAGGATTTGGGCTCCGGAGGTCTGTCATTCATCTAGTAATAGATATGTTGGATGTTGTGATCCGAAAGAACACGCATTACAACGTTGACACTTAACCTACCAATCTCTGTAGTTTCTCCAGCTTCTCATCGATGTTTAAAATCTTTTGTTCAAGAGCATCCATTGCGTTTCCCGACTTGGCAAAATTGTGCAAAGCCACCGCCGGAGGCACGATGGTGCGAACAGACTGCCACCGTTTCTCCGCCTGGCTTCTCCATGGCCCGGCCTGCTTCCGACTCTCTGTAGCCCACTGCCCTCCCTCCAGCCTCCTCTTCATCTCTTCTTCTTCATTTTGCAGATGCATCGCAGCAAGTGCACACCGCTTTTCAAAGTTGATCAGTTGAATTTCTCGGCCAGGAATGTTAGTAAAGGATTTGCCTACAACCGGATTATCAAGAACTTTTAGCGTTTGCTTAAATCGTTGAGACATATAGAGGCACGCTGAAAAAACGCTGGTGTATTTTGATGACGTTTGGCTTGCAGTATTAAAAAATATGCACGATACTTGAACCGCTTAAATTGTAAGATGTTCGCAAGTCATAAAAGCCATATTTACATGCTTCACCCTGCTCATTTAAACAAGACGAATATAATGTATTTGCAGTAAATAAAAGGCCATCTTCGAAGACACTGCACATTAGTCATAGTGACTGTGATCTCCCTAAGCTGATCAGTGTGTGGATCAAAAAACCAAAGTTTCTCTCACTAACTCAGTAATCTGGTATGTTTGACCGTCAGGTAGATTAAGGTCAACGGAAGCCTTCGATGCACTTTTAAATGTTAAACTGTTGTATGTGTCAGCTTAATAGTTGACAATAGTTTTTTTTAAATTACTTAGATAAAAAGGATAATAATTAAAGTCATTGGTTCCTGCATAATTCATCTAATTTCGAAATAAAATAAAACTCAGGCCTTACAAAAAGGTTTTTGATTTGTTGTGTCCCACTTTCCTATTGGTTGGCAGATAAACCGAATAAGATAGTAGATATGAGAAAAAATGAGGAAGGGACCCGGCTGTACGGATTCAGAGAGGATGTAAACCATTAATTTGTACCTCTCCATGGTCCACAGTTGTTGAGAAACCTCTTCCATTTTGTCGTAAGTTTTTCTAAAATAGTTTGATTCAACGTAACCACTCGATTCTACAGCTAATTTGCGCAAATAATAAATCTTTGTTTTAAATGAAAATTCTGCCACATGACAAAACAACTTTCAGGGCATCACAGTTGGTAAATACCTTGGTTGGTAACATCAAGGAATTCGTCTTTCTGCTTACTAAAGATGAGTCATGCTACATTTCTTTAAGTATATTTGCTGAAACACAAAAAGTAGCATAATTAAAACAATTTTAACTTCACCACTTCAAATGCAAAATATTGTTTGACACTCCGTAAGCTGAAGTAGGAGTAATGGCAAGCAAAGGGGCAAAATATCAGTTATCACCGATACAATTGTGTTGTGAATCGCTTTGATTCACATTCGTTGATCCGATCACTCCAGCCTCCGACACAGGATCTGCCTTTTCGCAGCATGTCGCCAGCCACGCGGATCCTCAATTTCCCCTTCATTCGCACGAATATTTATCTTGGAGTATCCCCACACCTAGGTCTCGATGTTAGCGCATGTATAAATCACACATCCGAGGTATAAATATACACGTGCAAGCCCCACACACGACACAACGCCACCAACAAGGTTGAGTTCTGAAGTAAACAGTTGTGTCCACGTCCTCTCCGATCTTTTTTTTCATTGAGGATATCTGGGGTAGCGTAACCGAGCCAGAGTTAATCCAGTGGCCCCGGCGTGGTACAAGACCACAAGCTGGGGCCCACAACAATTGTTACAATGACAAATTATGCAACAACAAAATGTATTTGTGAAAACCGTTTTTCTCGTTTGTCGTAAAAATGAAGTATGTATGATCGACTTCTGCCCAATGTCCAAATTATTAAGAACACAAACCTGTTGTCGAAATATTTCTGATTAGGAAATCCCAAGGTAAACCAACGTAATGATTGCCGAAGGGCTTGGAGCACGGTATTCCCTTAGTACTTGCATGTGGACTTCGTGCGATTCGAGAACTCCAACCAATGTTCTAGTCATTAAGAAACGCGACATCCCCACGTGCTTTTTTGATTTTTACCAAACTCTAATAGATATAATAGAGTTTGTTTTGCTAAAACTTAGTTCCTTATGTTTTTAATAGTCTTTCGTCCGCTCTCTGTCCTCCTGGTGATTGACAACCTTAAATATTCCTGAGAAAGAGGTGCTGGAAAGCTGTTTTCGGTTACTTGCGCCGATTTCCAACCATTTCTCGTAAATCCACCAATTTGGGTGGTGAAAATCGCTTTGGTTTTGTACTCAATAGGTCTTTTGTGTACCCAATTTGGTCAAATAATTGAAAATTAGTTAGCCGTGTAGAAGGTAAAAATTATTTATAATTACCAGGAGGGTTAAAACATCTAACTGGATAATAATTGATCAGGAATTTGTCAACTGTGACTCTCATCAAAGAAAAACCAAACCATCGTAAAAATATGATGAATCTATACACGACATTCTGAAATATGAGTTCATTTGTACTGAACTTACGTGAAGATGGCTATCAGTAAGTTGATCAGTAAAACATGGGTGGTTAATGTGAAAAATGACATCAGAAATGGTATTATGTGTTTGGCGTAAGGATAAGTGCAGCTGGGCGTCGTAGAGTTCTGGCAAGTCTTCTCCACTAGAAAAAGATTGAAGTACTGCAATTAGAGGTTGTCAGGTTTTACAGGGCAAGGATTGCAAGATTCCACCCATGATCATTCAGTGCACAATAAGTTGAATGTACTCCGTATAAAATTCATTGTGGTTTGCTTTTGCAAAATACACAATTCGGAACATATTTTGTGCCAAGGTAACAATGCCATCAGGAATCATTTTAGAGTTCTGCCTTTTTTTTTCAAATTCCTGAGTAAGTGTGAAATTGCAGCCACCTTTACTTCGGGAAAATGGCTTTTAGATCAGTTTGAACAGATTTCGCATTTACAGTAATCATCACCATGAGTCAGAGGCCGGAAATGAAGCTTACCATATACTTCTATTAGATCTTCGTGATTAAATTCACCAAACATTTGAAAAAACGAGTTTCTAAACACTCGAAGGGAATCAAGCAGGCCGATCCCCGGAGAGTCAATGGTAGTGGGACGCAGGATGATGGCTGAGAAGATGATGGAATACATTATCCAGAACATGCAGACAATCACATAGAACGGAAGCAGATCGTGTGTCACCTAGAATGAAATGATTAAAAGTGAGGTCATTCTTCAGACGTTACGGAATTGTCACTACCTTTAGACGGACGTTAAACCAAATGGTTTAAACAAACAAACAAACGTAATGAGGAGTTTTATGGCTTTTTCGTACCTAAAACTCTACTCAACAGTGATTCGGCAACTGTAGCTTAAATTTTAAACAATTAGGAGATTTTTACATCAATCGGGAAACGACTGCCTCACCATCTCTTTGATCATTTTCAACTTGGGTCCAATGTAGTGATGAACCGAAAGAAGCCTCAAAATCTTGACGAATGGAAAAAAGGCCGCAACCGCTAAGCAGACCTGACTGAATTGTTCCACGATGAATGTTTTTTCAATGACGGTGACGTATAAAATTTGAATTAAGGTTCCCAATATGTAGGCTGTGAATGTTATTAATATGAATCTGTGAAATTTTTCAGCCATGAAAATTTGAAATGAAATCCAATTCATGATTGCCTAGAAAGGAAAGAAGGGAAAAGAGATTCAAGATAACATCAAGAGAGAAAATGAATGCCAATTGGTACGTTATTTTAACTGTAACGAGATTTCCGTGTGTCTTTTGAGCCAAAATCCCATCTCACTGAATAATATGTTTGAAATACGCGTGATGTGAATGTGTCTTTTTTATTTTTTCCAGTTTACGTGGCAAAAACAATCATTCTTGCAGGAAATGTATTCTTGGCTTATAAAGAAACAGACCAAAAATCTCTAGGCATCATGCATTTTAAAGTCTTCAGCATCTAATGAGCAAACCCACTAGTAGTAACTTGGACAGAAGTCGGTGAAGGTAATCAACCCTATTTTAACAAGAAAACATTCTGCGCGCTTTCTTGTAAAGTTACACTGAGAAGGGAATGCATTCTTTTAGTTCTTTTAAATCAGCGAAGCTTGTATGATTGTTCAAGTAAACTTTGTCTATTTTGCAACAGCAAAGAGTGTATTCGAGTAGATTGATTTGAATGAGGACGTGACAGGTGCTCTGCTCTCCGTAAACATGAAAAAACTTGTACCAACTTTTGTCTACGCATTAATACCTAGTAGCCACAAGTTCATTGGTTGGCTTAATTCACAGAAATCTCTTCGCAGACCGGGATATGGTATTTGCTTATGACGAGTAAAAAGACAACTGACTTAGGAGTTATGAGGTGACTAAAGTAAAAGGAGAATTCGCTTACAATTCTTATGAATTCGATGAAATGTGCCACCGCCATGACAATCATAAATATCACAGTGCCTACTATTGTAGCATTGTCGAGATCAGATTCAATCCGCAGATTGCACACGAATAGTATAAACAGCACTATAAAGGCCACCTAGCAGCAAAAAAATGCATAATCTTCATTAGAATATGAGACAGTCACAGTCAAAATAAAGTAATTTACTCATCACCTTTAACAGCGCCACTAATCAGACAGTTTTCGTAATCTTTTCCATCTTCAATGCAGAAATTTGTTTTGAGCTGGCATAATGTAAGTGTTTTGATATATTCCTTGTACATACCAAGTTGACGCCTAAACATTCTTGCTTGATCTAATCGGTGCTATTTGTTTAGCATTCAAGTTAACGACACAGACTGCCTTTCGGCGTCGCAGAGACCAAAGGCAAGATTCAAATGTCATCCCTGGCCCGTAGATCACTTAAAAACACGAGGAGGGATTAGAGCCTATGAATCGTAACTACCTACTCAAACCATATCAGTCAAGTTCGAGTCGAGAGGAAGGCAGTCACCAGTTCTAATGCAACAGAACCAAAACGACACAAAAAGTACTCATTTTTCAACTTTAGAAAAACCTCAAACATTAATTGGGCTGTCTTACAAGTTGGTAGGCATGTCGTACGCAAGGCGCCATATAAAAGTCCATTAATTTCTTCTTGTACATGCGGAACTTAAACTTCCATGTTTTCTGAAATGGTCAAAAAAGTGCCTTTAAGGGTAAATAAGAAAGTGGACAGCATTTAAAAGTCGACAGTCGTATTGAGACTGGGGGGTCGCCAGATTGCTCCAACTGAATGCAAGCACCTCCGTCGAGACATCGGAAGGGTTCTCGCAGAGTTGGCTCCAATTTTTACTGAATTCTTTTACAAACAGACCGATTTAAAGAAAATTTTGGGCCCAAAAATGTGGATGACGAGTTCATCATGGACCAGAAGTCGAGTTGAAAGTGTGCGGTGTCGACGAGGTGTGACCGTTTTGATCTGATTATACTAACCTTGATTTGTCTTCAACAGGCACCACAGTGTTCAGTTTTGTTGAACAAAAAACTCGGGAACAAATGTCAAACAAAAGAATAACTCGAATTTATTAAAGCATACAGGTTAAGCATGGCTATTTCTTATGGTAAAATAGCTAGATGTACAAAATGATACATTTTAGCAAAGATGCGATTCGAAGGAGGCACATAGAAGGAAAATTTTAAGTAATTAATCTGCAGAAATTCCATGGCATGTCATATCAGAGGTCCAAAACTTAAAATTCGCCGAGAACTTAAAAACCGGTTATCGGAAGATGCATGAAGAAACTTGGGATCGGTCAATATCCGACCTCGAACATGCCGTATTTATAAAAATTTTGATAAAATTAAAGTTGATCTCCCTTTATTGCAGTGTGATAGGTAAAAATCTGGCTTCATTCAAAAGTCGCTACGCTCGAAAGCAACTAAGAGGAGTTGTAAAACTGGGTTGCATAACAATCGATTGGGGGGTCAAAATGTGTGGACTGAACTAGCGCTCTTCACAGTGCAGCTTGCGTAAGAAGTTCGCAGTAAACCATCAACCAAAATCCATTATTCTCATACCAAATTTGGTGTTTTACATTTCAGATGCCTCACAAGATTGTGAACTGAATTAAGTAAGTGAATTACTTTTTTTGATGGAGGAGAAGAAGACGCTGCATACATCGATTCATCGTAGGTGGCCACAAACGGAATCATCGGGGGACACAACGCACCGACCAATAGGCTGAAGGCAAACTGAAAAGTAACCAATTCGGTAAATGGGTGGAGAATTGTAGCGCGCAATTGACACAGACTGGGCACCAAAACAGATGACGCTTTGTTTGACTGTCTTAGAAAGCTCGTCGAAAAAAAACGTCGTTTAATCACGAATTCAGCTTGTATAAAGACCAGTTACCTAATTTCTGTGTACCGTCTTCTCATAATACAATGATAAATGCAAATCGGATTGATAATAATGGATTAAAAGCATTGTCTACTCAAAGGAGTTCAGTGGAGTGCTATTTACTCTTCCCCAGCTCTTGGTGATGACAAGCGTGTGAGCCCACACGCGATCCATGTATTCCTGGCAGGCCCGATGCTGAATAAAATCTCCACAGTTCCCGTCCGAGGCAATCATTAGACACGATAGCCTGCCGAAACTCCGTCTTTCCATCACCAGCAGCTGCATAGTGCTTTCCTTACTGTCGAAGTAACAGGACTCGAGAATTGAAACAGCTATTCTCTCGAATTCCCTAAAATGACGTAAACAAGGTTAAATCTTAACTAGAACAGTTAATGTCAGGCCAATGTAGCTATTAATTTTCATAAAGCTAAAATCAAGAAACCCAAAAACCAGCTTCTTTTGCAAGTCCTTAACTTGGATGTTTTCTAAATTGGCATAATCAATCTACGATAATAAGAGCAACAAATAATACATAGTTATACTGACAAGGCATGTCGATTGTGTTCTAGACCATCTGATGGCGACTTCGTCATTTGGGCTTTTCGACGCAAAAATGCCGCCGCAAACAGCGCTCCCGTTGACATGTCCGTCAACAATGTGAGGATGAATTGTGCTACCTCGTAGCGCATCGTGATCAGAGCCCATAGATAGAGGTACTGGATGAAATTGCCAGCTTGACTGTGACTGTAGATTCGGTCGCCGGCATCTTCAATATTTTCTGAAGAAAAAACGATGCAACTGCGATAAATACTGGCTGATTGTCATTCGACTTGTGCAAACACACCTACAATGGCTGACCGCTGCACCTTAAGACACTTCTCAGAAGAAAGTAATATTGATACAGACGATTGTTAGGTTAAAGCTAGGCGACTAACAAAGCAGCCTGTGGAATTGATAAGTCCAGTGATTGATGACCGTTTTAGTGTGGTGGCATTAATCCGTCCTGCTTTCTATCTGAACATTTTTCAATTCCCAACCAAGAAAATCTGTCCTACCGGGTCAAAAGAATAAGCAAAACCTGCAATCTGGTCAAACGCGCAGAAACCTCGGATTGCATTTCAGGTGAACGGAGATCTCTGTGCCATCTCTAGTTGGTTCAGCACTTGACAGCACTTTCTCCGTGTCGCATATTTCCAATACTAGCTTTTCACTGACTCCGTCACAGTTCCATCATTGCTGTGCAGTGAATCTGTTAATTCACATGCCTCAGCTCGTAGCTATGTGTGTGACCATTTGACAATTCACCCGTCGCAAAAATTCACGTGTCTCCCTTCCTCACTCAACTCCCGATCTACGCGCCCCCAATAGTTTGTGCGGACACGTTTGAACTTGCGACCGTGTGCGCCCACGTCCCCCCCTGTGAAGGTCTGTGACCTGGCGCGAACACAACCACACAACGGTTGTCTAATCTCCCTAATCACGTGACTGAGGTTCTAGAAGTAGTGGTCAAGGTGCGAGTTGGGGACCTATACCGGGACACAATGGTGGAACTGACGTTGGAACACATTCAGTTAGATGAACTGGCTCTTAACCATTATTGGAGGAAATCGTTGTCCTCATTAAACTTGCTACTTTTACCAAAATTGTCTTCACCTCAATTTGACTCTTTTTTGTTAAAAAAGATTTACGATCTCTTTTGACAGTAAGGATCCAAAAAAATACTGCCAATTTCATGCCACCGAGATTGGTGAAGCCGTACTAAACCAATGGCTGAATGAGGTCGCCCCTCATAAATTTCGTTCAAAGCACCACAATTTCAGGTTTTGGGGCAACCGAGCAGCGAGAGGTGCGGTGGCTTGAGACCATTGAATTTGAGTTGTTGGTATCCAAACTGTACCCCGAAAAAAACACCATCAATGAAAGCATAAGCTTTGACCGAATTTGAGTTCTTTTTGTCAACCATTTACTTTCAATAAATACTCGGTTAGCAAAGTGTCCACAAGGATGATTTGATGTCCCACATGAACTAAGCAAACTCGACCCCAACTGGTAGAGGGATGTAAATGGATAGACGTATCATCTCACCCATGTTGATTGTAGCATTCTTCCTGGCGTTTCTCCGTTTGATTCTCGGTTGCTTCGGATTCTCTTTGTTGTACGTCAAAAAATGATGGCCCATGATTTTCTGAAGGGTTTTCTTCACCCTCTCAATCGTAATATGACTGCCTATCTGTGAACAATACGAGTAGAGCTTAAGTTAAGTCAAATTATCCACGATCTTTGGACACCACTGGCGTATGTCGCCAGGAGGTGTACTGAACAAAATATTCACCCAGTTTTTTTAAACAGTAGTGGCAGTGGTGGTAGAATCAATCCAGCGTCTGCTTATGCACCAAATCTGCATCTGCAGTGTGAATCAGTACTGATGGTAGGTTAGAAGTCGAACATTCTTACCTTCGATTGGTACTGAATCAAAAATTCTCTCATGCTGCTTCCTTCAATGGTCTGCAATGGAAAAAGCCAACATTTCTAAAGATCGTAGTGGATGTTTTAAAATTAAATATCACCATTCATTTGCCTGTTTAAATGGCTAACAAAGTAAGTCCGTGGTTGGCCAAAATTCTGTGTCGCCTGCATGATTTTGTAAGTGTTTTGCAATTACTAATGAACCAAAACATGAAGTAAACTAAATTGGCACTTTGAGGCATACAAATAACTTCACATTAATTTCACCATGTACCAGTTTACCGCAATGTAGTTAACATGGCGTGGAGCCACACCGTGACTGAACAAGGCTAACCCAAAGTTTTCAGCAGGCAGTCATGATAAGTAGACCGAAACGAATACATCTGGATTTGTAACCTGAGAATCCACAAGCTTATTTGTCAACTAATGTGTGAAATATTTAAGGTGACTGATCAGATGAAGTGGCAGATAACCAATATTTTCGACTGTTGGGTTTGGTTCGCAATAGAGAAGGTAAGGGAAAATTGCGTGACTATTTGAGGCAAGGTAAGTCTTTACTTTGACGTACCATGAAATGTAAGATGTGAGTGCGATGGTGACAAACTGTTTAACATTTGAATTAATGGCCAGAACGAGGAGCAAGGACTTGTGTATAAAGACAACATTTGAGATACTTTTGTGTGAGGCCTCTATTCTCAATTGGGTTTAGGATCACAGCACCACATTAAATCACTTAAACTTGAGAGTCAGGAATGTTTAATCGGACTATTCGACATGCTTAGGAGAATCACAGGTACACCCTATCAAGATATTGGAACTTTATCATCTATTGACTTGACCATGAACTTAACGTTGTCACGATTTTTCTGATAATACATCTAATACAGACGAAAGCCCGGATATTAGACAAATATTTCGTTTTGAATTAATTGATCTTTTTTATGGATGCATGTAATTTTAATTCGAAAACCATGTCATCATTTGAGTTCTAGTAGTCAATAAGCGTAAGCTGCGTTCATGCCTTTGAAGGAAATATGGTTAATTATGCTGAAGATACTCGTTTTCATAGTTTGTGTTTAAATATTCCATAAACTGGCATCTGAAGCCAAAATTGTGCTTCCCTAATTTAAAACTTACAGTAGAAATTACTTAATCGCCAATCCATTGTAAGCTATCTTAGCCTAAACTGTCAGTTTTTTTAAAATCTCAAGAGCGACTGATGGACAATCTGAGAAAGTTCTGCAGAAAGATATTTTAAAGAAACGTTTTAATGACTGAAATTTTTTCCTTGATTAGGCACTCTTAAGCAATGCTCTCAGTGACATTAAGCTAAACAATGCACTGGACAGTCTGTTTGATGCTGACATAGTTTGGATGGAGTACCAAAATCCGGGTACTACAATTGCTCCGATCTTTTGCCGGATATAAGTGATCATTGCCATGCCAGAAACTCAGTCTCTAAGTGTGTTTCAGCAGGCGCGAACGCCGTATCACACGCGCTTCCTTCACTGCCCATTCAGTCTTGTGATAGCTTACGTTTTGCTGAGCATCGGTGGTGTACAACTCCTCAACGGTCGCAGCATCGGCGAATCCGTGGATGTCGAAGCCAGCATCAACAAACATTTGCAGAAAATGCACTTTGTTGGTCAACAGGCAACTCCTAACAAATGGCGTCACTTCTTCTGTCTGTTAAAGGAAAAAAAACGAATTTAGCTGTTTGCATTGTGGTTGCATTAGTTTCCTGACAGAATAGGGTAATTTAGAAACCATTATTTAATAGATTTCATATTGCACAGGATAGTGACCACCGCCTGATGCGCACGATCGTTTGTATTAGAAAACGGAATGCTGTGAATTTCAACTAATTATTAAAAAAACATTGTCGGCACTCAATATCGTCACCAAATTCGTCTCTTTAAAATGTTGGAGCCCAGCTCAGTTAGAAAACCACACCAGAGCCGGAAATCTACGTTGACACGGCTCGACCGAAAGAAGAGTGGAAAGTGCAGATGGAGCGTAGCTCAATTTATTTATTGATGCAGTAGCGGTGGTGGTGTGTACAACGCAAAAGGTCAGTTTATATAGGATCGGCTAAATGCCGATCCCTGAACGAACGCAGTTACGTGAAGTGCATTCATGTAAACCAATTGAATAATGTTCTCACACGCTTGCTAACTGGCCTCGCTTGCTGCTCGCCACAAAACGTTTTAAGTCATTTGGATTCATGTTGTTGTGATGACGACTAAACAGATTCGTTTATTGTCACCGCACCGGAAACCAGTTTTGGTCAGATTATAAACGGAAAGGGGTGGGGAAGTAAAGATTATAGTAATTTTAAAAAATACATTTTTTTGCATTAAATTAACACTGGGTACAAGCTGATAAAGTCTGTGAAATTACTATTCAGGAATTTATAATCCTAACATGCGTCCTCGTTAGTCATGAAGGACCGTTTGCTCATTCAGCACCCTTATCCCTCTGACCTTTCAGACGTTTGTACTTTTACTAGTTCACCCAGACTATCAGTCAACAAGATCGCATGGAGTAATGAGCTACCTTTAACAGACACGCACGCACACACGGCACGACACAACTTGGTTTTCTTTGGGTGCTTTGTGTTGTGTCGTACCGTAAAAGAGGCATCCAAGCCTTTTTATTCCAATAAACCCCGGTAGCTTACGCTGGTGGTAAAAACGAACTCGCTGATGAAATTGGGAATGTGTCGATGGTAGGCTATGGTGTCTTCCAAATGAATAATTTATAACCCACAGACTACACCACACTTCAACTTCTCTTGGTTGACAGCCAAAGAAGCCGAGGACAGCGAATGTAGATAGGTATGCAATGTCTGTGTTTCCGTGTTTGAAAGTATGTTTACAGAGAACTAGAGAACGGAAGATAACGATGAGCAACAGTTACTAGTCCACCTGAGGTTAACCTGTCCAGACGTGCTTCCTCCCATTCGCGTCGTCTTACGGTCCACCATAAATCAATAATTAAATTTCTGGGTGTCGGACAACACAAGCAGGCGATCTTAGATTCTGCGGCGTGACAGTCGATCGCTGATTGGGCTCAATTGTGTGGTGCTATATCCTCCACCCAAGTCACACCTTTTCAATCACAAACATTTCATTAAACCCCCCCCCCTCTTGAGCACGTCCGCACGAACCAACGCCCCTCAACTTTCAGGTAAACGGTGGAATCCCGTATCTCTCTTGGTTACCAGGGTAACGAATCAGTGTTTTTCGCGCGCGTCATACTTTCGATTTATTTCAATTATTTTGTTAAAGGGAGCCAATGCGTAACATTTTGTCTGCGTAGAATACGACCTTTGCTGTTAGTGAACAGACACATAAACTTGGAAGTCAACTTCAAGTGTGAGTCGCATCTAGTTTAGTAAATCATATTTTTGATGAAAAAGTCCTCAACACCTGTTTGGTGTGTTGTCATTGGCGCAATTGGTAATGGGCTGTGCTTATTACTAAAATGCCTCACCCAGTAAGTATTCACTTAATAAACCATTCCAGTAGGAGGCTTAAAATCACACTCAATACGATCGCATAAAGCAACATTGCGGTAGAAAAAGGCGGTGTATCGTGACTTTTGGGGAAGTGACGCCTTACCGTCCATTTTACATCTGCTAAAATTTTCTCCAACACAAAATCCGTCCGATTGAGCTCCATCGCTATTTTCAGTCTAGGCTTCCACGAATATTCCTTCTTCTCGTTGTCGAACAGAGCTAGAGAAATAATTAGTAGATTGGTAATTCGCTGGAACCGGACACTTAAGTTAATTTTTTCAGCAGGTATTTTAAACAATGAAGATAAAACAAGGTGACAAACCACATGGGGAGGAAGTGAATGTGTTTCACTTTTGCGATCCATGGTGCACATATAGGTGAATTTCAGTAGACATGGCACACAGTTGGAACACTTCGAAAAAGTCAATTAATATCGGGAATTCCGACTTCTAGGTGTTAATGAGGTGTCATATCTTTACAACAATAAAGCAAATTTATCATGATGCACTCTGTCTTATTTTACTTATTCCTTATCTGCTATGATACCCTATCGTGTTCTCGACACCAGTTAGTTTTTCCGACATAATTTGAACTATACTTGCTATCATCTTTACGTCGAGTGCTCTTGAAACTTTAGTAAATGCTCTATCAGCTGCCTTCTTATTCATTTGCTTGACTGGGAAAAGATTCCGCCTGTTTTGGTTAATTGATCCCCCAGATGAAAATTAAGTATTAAGCATTGAAATGAGGTGAAAGACTGATTGTTGCAAATATGCGGTCGTAGTGTGCATTAGGCATCCCACGTAAGAAATATATTTGTGTTCAGCCTTGACTGCAAGACTGTGCGCGTACCAATATGAAAATGATCCGATTAAAGGTAACACTTACTGTGTGGTTACTGCTATTGATGCAGTTTTTTCATACGACTAACCTGTGTTAATGAGAGAGGAGACAATTTTGCCGTCCAGTGTCTCATTCGGGTCTTTTTCGGAGAAGATTTCAATCAACTGCGAGCGGTACAAGATGCCCATCACCCTCGCAATCGTGTCTTGGTTGATTTCGCTTTCCGTCCAATGCTGAAGCATTATTTCGACTACCCTGTGGGGGTGAGATCATGCTTAGAGTATGCAAACTAAATCGATTGAAGTTTCCATCTTTGATCACACTATTTTTCAAGACTTCTGGCAGCGACTTCATCTTATCGATTTTGTGAGGTCTGTTCTACTTATTCTTTATTGAGCACCATCATAAACGAAGGTAAAGATTCATAGGCTATGATATACTATCAAGGCTCCTGCACCATGAATAATGTGATCTCGTGGGGTCGATCTTCCGAATGGTCTCTGAAGATCAGACTCGTCAATACGCTCATTGACAATGCCTAACATATCGGTTTCCGGCATCTTAATCTCCACAGGCTCGTGCAGGACCATGTACGCTACTCAAGATTATGCAAAGAAATGCCAACTTTAGATACCTCTCAGTTGTTTCATCTGCCTCAGTGTTAACCTCCCAAAATTCCTGGTTTGAGTAGGGGGATCCATTGTCTAGAAGGTACTCCTTTTCCGCTATGCACTGTTCAAGAATGGAGGCAAGGCCTCCACTATCCTGTGAAATGAAAGAAAATTTTAGTTAACCACTATCACTGACAAGACTAAATGCCAAAGTGCAAAAATGAGCATCAATGTACGGCTAGGAAAAAAAGCTTTCGTGATTTAAATCTAGACAGAAAATTCTTCTAACCTCTAATATAGAAGTTGGTAGAGCTTAAGTCGAATAATTGGGTGTTTTAACTCTATTTTAACGAATTTGGGAGTTTGGCAGACGACTGTTCGCCAGTACATAATCGCTATGTCGGTGAAGAATATGGGTAACAAGATAAGTACTGATGGATTTTGGATGTCCATTGGTGAGTCCGGTTTTTATTTGTTTTTTAATTGATTTTTTCTGAATTCGGGGAAAATTGTTCAAATAAACGTAGCAAATGAGGGACTAAAGACCTCTACTGAGTGCACAACAATCTCAACTTACACCCACAACGACAAAAGGAATGTTGTGTTCCAGTGCCTGATACACGCCTAGAGCATCCTCTGGCCTCCCCGCAACGAGAAGTCCACATATCGGGGTATTTTCTTAATGGAGAAAATTAGGCTGAACGCGTTAGTTCTTGTGGCCTTATTCCTGCTTCTGGTTAGCCCACTAATTTTATCTCATTAAAGGCCATGGAATCCCCACCTATGGGCTACTTGAGTATGGGCATTGTTTTAGCTGGACTTAGTGGGTAAAATGGTAAACTTTCATCCCGATACGCATTATTGGACCCAGCCAACACTTGCGTTTAGTGGCTTACTTGCAACCATCCCAATTAACGGCCTGTAAAAACCCGAGAACACGCCCATTTATCAGCGTCTATTGACTGATAACATTAACCGATGAAATAAGGAGGAGTCATTGACACAATTAGGTCAGTAAACTGGCCCCATTCTGGCGCGATCGCTAATAGTCCACTACATGTGTACGAAGTCAGATACTCGCATGACTTGTACTCAAAGGACATGCAGGTAAATCTACCTGTTCATTGGCACGAGTTCGCATCGATTCACCTTGGCATGGTGGCAAGAGTGAATCATTATGTTCGTGATTCAAGGCCCATTCTTAAGGCTCTGAAGATTGAAACAGCCATGCAGGTGTGGGTTTTAGTTTTCGTGCTTCTAGCACTATCTCGTCCCTACCACGGTGGCCGCTGACAAGCAAAATCGAAAGTATTATGTAGTTATCACCTTAATTTTCCAACCAAAAACGCTAAATTTGCTTTTAAAGTGAAATTTCCATTAAAATCATGGCATCTACTTTATTTCGACAACTTCTCACCCATTTACACTAAGGACAATAGCACCAAGAACTGTGCTTACGTGATAAATTAAAATTGTCTTGTCTTGTCTTAGAGATCCAAGCCTCGAACCGCGTGCGGAAGCCCTGAATGCAATGCACATCGTTCCTGGCCCCCGAGTCGACAAACAGGTATCGGGTGTGAAAAGGTACTAGCGGTGTGTGCATTTCTGACTTCGTGTCATTGATTGGAAATTTCGCCTGCAGCAAACCCTGTTGGTTTAAAAAGATTAAAAATAATAATAATACCACTGCATTCCCTCTTTATTGATTATTGCGCATATGTACACATTTTCCGAAACTACTTCGACATTCGTTGAGTTGCCGAAATTACTTCTGATTGGTCGTGGACAGTCGTGTCAACCAAAAAATTTCGGAGGCATTTCTCAAACTCGATAAGGCTTTTGCTCAACACGGAATAATAAGAAAGAATGAATAGATGCTCGAAAGGATGAATTTACCGAGAGTTTTTATTGTTAAAGAAATTACTACTATTGAGTGGAAATTTCCATAAAACACCGAAAGATCTCATGTCTTTGTGCACCCAACACCAGAGATGTTGGCTATAAGAGTTTATCGTTTTCTTCCAATCCATGTGGATTGCCTCAATCACTTGCTTGACGGTGGAAAGGAAACAGGAATCCTTGCGTTAAAAATTAACAAAGTTTTGGTCTTGTTGCAATAACTTGTCAACGCGGAGGCTTATCAGCGAGAGCTTGTCTAAGCATGTGTAGTGAATCGTGTTGATTCGCGTTAAAAACACGCCGGTCGTCGCGGCCTCACACACACGTCCCCCTTTTCACGGCGCGCCCGTCAGTCACTGGGACCGCCTGCTCATTATCACCTCTGAGTACCACCACCACCCCCCTTATCCATGTGACCATTCAGACGACTGGGTTTCTACTAGTTCACTCAACTGAACCGGACAACACAACTTGGTTGAGCTGTCTAGTAAACGGTTGTGCCTTCTCCACTTCTGTCTTCTTTATCTTCGCGGGAACACAGGGTAACGTATTCGGCGTAGATTGTCTCAGTGGCCCCGGCGTGGGTCAAGACAACATGCCGGGGCCCTCAACACATGGTTATTTGAAGTGGAGTGCCATCTGTGACTATGCTAATCATTCATTGACCCCCGTACACATCCGTTTTCATTGGCCGTAAAGTGCTCCTGAATTACATCCATGAACTCACCAGAATTCCACTTAGTCGTGTCGTCTTTTCACCATCTTCGCCCGGTCCTTAAACAACGATCACCTAGCTTTACACTCGATTTGTGAGGTTGATGTAATCGGGACAACCAGATTCGGAAACGCCGTGCCATGGAATACGCTCTGAGCCTAGTGGTTAAACATACCAAGTAATCTGTGGAACAAAGATCAGCCTTGCAGGATATTCGTCGCCATGGCACAAGACCGATGACCTGCAGCGTCTTGAGTCCGTAAGCTTCAGCGTACCCACGCATTCCCTGCGACAGAATCTCCGCAACGCTGTCGGAAGAGCCGTCTGTGACTATCCAGGTCACTAAGGCAGAAACCCGTGAATTCACCAAAAAATTCATAATTTTGAGGAAAACGTTGAACTTAACAGGTTTTGGCAACGAAAATGCAAAAGGCGTTAGGATGGTAAGACAGTATAGAAGTAGACAAGGGAATTAGCTATGTCCACCTTGGCTAGACTTCGCATCTGCTTGAACTTAGATGCTGTGCTTTGGCATAAGGCAGTGTCGAATGCTCCAAATGCACTGCTCCATCGAGTTGACGTGATTAGTCGAGTCCAATTTTTCGTTTCCCAAAACTAAGACACATTTACAGTATTGTGAGTTAAAAAATCACATGCTACATGCCAAATGTCACTGTCTGGGACCTTATAGTGTGATTCGTGAACAAATGTGGTGTGGAACTCAATGAGTGGATGTTTACAGAAGCGATACCAGAACCACCGCATTCCAAAATGTTCTCGTGATAAAAATGATAATTAAACTCGGACGCAGACTCACTTGTCTTCTGAAAAACGCCAAATATCAGGTTGTAGAACCGCTTTTGAAATGACTTCACCTGAGGCACAGTGCCGTATAGTGTGACGGCTAGGTCTGGCTCCTTCAGATTCCATATTTCGAAAAACAGCTTCTCAAGACTTTCAGCCTGTGTGTCATCAGCGATCCGTACAAACTACAAAAAAGACTCACATCGACAATCCCTATCATTAATGTAGTGAAAGCCTGGAATCTATATCGACAGCAGGCCTGCACGCAATGTTTAGCAACTATTTTTTCCTAATTTGTGTTAGATTGATATTTACCTTGCAATCGTTTGGTCGACCAATCAGAGGCAATTGATAAACATTTCTGGGATTTATTTTAAAATTTCAAACACCGATATCATGAAATGATTTTGTTACCAAAAGTATAAACTAGATGTCCTGGGACTACTATTAGGACGGACCATATACATATCCGTGAGTTTTATACAATTTAGCCCAAATTCTTTTACATCGTACTTTTATTGTTCGAAATAGTACTTAGTGATGCAAGGCTTTTGTAATATGAGTTGTGTACGTGTTTAGGTTTTCCTTTAGCAAATATTACTGTAGGTGTGTCCAAGCACACTGTCCGATTAACCGATAAGTTGAATGCCAGGGTCATCGGCTATTGGTAATAAATGTGACGAATGGTAGCTGGTTCCTAATTCGAAAATCACACAGTCATATTTTCATTTTCGTTTTCAGAGAAATCGAATGCAGAAACACTTAGCTTTTAACGCTAAACGGTGGATGTGCGTACTAGCACATTCTCTCATCATGGATGATATTACTGAACAGATGTGGTAATATCCTGCTTTATAAAATAGCCTTTTGTGTGTGAGTCCTTTTATTCACTGGAACAAGTTTAGGATTGTAATAGGAAGGCGCCAACATCTATTTTGATTTACCTACCCAAAGTCATCTACCCACCCAATTTAACACTGTACTTTGGAAATTCATTTAAATGACGCATCTAATTCGAACAACTTGCAGACTGTACATGGTGGCAACTCCTTTTGCATTATTTTTTGTACAAACTACGACCACAGCCTGTGCGGAAAACCTACCTCAGCCATTACGCTGGAGCGAGATGTTTCAAATTGTCCAAAGGCGTTAGTTGGTCGCTTGATAAATTTCTTTCCTCGACTTGAAATCAATTCATTAAGAATGGGATTACAACTAAATTCCTCGTGTTCAGACACCTCGTCGCAGCAATCACAGTAAGTTCGGTCATCGTAACTACAGAAAGATCCAAAATAAGAATCGGTAGAAATTTAAAAACTTATGATTTTATGGTGGAAATAAATATATTTAGTTACAGCCATTTCAAAAGTGGGGAAATCGGAGTACTGCCAGTTAGCAGGTCAAGTAACCCTCCCGTTTTTCTGACCAAAAACGGGACTGGCGCGAGTTAAAAGCAGTCAACATTACTAGATTTTTCTTGTAGAAAATGAGATTTTGTTTGATGAAATAAAGCATAACTCTTGAATTTTGAAGGAGTATGGAGCAGCTAAAGCAGGGTAGGTTTTTGATTATAATCTTTCAGAAATTGAACTCCTACCTATTTGCAGCATGTACTTAAATACCAAATTTTTTATCGATTTATTGGCAGCTCCAATTAACTGGCCATCTTATGTATCCAGAACTGTTATATAACTTGGTTTCATTGACAATTCAGCATTGCATTGATATTTGATATAAAAAGCCCTCATTGTACAATTTTTCTCGAAATCGACTTAACATTTTTCTTGCATGAGGCACAGAGTATTCATTAGCCTGTCCTTACTCATTTTAGTCCCTAAAACTACGTTCACACTATTAGTATGGACCAAAACCGAAGTGACATTTAATTCGAACCATGATTTTAAACTACTGAATGCAGTTCAGTTGTTTTGTAAACCCCAACACACTGGTCTGCCTTCTACCACTTTATTCATTCGCAGATGTTACGATTCAAGTTGAAGGCAGCCTTACCTAGCACTAAAACTTAGGTGACCATTCTATTCCCTTTCACTCAACCTAGAACTGCGACGGCTCATTAAGGGACTGGCAAACCAAACTGAAAGTAAACATGATCAAACGCGACCACCTTAGAAACAGCGTTCAAATTTATGTTGTTGGCTCATTTTCCACATTCGTGGTCAAGGACTTGCAGGTACAAACCACGTATTACATGAAGCGAACCACACGAAAGACCTTTTCTTACCTGCGTGTTGGGCTGACCTGGGTGCATAGGTACGCTTCAAAGTGCAGTGCCAACGTACAGTGCAGTCGGTGAGAAATTGCCTCCTGTTAAACAAAAACAGCAGTTTAGCCTTCGCAGAGGACCCAGTACCGCAGCTAGCCTTTGTTTCATCAGCCGATTAGAAAACTTTTCCTGTTTTTTTGTAAAAAAACTCCGATTATATGTGCTTAAACGCGTGGGATTCAGTTTTTAGTTGTGAAGACATTAAACACTTCACAAACTTATTTTAAATGCAACCAATTGCCAAGCTCTTTTAGTCAAGTTATTCCATGAACAAAGCCAGAAAAAATTGACCAATAGAATGGTAGTCAATCGATGTGAGATCAATCTTTATTGAATGATCAAATACATTAGTTCCCTACGCAGCACAATGTAATTCACGGGACTGCATCACGTCTTACCACTTGTGATTTAAAAGCAGTTTTAATTCGAGTAGCTCAAGAGTCAGGACAAAATTAATTGAAATGCACTTTTCAATTTTCGTTTCACAACAGAACATTTTCCTTTCCTGCGTGAAGCTTGTGATGGTTAGAACAGTCAACATTTCAGTAGATTCTAATTTAGTAAATTAACTGTCGGATGGAAATTCTTCTTATTTTTGTTTTCTCCTTGTTTTTTTTGTAACTCCAAACCTACTGCTTAGCACATATTGAGGTTGCCGAAAGAAATTAGCGTATAAGTCAGCACCAGATGCAGTTGTGCCAACACTACATGCTTGATGTTCCACACGTGCTTTCCATTGTGGCTTTTAAAAATGCCCAAGTCCTCACCTGATTCGGGAAGATGTCCGGATCTGTGTCATCATTTTCGGCGATGGATGAATCAGACAGAACAGTTTCCAATTGGTCAAGGTAATTCCGGATATCATTATATCGGTAGTTTTGGCAGAACTCTTCTGGCAGTTTATCCGACTGAGTATGAAAACACAGCAGAATTTGGTGAAGGAATGGGCATAGAATAGATTTAAGATAATTCAGACTGTTGAAATACAAGTTTTGTTCAAAATCATGTATTCTAGAAAAAGTGTGGGTACTTTAAGTTCTACAATTCGTATTGGCGAAGACCGCTCAACTGAAAAGATTGAACTTGAAGTAAAACTAAAAGGGTTCCTGCAAGTATGCTTTTATTGACAAGGGATATGTATTGGGCTACTTTTAGCTTGGTAAATGGTAACGTTTCGTTTCAAATTCTTCAATTTTAGCAGCGAAGCTAACATTGACGAAGCCCGCAAATTCATAGGATTTATGTCTTTAAATGTGTCGATTACGACAAACTTTAGAGTGAAAGATCACACTTAACCTAGCAGTTTCTTCTGACTAACTCTATCAACGGCGATTCGTATTGGCCGAATCTTAACTTACAAAATCCGGTATTCCAATCAGAGAGCTATCCATACTAAGCAACGTTATCACTGTTGGCAAATTCGTTTGGGTTGCATAGTGTAGCGACGTTCTTCCTAACTGAAATTAAGAAAATTAAGTGGATGGGATAGAATAATTAATTTTGGTATATTCCATCCAATTGACGATAAGAAGCGTAAGGTTAAAAAAATTTATTTACTGGGGAAACAGTTGGACACTTTACAAACCACGAAACTACATGTTAAAAATTTGCTATTTAGTGAACACGAGATTTAATCGATGTGACAAACGCTGCCAGCTGTGATATCCAGGAGGTCGTACTACCGGAAAAGAATGATTATTTTGGTTTTTTAAATACTCCTCACTGTACAAAAAGGTGTCATAAATGAAAATGAACAGTGCCTTTTTTGCACATTTTAACGAGGTCACATGGATTTGGTTCCCAGAGTGATCCAGAAAGGAACATCGTAGAACCTTGTGTGTTCATACTAGGAACCTTGTATGAAAAACCTTAGAATTTTTCTGTGACTTGACACTTTTGGCATGGCGGTTGTTATTGCCTACTTCAAACGTTTTTGCCTTTGGTTTTATTTAGAAAGGCATCAAGAACAGCAGTTGATGATGGATAAGTAGGGATCGGACTGGAAATGTCTCAAACTAAACCCTGCTTGTTACAATACGGGCTTTTTGTTAATGCCATCATCACTATCAAGATCGCGGTGAATCTCGTTAATTCATGACCACCGCCACGTGCCCAATGTTTGTTACTTGTTTATGCTGAAAAACTACTTAACTAGGCGTTTTTCTACACATTCTAATGAATTGATCTGATGCACGAAGAGTGGACATATTTAGGTTTCAGGTTTTTAGCACACATTTACCTAAAATGTAAGCAAAGTCTCACTTTATCTTGCATGAGATAAGGAAATCCCGCCATGAGCACCTTACGCAGGCCCGCGTAGTCGCCCATTGCTGCACAAATGTGGACCGCAGTGACACCCTCCTGCATGCAAAAATTGCCGTTTTAATACGGATCCAGATACCGATGCACTTTACACAACATTTTCTGTGTAAATCTAGGATTTCTCTCTGACTAATAACTCCTAAGAATCAGCTGATTGATCTAGGACTTCAAGTTGTTGGGATCAACACTTTTATGAAGTTATGCACCTTGAGTGATTTTTAACCTACTTATGAGCACTTACAAGTTTTGAAGTACACTCTTACCTCTGTCATTGTGACGGGATGCTGGCGTTGCAGGAGCACATCGATTATGGAATGGGCGGAAAAGATGCAAGCCAGGTGCAGCAAGCCAACCCCGTGCAGTACTCCCCAGAAGGACTTTGACATGTATTCGACGGACTGAATGCGCACAGACGTAAAAATCATTAAATCATTGAACAAGGTGATCATGAAGAAATTTAATTTCGGTACTGACGGAATTTTGAGCACACACTGGGTTCAAGGATTTTGATTTTCGACTATACAAGGAGTACATCGATTAAAATAATTATCTTCTCCTAATCGATTTGACTTTTGTGGTGATCTGGTTTATTATTATCAGTCATCATTATAAACAAAGGCCCAAACAAACGCATACACAAGTAAAACGCTTGGAAACAAAGTTAATCATGGCGTAGACATGATTTATTCAAAGGTCGACATTTTACGCAGACTAGTATTCCTATGTAGTGGGTTTATGTAGCTCTGCCAGGCCCTAATTTATAGACTTTTATGTTTGTCAAACTTACGGGAAGTTGCGACATTACCACATTCATCGTTAGTGATTTCATTTTGTCATACGCATAGCTCTCGAATTCCTTGTGGTCATCTCGACGCACTGTGTCTATAAGGCGCATCACGTCACCGTCTATCAGATTGGTGCGGAAGTCAAAGTACGGCAATTCACTCGGGTCAAATGTCTCCATCTCGGCTTCCTCGTTGATGACTTCACCTAAGAGGGGCATCGACATGATGTTGATGCGTCTTTGGCGTTGGCTGCTCCGCCTGTGTAGAGGGTACCCTTTCTGCCTCCATGAACTCCGGGAAGAAAAAGACATAACGCTTTGCGTTGATTTTTCTTCGAGTGAGTCCCACAGCTTTTGTGGGTGTGCGTGTGCACTGTGACCTGAACAGCCTTAGTTAGGCATAACCCAATCACAATAAGCAATGAGGTATTCCCTTGTCTCACAGTAGTTAACTCTTTTAAAGGAAATAAATACATGATTTGATTGTTCAAATCATTCGACTGATGTTTGCATACATGAGATTCTAAACCGAGTAATTTCGCTTTCGTGCTTTTTTCAAGGATGTGTTGGTTTGTACCCTTATATATGACAGCTGAAGTCGCAGTCAATACAGCATCAAACTCTCTTGTTTAGTTAGATTTTCTTGTACGTTTCTTTAGCGGCATCAGTAATTCTAAACAGCTTTCATTAGGCTGTGTGGAAGTTAACTGCCTGTCCTAAATTACATCGAGTAATTATTGGGTGTTTGTATGCCACAAGGTATCAATTCCTGCTAACGCGATTTCTATACTTTTTTGTCAAAAACTCACAAACGAATTTCACTTTTTTAATTATTTTTCCACGCTTTTGTGTGGTCACGACAAAAATTGAAAATCCAAGCATAATGTATTATCAATACAATTACCTTGTCGGCTCTAGTTTGACTAGATTTAAAGATAAAAACCAAGTTTACCAGGCGCAGGATAGTTATCATTCTGCCAGAAAAATTTTCTTCTTAGTCTATAAAGTAGCCACTGCGTAATAAACAAAGTTTTATTAATATTCTTTTCCATAGGTAAGATTTTCATGGCAATTTTACGTCTGTTTTGCGCTACGTTTAAACGTAATTTGTGGAGCAATCACATAAATCTATTTTAGTAGTCTTTAAAAATAAACCAACTTCTAACTCCGTCAAAATTGTCAACGAATTTGCTGTTTTAGCACATGTACATCGGCAATCATCAATAAATTACAGAGTTTAGTTGCTATAATCTTGGGCTTTTTCGAACTTCTAAGTTCTGCATTTCATTAATTCTCTCAACTGGAGCAAATCTTACATGGGATATTTCGATATTATATTGCATGACTGAACATTTTAACGATCATAGACCGAAGCAAATAGTTTATCTGAAGCTAAGTTGGCGAATTGTGAAGTGATTGCCAAAAGCTGATTTAGACAGTCTCACCACCATGGATGAAAATCGGTTACAATTGCTAGATTGCTTAGGAAGCTTCGTTTATTCAATAAAGCAACTTACATGAATGTCTTTCTTTTACTTAAGAAAAATTGATGCTCTAATGTGTTATTATTGGTTCGTGCGAACAATGTCACCAGAGAAATGACAAATTAACATTTCTGATCATTCGTGATGGAAAGCATTTTATGGAGGAAAAGAACGGAAGCAATCCGATTCTGATCACGTAGAGGTTTTCAAGAGCACAAAGATTTTCAGCCCTGCTTTAGACTGAGATTTTCGAACTAAAGGTCCTATTATAATGAAAATTTGCAAAGATGATATTTCTAATGAAGCAAATACGATCTGGTTGAAAAAAAATTGAGTGCATTTTGTCGTCTCAGTTTCATAATTTTTAGGTTGTAAAGGCGAAATGGTAAAATTAAAAAAATTCAGATTTTCGTTTACAGAATTTGATGGCAGCTGTTGTGATTAAGTATTGAGGCAACCTTTAATGCATATTTGGTGTTTAAATATTTTTGTATATTGATGTTTCTGATTTTTTACAATGTGAATTGAATTATGTTGGTAAAGAACGTAATTTACGTTCTGTACTAAAAAATTCCAAAAACATAGGCAGTTCGTTTTGTTTGCGTCAATTGGAGGACATGGCGCCGTGTTTGTCTTCTGTTGATTGTCTACTTTCTCATCTGGACGGAATGTGTGTTTGTGGACATGCGCAATGTGTTTTCCACATGATGCGGACATGTCCAATTACGAATCAATGGAATCATTAAATAAGGAAAATGGCAACAGGAATCACCATCACATAGAGCATATGCTTAAGGCCACGCAAAAGCTTTCTGTGCCGCCTTCACCCCGTCGACACCTTTCAGATTTCTTGTATGTTGAACATTATGAGAATGGAGGGGGTTATATTTTACACGCATACGCGCACGAAATTGCCTGTCTTTCGCCAGAGAACACCCAACTTCTTGCTAAAAAGTTCTTCCGATCACTGTTCATGGAACGCAAAAAGAGGTGCGCTCCAATGCCGTTCTCCTATTTCTGTATTGGTGTTGTACATGGTGCCGCTAAGCATATGCCAGAGTTTGTTAATCACATTGCCGAAAAGCACCCTAACCTTGTCGTGTCTACAAGTCCAATCAATGCTAAGAACGCCTCATATACTACCACCGCCAAGGAGTTTGCTGGAAATGTCTTTCGGACCTATTGTAATGGGTTGTACCGATTCGGTCCAATGCACGCCATAAGTCTTGTTGGCGTCAAAGGTGAGGAAAGAGGCGATTTCTGTGAGGATATATTAGAGATAATCGAGAAGGACCCTTTCCTTCGAATGATTTTGCCTTGGGGCAAGCTCTCTTCTCTTAGTTCCATGGATCCCCAAAAAAGTAACGACGGTCCGATCCTTTGGGTTCGTCCAGGTGAGCAAGCTCTCCCTCTCCATAGTCATTCGAGATCTCGAAGCAGGTAATTACTGCCTATTTCACATATTGATGTATCTATTGCGTGGCCGTTAAAGTAGCAACACCAGCTCATGTAGAATCTCTTAAATTAACACAGATTTATAACAAATCGGCGAATGCGTCTCCTGTAATACCATTATATTGGGCTTTGTTGATTTATCAGGTCATCTATAGTCACGATAGGCATTCACGGTGTGCCAAAAGACGAAATGTAGTGAATTATTGGAAATTTTTAATACTGTTTAAAGAACTCTCGAATTATGACTTACATATTGAGAAAAGGTTATAATGTAAACTATTCGAATGTAAATCAATATGAACCAAAGTCCCACTCTGTTAATATTACGTTAGAATTTACCCTTCTCTTTAAGCCTTCTTAACGTCGATGGCAATAATTTTCAGTAGTTCCTAGCTAGTTTTGTGATTTCTGGTGGTATTTAAAGAATCGATAGCTATGATTCTTGTAATTTGACAGTTGTCTATAATATGTGTGATTAACTTTGCAATTGTTCAAGGTGGTAGACCACTTGAATTTTGAAAATTGATTTTATAAGCTTGACATGCCCTTGATTGTTAAGGGTACTATTAGCCTACCTTGTAATTAATTGCTCGCCACATTTAATTCCTTCAATATTTAATTATGCATACTTGCTCTGTGAACCTAGGATATTTCCATCCAGGGTATCTTTAGAAACTTTGCTTTTGCCTTCCGAAGTACAACCTCTCCAATATGGCAAATATTTTTCTCTAAAATAAAATGAAACTAAAAACTATTTTACAATTGCTTATCATGGCTAAACTGCAGTTTTTTCAATGTGTGTTCTGGTGAGTATCCTTTTGAGCTGCGTGGACAAATAAAATGAAGTTAAGCTGTCTGTGTGTTTCGTTCTATACCTCTTTTTTTTTTCAACTCCTCCTCGGAACGCACTTTTGTCAAGTAACCTGACACATTACCCAAACATTATGTTAATAATTTTATTTTATTCAAACTTTTTTTCACGTTTAGAAAAGCTGCAAGTTTCTCGTTGGGCACATTTACATCATCTCGGTTAAGTAGTCCTCGTCAGGTTCTTATACCTGATCGTACGCCCTGTCACGCCGACCACGCGGACGATGGACTCAAACGCCACACGACAGCTGCCATTGGCTTACTGAAGGCTGTTCATCCACCACCAAATGCCGTTTCGTCGTCAATCCCTCATGAATCACCGGCCACCAGTGCGTGTGTCAACGGGAACCCTTACTCCTCGGACTCGGTTTCCGGTCGCATTATCAAGGATGTTGTCGTTTTCGACCCACGACATTACTGGGACCTTGTTGAACGACTTGGTTTGGATATTATGGAGCCGCCAGTTAGCCAGGTATTCTTTCAAATCCAATGTTAATGTTTTTTATTTGTCGATAAAAATGCCTTCATCCGAACCAAACACGTCCCACATTGTTCTGCTGGCACTTAGTGCACAAATTATCGCCTCTTTAAGTAAAATAGAAAGTGCCTGATTGATACAGACAGGCACGAGTTGCTTGTCTGTTTGAATACAAACTGGTGATTCGAAACCACCCTTGTGTGTTTACGGCAGCGAGTCTATCATAATTGGTCTGTACATTTGTTGACTTGAATTAGCTGAAAAACAGTCCTCGTCAAATGCACTGAAGTGGCAGCTAACAATCGCAACCAATCTTTAAATTCCCGAACCTCATTAAAATGACTGACTCAGAGAGAATAAGGTGCCCACGCAAGCTGTCTCCCGGTGGTGCTCCGAAAGGGCATGAATTTGGTTGACTTTCATTTCAACCGAAACATAGCATTCATTTTTCTCATAAATTGGGATGTTAGGACGCGTGGGGAACATAACACATACCCTAGTTTATTTGTTCCTACGGTGCTTACCGTTGATTGGCTGTCAGCCTGAATTTCCTTCAGCACAGCGTCCCTTTGATTGGGTTCTATCGCCAGTTTCAACCGTGGTTTCCACGTAATAGGGCTAAGACGCTTCAAATGCAATGACTATGCCATCAGTGTCACTCTGCACTACAGGTCTGTGTTCAATTCCCAATACTAAACGTTTTTGCAGGTGCTCCTTGAGCAAAAATGAGCTAACTCTTTGGTCTAATTCACCAACACGAACTTGTAAATCGGTCGTTCAATGCCTGCTATCTGTGTTGATCATGACGCTTCTGTGGTTTATTCGGGTCCTAAAGATACTGAAAAACCAATGCTTTGTGCCAACAAGTCCGAGGGACCTGTGCGTGAATACTTCACGGTCAGTTCAGGTTGTTTCATTTAAAAATGTCGGTTAACATAGTTGACACCTGACAGTTGAGCACGTTCATAATCCACTCGCCGACACAGCAGTCCCCTCACCGCCACCGGGAAGACGGCAAGCACCGCCGAGGTGTGAGGCCTTCCGATGAAGATTTGCGTCTTAGCAGATACGACTCGCAGACGCTGACTCAGGTTGGAGCATTGTGGTTGATTTTGCAGGTCAGAAACATCGTGCAATTTCTGCCAACATTTGGTCATACATCTAGTTAAGTTTTGACCCACGCCTCGTCGTCACACTGCGTCCACACGATGTCCGATGTTGTTGAGAACGGTTTACAAGTTGGTACTCATCATGCTAATTAAGCACAGGCTACTCATCAATTGCGTATCCGGCAATAGAAAAAGGTTTATTAGATCATGAAGTGATTGTGTTCCTGCTTTCCCCTAATTGATGAGTTATGAGTCCGTTTTACCACAAAACGTCTTTTCAACTTTTGTGTTAACCACTAAATTTCTTACGAACTCGCTTCTGTGGTTGTCTTCCTACCTTGTGAAATAACGACAAAATTTTGAATCTAAATGTCGTTGAAGACAAGCATTTTGAGGCGCACCAATGAAACCTTGTTCGGACGTCCGACGAAATTTCCAGGTGGATGGAAAATCACAGTTACTTTTGAACGGATTTCATTATCACGGATTTGCTGAGGGTCTGGTAATTGGTGTCTGCGCGTGTGAGTACTATTGTAGTGGCTTGTGGTCTACCGTGCACTACCGTACAACCCTCTGGTTAGCAGCCCGAAACAACCTGAGGCTGGAGTGAAGAGAGCCGACAGAGGACACGAACGTTTAATAGCGTCACGCCAGCAAAGTGTGTCTTAGTGTGTGAGTGAACGGATGACAGGCATCTGATAACAGTAGCCAATGAAAAGGGGATGAGTCATCGTCACCGTCAGTTCGGTAAGCAGGGTTCACTCGGGTGCGATCCCTGTTAATCTGCTACACTATTCTAAGACAGGACTGTTTTTGCTTCAAGTGCGGCAACTTTTGGGCCGACGACGGTGAGCTGAACCTCCTGCGGATGGAGGGTTTCCGCTACGCGCGTCTGCCCCTCTGCGACAATGACATCTACTTCCTGCCTCGGGGCGTGGTGCACCAGTTCAAGACGGTTTCCGCCGGCACCAGCGTGGCCTGGCACACCCGCCTCAAGTCCTACTACCCCGAGCCCGCCGGAGATGAGCCCCCCGAGGCCTCGAACAGCCAGACCTTCCTGCAAACCTCCCCCTCCATAGCCGCGGCTGCCAGCGAGAGCGCCCTTCGTGCCGCAAAGTCCCAGGCTCGAGCCCTCAAACGCTCCGCCCCAAGCGCCGCCACCAGCCCCCACCCACCGCCTCCTGAGAAGGTTCCAGCCGAGGAGCCAGTCAAGCGTGATGACGGGTGACTTATCGCTTATCTGGATGTTTGCATGTCCGTCCGCGTGAACTACTGTGTGTGTGCGTGTGTAATACGTTGTACTACTTTTTATCAGCATCGTCTTCTCTTGTGGCCCACTTGTTTTATCTTCATCAGCTTCCTGTGACTTATTCTTGTAAATACACTCATTTGTTGAATGACGTTGATGTTGTTTTATGTAACTAGGGCCTGCGCGCATTCTCCGGGACTAGTTTTTAGTTTGACTGCAATGCTTTCCAATCTCGCGTTGCTTGCCATGAATCTACCTGGCGGAGTTTGGGATAATGCACTCAATCCCCGCGCCCGTCTGTCTGATTCAACACACCTGATGTGCGACCACCGATTGCCCAATGCTAGTTGGGCCGATTTGGCCTTCAAGTTTATCGGTTTTGAGCAAGGTTCCGTTGGGAGGCATTAATGCGTTTTTTACGTCAGTTCTGAGTGATTATTGCGTTGGTGGAGTTTGAATTAAACCTGGTAAAGACCACGCCCTTCGTTTAACCGAATAAAAAAGGAACAGCGAGGCAATAAGGACGGTGATATGCGGGGTCGTTTTAGAGGTTCGCCTAACAGGGCGTAGCGGCGTTAGTGGCTGGCGCCGTGAGACACTTTTTCGCTTGAACTAGAGGCCTGTATTCAACAACCAGAAAAACGAAGACTGAACTCAATTTCAGTAGTGAATCTGTTTCTGAAAAAGTACCGGTGACGTCCGTGCATTGTGCTAAAATACATATCAACCTAACCACTTTATGCATTGCTACAGTGAGTGCTTCTATAAACACCGACTAAGTAATCACGCCTGCTTTGTTTAAAATCAATCATGCACACAGGATAATTTCCTTCAATAAAACCGAATGTCCTCAGCAGTCGGATCGTAGAGTGGTCTGTACTTGAAAAACATGTCGGTCAGCTGCTGCTTGTATTGCTCCCTGAGGTTGTCGATTTCCTCGTCAGTCGGGGAGGGCGTTCGCTTGCACACGATCGGCTTTCCAACTGTCGGAAAATCAAGCAAAGCAACACTGTAAGTCAGTTGAGCGCTCACCGTAACAACAACCGCTCATGGTAGTTTGAATATGCTTTTAATGTGCTTAGATTTGCGAAAGAAAACCACGCACCACAAACTGATTATCGCTATCGACGGTTTTGTTTTAAAACGAGTTTCTGCACTAACGATATGGCAAATCCCATCTACCGGTGCGCACAGTGATTAGTGTGAGAAAGTGTAGCTTTCAAGAAAGCCTTCTCTCTTCAACGGCAGAATTCACCTGGAACGGAGCTGAAAAAAGGGGCAAGCAGGTTGGCCGAATGACTCGTGACGCTTACCGACGACATTGAGCGGCTTGCGGTACGGAATGACGCGCCACGAGTAGAATATGGGAGGGGAGAAGGTGAAGGTGTGTGTGAACCAGTCCTGCACCCGCCGCAGGACAGAACCCACGGGATTGGCTACCTGGTCGTACATGTTCGTCTCCCCGAACCCCAGCGAGGGGATTAGGTGAGCTCTACATAAAGTAATAAAGAAAAAATATTAATTTTTTAGTGCTCAATGCTGATTTACAGACACCACACCAGGGATTCGGCGAAATTGTCCCCATTCTAAAACCTGCAAGAGGACAATCAACCCGGTTAGAAACGGGTTTGAACGAGTTCCAGGAATTTTGGGGAGGGATTCACTTTAGACAACTGGCTGACAGGGTTTTTCTACACACCCAAACAAGCGAGTGAACGCGAAGCAACAGGCAGTTCGCGGGTGGCCTGTGTTCGAGTCCCGCCACTGTCTTTTCCGATTTCCTCGTTTAAAGACTACAAAAGTTGCGGAAAATTTTGTACACAATGTCCAGTATCAAATTGGCTTGTTATGCTCAATATATGTAGGTGTTCCGATCGTCAACATGAGAACGGCTATTTTTCGGATAGTAGTTACCGTAGAAACATACAGCACAACACATAACTTATGAAACCCACAATTTTTCTGACACACAGCTGTTTCAAGGGACGATGTAAATTTGAAAACATGGTTCTTTTGTCTACAATTGCCGACCCAAACCACGCGTGTTTAACTATTGGCCAATAAGGCTTAACTGGGCAAATTCGGTTAGCCTAGTACTGAGGGGCGAATCCCTCTTCGCAAAACGGTTATCAGCCAGGCTGATGGTCGCCTTGTTAGAATGAAATCGTGGGGGAGGGAGGGGGAGGCAAAAGTGTCCGAGCATACCCCGTTTTGAGGGCGATGCGGAAGAAGCCGCGCCGCCGACTGAGCATGAGGACGTAGTGGCCGGGCCGCGACTCCAGGGCCTCCGTCGCTCCGCCCACCGACACCGCCACCAGGTTGCCCGTGACCCCCGTCAACTCCTTGTCCAGCAGGTAAATCAGACTCTCCCGGCTCACTGATACCCCGCCTTTTGTGAACACAAAAAACCCATGAGGGGAAAGTGCACTGCTGTTTTAAATAAAGCCCAGCCATAGTTACACGCCTGACTCAAGTTGGGGCATCCCATCAACTTTTTTTAATTTACAGACAGAACAACCTAAGCTTCATCGCTCGCCAAACGTTCAAGTCTGATCGTGTTGTGCGGACGCTACTGATCAATTACCATACATGTTTCAAATTATTGTTCACATGTTGCATTTTTGGAGGTAAAGACATTTAGCATCAAGGAAATCCGATAGTGGCGATGTAGAATGAGGATTTGGGCGCCTGTGCCAGCTTAACAGTCAGAAATCTAGATTTGCCTGAGTCGTCACTTGAAGCAATTATCGTGGGGGCCCAAATCTTTCCGTCTGATAGTCACAGAACTGTCGGTGTTCCCTTGATCCAAATACTGGCATATGAAAACACCTCCTGTAATTGCGACGTAGATTTACTCGATCCAAGTAAGGTAAGACGATGGAGCCGTCTAATAATGTGATAAACATGGTGCTTTGGAGATGTAAGAGTGGTAGACAGTGATGGGACCTTTTCATGCTAAGCACACAGAGCCGAAATTCACACTGACCAACGCAAACAGACATCATTTCAATAAATCATCCGGCCGTTATTCGATGCGGTTTGTGCGCAGCTTCGAGAAATTTGGTTGGCCTTTTGAACCCAGACATTTGTTTAAATAGAAAAAAAATTCAAGGTCACAACCGTTCGGCTACGTCCAGTCAAGCATACCCGCTAATAAACTGACTAGAAAACTATAGTGGGGACTGATGTGTTAAGATTGTCAAACAAGTTTCGTGACGTGTGAAACCACTGCAGCGAATCATGGAGTTCCTGTGAAATCGGCGACAGATCCACTTTTGTCGCCGTCGACATCATCATCTAATTTCGACAGTGCCGTGTGTCCCTATGTTATTATCAGTTTCAAGACCAACTGGCTGTGGACCGGGTCACGACTAAGTGGAAGCGAGAAAATGCAGACTCCCACTTTGCTCAACAAGCGCAATCTGAATTAGGGCATAAGCAGTGATTTTAACGCCCACCACCTGAATTACCTGCCGACTTCTGTGATTGGCTGGAGATATACACCGGGGTCCCCATCTCCCATAATGCCTCGTGAACTAAGCAGAAGCTTTTGAAGTGAGCTATCCTAACTTGATCGCACGGTTCAACTCGATCTCTCAATAATGTTTCCCCCTTTTGATAGTACATGGCTCCCCATCAGAGTGAGAACATTTGAGCGGGCGAGTTAACAATGAGGCGGCATGGCAGATAGTCACCAACTTGGCGCTCCGTCGTTAGTCGACGGCAAACTACACAGCATGATGGCGGCGTCATGTGATCGGCGTCGTGGCGCCATGTGAGCATTGAATAGCGCGCCGCGAACTGGGAACCAATCAACTCACGAGTTTGCCGTCTTCATTGCAGCGCCACGAACGATTTTATGGGAGAACAGGACGAACGGGACAAGACTGTGTAAAAACTCTGCCCCCCTGCCCCCCCCCCCACTATGATATTAGCCCATTAAAGTCGTTCGTTTAATGTGTTAGCAAACTCCACTTGGGGCAGGGAAACGGCTGTATGTCGTCAGCAATTTGAGGAATTAATGCCATGCTACTTAAGTTGGCTTATTTCATGAGTGAAGCCAATCAACCCACACGGTGGTTGATTTACCATTCAAAGAAAGGAAGACCAGTTTTTTTCACAAAAGCTTGCTAGTTTACGTTTTACATGGGTTTTTAACGTTATCTACTCCTCAAATCGCAGAGCTCGCCTTGTGGTTTAATGGGTTCGCCATTGTTATCACCCACTCTCCCAGACAACCTGATTGCTGCATATGATCAGATGAATCTGAACTCGAAAAACGTACAAATTATGAACAACACGCCCTTATCACTAACACCAAAATGATCAAAACAAACTGGTAATTCATGCCGAGTGGTTTACACGTGGGGGGAAGGGGTTTCTACAGCACCATGAAATTCCAAAGTACCTTCTCTTTTGAAAGAGGAACAAAAGATTAAAATTAATGCATTAATTTAATGGGCTTTAAGAATGGATAAAAAGAAAAGGGGAAAGTGCACCCATGAATGTGGTTTCATGAACACGTCCGAGTTTTCACACATTACAAAACCCACGCCAATGCTGCCAGTTGAGACAATCAGAACACAGCCTAAAAGGCTCTGTCGTAATATTCTGGCGTAGCGCTTTACCCCTTAAAGTAATGTAGACCAGTGGAAAAGCATGGAAGCAGGTCGCAGACAGGGTAAATCTATCGAGCGAAAGCGAAGTGAGGTGAAAGCTGTGGCAGCGTCTTGAGCAGGTCCTTTAGACACCAGGACGGCTCTAGGAGCCTCTCATTACAGTAAAAGACTATCTTTATAGTAAAACCTTCTTCAAGACTCTCAATACTTAGACACAACCTTAATGTCGACCCAAGTAACCCCTTGACACGCAGCGAGAGTCGTGAGTTCGTGGTTAACCGAAGGATTATCGGATTCGTTTGGCCAGACAGACGCACTACCGCTCGTTCTGCACAGAATTTGTGCACCATAAAAGGCTGGCTGTTCCGTGGCAAAAGTAGTCTCAAAAGAGCAGTAAAACCCCCTGGACAGTTCTTCATTGCATCAATTCAAGGGGCATGGCTACACCGCTTCAACCTACATGTGTTGGAGCTTTGGAGTACTCAGACGAGGCAAAAGATCACCGCAAAAGAGCATTACCTTAGGTTGCTCAACTAGACGCGGAGACACCTTCAAATAACGCAGGCCGTTACGAACACCGGCATAATTAGACACGTGCATTGTCCTGATTGATATTCCTTTGCGCCTCCCTTGTTTTATATTCTTACACAAAGTTTAAAAGCCTCAGCGTAAATTCCCAACCCCTTTAGACACTTACGATCAGCTTTCAAGTCATGCAGCCAGAAAAGATGCCAGTCTCGTCAAGATTTTATTTGACTCACTTACGATATCCCACTATTGTAGTTCACATTGCCGATTTGCCAAAGGCTGAGATCGAAATTCTCAATTCCAAAGAAGTGCCACAGCCCTCACAGTATCCAGATATGACGCGTGACAGTTAATTCCAAGCACGACGAATATTCTGTTAAAAACTACAGCTATTTGTTGAGGCACCGAATCACCTGTTGACCATTGGGATAAAGTGGTAAATAACATCGGAGAATGCGTTTTTAAGTTGAACCTTGTTATCGGTTATGATCAAGTTCCCGGCTATGCAATAGATTAATTTCGTTAAACTGTGATGACTCATTCCACTGCCCACTACAGACTCAAGTCGTTAAGTGAAAAGCTGCAACAAGGATCGCATGTTTGCCCTTACAAGGAGGATGCAAACAAAAGATAAATTGATTATCCGATTATCAGAACGTATCTACCCACTTGTCACACGGTCCTCATGATTTGGCACCTATTCCTGTTGTTATCGTCTTCAGCTCACTCTGTGCCCCCAATTCACTTTGCGCCTTCCACATAAACACGACGCTCATCCATCTCCATTGCCTCTGACATTCTCTGGTTCATAATAAAGGAACAGGAGGCTAGCTGTAACACCTATCTCAATTAACAAAACTCGTCTAGTTAAATTTATATGCGGTTGTAACATAAAATCCAGTGAAAGAAAGCGATCACTCACGGATTATACACTCCATTTAAGCTATGCGGCTAAAAAAAGCGTAACGGCGATTAAGGAATTCGGTTTTCGAATAAAATAGAACGCGTAAACAGATCAACGGCAATTATTGCTACCGATACTCAAATTTAACTATGCAGTATGGCAAGTGCAAGTTAAAAAGAATTGCTATCAATACGGCAGTGTTTGCACTAGCTCACGTGAGACCGGTTACGACCGTTAATTCGCGTCAGACCAGTTAATGTCTGTGTATGAGGGTGAGCGAGCGTGATCATCTAGTGATTGTGAACAAGGTGACAATGAGTCATTGGAACGAATCAGCCTGCGAACAGGCTTCATTCACACGCCAGCTGACGATCTCCCACACGACTACCAGATTAACATAAAGGGGCCAATTTTGAGAGGAGTGAACGTCTTGGTAGAAGAATATGTTGAACTATAAAAGGAGATTCAGAACTCACCCCCAAGCATTATGTAGTCTCTATGGATAGGTATGTTAAACAGCAGATTTAATACTGCCATGTGAGGTTGGATGCCAGGGAACGTCTCCGAAAACTCCAGTGCGTCATTACCAAAAGATTCCACAGCCCCCAGGGCCAGCCATCCATGCGGGTGATAACCGACGAGGTAGTTGAATGCTGTCGGCAAACGCACTGCCACCCGCCCAGCTTTTGTAAAAACTCGGCCTTGGCTGGCTGCCCATTCCCTCAACTCATCGGAAACCACTAATCTGCTGGGAAAGTAGTTCATCGCCCATCTGAAAATTGGTAGTCTAGTGAACCACCGACAGTAGATTCCACCTCGTGTCGGCCATCTGCGTGTCGAAATCCAGTACGCAGTGTAAATTAGACCCATGATAAAACCACCGAGCCCCCCACCTCCTACGATAGCCTGACCCAAGATTATCCTCATGAGAGGACAAAGGAACATGTAGGTGTACAGAAAAGCACAAAGAGCAGGCTGAATAAGAAAGGACATTTCGAGCAGAAGAATTGCAATAAGAGAACGGAGGTACCGGAAAATCGACTGGCGAGCCATTTTACTGCAAGTAAATGAAAGAAACGGCGCCTGCACGTTCTTCCCACTGCTCCTGACTAATCACCTGGCACAGAGAATACTAGCATTAGGAGTTAAACTCAATCAACCTTGAGTTATTCCTATAGGTGAGCTGGATCATGCCAAACCGCGCGCCTCACTAATGAGCCCAAATTCACACAATAACATCGTTGACTGGTGTCGAGCAGAAAAACTTATTCCGTATCGCTTTACTCATCTGAGAAATCGGTTGCTTATTAGTGGGTTCGAAAATACCTGAGTGGCGAGGTCATGGTAGCCTTCGAGTCAAAAGAAAGGCATTGAAGCGTGACGAGCGCACCTAAATTCAGCAATCAGACGCTACTCCAAACTACTTCGTGTAATTAACAGTAGATCGACAATAGTCTTTCGCATTGAACACGAGCACAGCCCCACGTTTATGTGTGATCGAAGCGGAACAGTGATTAACTTTGGTGCGCAGTTTATCTTTGCGAAGGCATAAAATCCGAGTACATACGAACTTGCATAAACAAGTAACACCACGTGTACTTTATCTCTCCGGTTTCTAGGTGCGCTTGTAACCAACACTTCACCAGACTCAAAGCTCATTTAGCAAAAAGACTAATCTTGCATTGTGCACAATGCGTGTAAGTTAACCGTTTTCGTTGGCCCCAAAACGGTCGTCTCCTACTTGATTTGAAGCAGGCGAAAAAGAACGCATACATACATGCAGCAAAGTTTCGAGTGGTTTGTGAACTTATTACCATGAATTTTTATTAAAATTTCGTCACAAAATTAGGCAATTAACGAGCAGAGCTGGATAAAGTATTGGTAAGTAGGTTGGACAATATTAATCTCGTACTGAACATTGTTATTAAAAGACATCCAAAACTGCAAAAATTGTCAAAACGACTCAGTGTGTATCAGTGGTTGACAACTCAATGAGAAGGCAAAGGACTTCGACGTTCGGTCCTCTACAAAAACCGGAAAACCCATCCAGTTGTTGCTGTCTGCCGTCAATAACCAGCTAAAGTGTCTTGGATACGTCTACGTTTCCCTGCGTATACGATATGGTCGTTGATGGATGACCGAAAAGAATTTCAACTAATCAATGCTGCTTTATTACAATAGCGATGTACGGAAAACCGGTCATTCAATAGTATCTTTGCTGCACTGGTGGCAGCCAATGAGGATAAAGCCGTTTTGACAAAGGCAATATCCCACTTTCAGGCAGTAGAATGCCACATTATCGTTATATTTAACCCAAATGATTACGGAAATATGAACACTATTAAATGGAAAATGACCAATGGAAGAAGAACCCCACTTTCAACCCGGGAAACGTTAAGACTGCCACAGAATATTGATTCTTCCTCCTAGTAGATAAAACATAAATTTTGAATAGAACATTTGTCAGCTGGAGCAGTCGATTTTAATTGCGACAATTTACATTTTATATGGTATTTGCAGTACCGGCATTATCTACAATCCACGTTCTGCAATCATCGAGTTTTGACAAGTAAAGTACGCGAGAATTGTTTATGTATGATACACAAATGGATGGTTCAGCATCCTGATATGGTGAAAAGTTAGTTGAAATGCCAACTTTTTAGTTAGGAACTGGCACAGGTTGCAACAGCCGCGATATTTGCAGATTTGATTTACGTGACAAGGCCGGTGATGGTGCGGACACATAAACTACGCTTAAAACAGTCAATACACAAGCATAGAATCACTTAGCTAAATGGATGAAGCCTGTTAATACTATTGATAAACATGTTATAAGAAAAACTTTCGAATTACTTAACTGAAGTGGGTGAAATTCACTTACCGCCAAACAGAGCATAATCCCTATAGAATGGCACGTCGTAGTGTCCATTAAGTGTGGCCATGTGTGGTTTAATGCCGGGAAAGACTTTTGAAAAGTTGAGGGAATCACTTCCATAGGCCATAAGCGCGCCGATTGCAAGTGGTCCGTGAGGATGGTATCCCACGAGGTAATTGACAGAAGTTGGAAGTTTTACTAACTCCAAATTTTCGCCAACTTCATAACCATTCTCTTTGGCCCATGTGCACAGTTCTTCGGAGACGATTAGACGTGCAGCGAAATAGTCGGCCACCCACTTCCACAAAGGAAGGTTCCTGAGCCATTTTATTCTACGTCCTCCTCGATAAGGTGTGTCGATATCCCAAATCCAATAGACGGTGTAGATTAGGATAACGAGGAAGCAAAAGCAGCTATACATATCTGCGATTGGTTGGCCAAAGGTCATTTGAAATAGCGGATAGAGAAAGAGGCTTACGTAAGCACCGAAACATACGAAGGGGAGGATCACGATGGAACAACCAAACAGAAAAACTGCAAATCTAGCCCGAAATCTGTAAAGCACAGAGTGATCGTACCAGCCCACCACCTCACCCATTCTGGAGTTAAAAACTGACCCAAGTCCGTGTCCAAGTTGTCAGCCATTCACGCGCTACCCAATCATGTGCCAACTTTAAACTCATTGGCTTATACATGTGAGAGCTAAGAATGAAATCAATGCATTGATCAGCCAATCAGGTTTCGGCAAACCGGCACCAATAATGTAAGCGGGAACCAAAATAACTCCAAATTGAAAGACGCCTAGCAAAATTATAAAGAAGCAACTTCAACCGGAGGAATTGAAATCAACGGCGGTTTTATTCAATCGTGTAGAGGTTTACAGGGCACATTGCAGTCACAGTAGCTATCATCACCAACACTCACTTCATTGGTGAATTGGTGGCTTGAATTTAATCGCGATGACTCACGCCCATCGAGCCCGCCGTCGCCTGTCCAGACATTCCGCTTGCCTTCCCGTGCAAACACGTCTGATCGTGCATAATGTGCACATAGCCCCCCCGCCACTGCTACCAAGCCTCCTGCTATTCAGGTATTGGTGCAATTCCTAGTTCCAGCGACATCTATTGGTCAACTGCCTCCATTAGTCATGTCCATTTAAGCCTTATGGGAATGCACGGTGTTGTAGGCACAGCGACAGGGCACAACAGAATTGGGCCATCTGTGAACGCTTGAGGTTCTCCATTGCCTCGCGGCTCATTTTTTTTAGGCGTTCGTGTTGTGACATGCCAAAACAGGCTGGTTGCCATAAGGGGCTTACGAACAGGTCTCACTACATGTTTGCAATTCTGAACGTAAACCAGATACTGCCATCGTCTGAACCTAAAACTCGTACCGTTTAAGAGTTGTGTTTGTTGGGTCTTCTTCATAGACAAGTAGCCTATACTAGAGTATTCCTCGTCGCCCTGTGGGAATTTACTAATCAGAACAGAAGAAGAATCCCGAAGGCACGTCAAGTTCACCGTTTTGCTGATGAGCAAAGGCGTGTCACGATGCTAGCCAATCAAGAGTCAGCCAGGAAACCTGGTAAAAACGTGTGGCGTTTTAGAGACCCCTAGTTTGTATGACCAAGCGATATCAAGTACTTAAATTGCAATCAAATTTGGCCTAAATATTAACAAAAGTAGTAGCGCCCTTGTTGGAAAAGATCAAGGTGTCAGTTAGCCGTTTTCTCCCAGGGTTTTGGTGTTTCAGGTTAAATAAGTCTATTTAAACACAACACCAATCCATTATGGACGTCAAATGATTAAACGAATTTCATGCTTTTCAAGTGACTCATTCTGATTGAGCAAGGGCACTATCCATGTTCACCCTGACCTGAGTTCGGCCAGATCACGTTAGACAACTGTTGTATTACGAAATGTCTTTAAATTAGTCAAATCTTTCGGATTAGAAGCTGAACAGCGACTGACCACATGTGGGCTTCAGATTTGTGTGGAATGGAGGGCCTGAAATATTAACGCACCAAAGTCAACTCTACTCATTCACAATAATCTTTATGGGCGGTGTCACTGGCAAACTGGCTTTGTCGTCTTGTGGTGGATCAAGTCTATTCCAAGGGAAACCATCTAAGTAGGACAGAGAGCTGAAAGAGTCAGCGCGGGGCCATAAATATTTTCTGCCCAAGTTCCTGGTTTAGAACATTCCCTCATTTTAACGCTGTTATCCTTTTAGTAAAATCAGCGTTAAGTTCCTGTTTTGTTTGACGACGAAGGAACATTTACTGATTCACCCCAGTCATGTTTGATAGATGTCTTTGCCCTTTCAGCCAAACTCAATTTTATTTACGTGGACTTAGTGAAGCACTTTTAAATGCCCGGTGTCTCCAAGTAGATGTAAATACCGATCGATACGACTATCTGCGAGATTTGGTAAGGTTTTGTGTTCGCAACACATGTTCCTTCGGCTATTAGCACATCCACTGAAACTTCTAAAAGACTGAGCCTTTAGTGCAACCAAACAAACCAGTTTCTTATCATGAGGATTTGTTTACTTAAAAACAAATCTAATTAGTTGTCGACCCTGGTTTTAATCTGGGCTGAAGTTTGGTGCCGTTTTGATACAGTGGATTTGTGAGGGTCACTGCCTTGGATTCTAGTCAAAAATGGATTTGAAGCTGCCATGAAGCCGCCAAATCCTGTGAGAAATTTACTACGAGTTGGCACCCATAAATTGCATCAACAAAATTGGATCAAAACAGATCAATTTTGAACTACTCTACAGCGATTACTACTGGTGATTGGTGACTTTTGATTGACGATTACTGCAGCACCTCTGGATCCTGGTCATATTCAAGTAAACAACATTTCCGGCTCGGTTTTGTACAAAAATCATTTGTTTTACGAGGTGCAACTGAGGCTCAGTTTCTGTCCATGATTACTTTGAGTTCCCAAGTCAGATTTTCTGCGGCGTTTTACGTACTTTACATCGTGATCTCATGGTATTTATAGTTCACGACAACAGACTATCACTTGAGGCACATTGGCTTGGCATTCCACAATTTACTTGGTTAAGCTCACGAAAAGTCCTTGCAGTGTTATTGGTAAATAGTCAATCTCTACAATGCTGATAACGTATGTTCTGCTTCTCGCGATTCCACCTTAAAGCCCAACGCGGGCTTTTAACTGTCAACGCTGTGTTCGAATTCATTTCTATACAGGATTACCCAGAAGACACTTGAGTCTTTGATGAGACTTCACTGAAGGTGAATTGTTGGAATCAAGGATTCGGTCATGTAAACGAATGATTTACATGGTAGCGTTTGAAAGTACTCCTTGTTGTCGGCTTAAAAAGGCGCCCAGGATACAGGTTTGGTAGCCTCACTCGGTAGGTTATAACATAAGGTCTTGATTTTTATTAATGAGCCATATTATAGCTTACTGCTGGCAGTGCTTCCGAGAGTTTATGACCTTAGGTGTGTAACAGGAGGGAATTGATTCACGGATGCGAAGACGAGATTGTATGGGGCACGCCAGGCCAATATCGCCCAGACTAACCGATGTTTGCTACTTGCTGCCTGGACTATGGGACTGGTGAAGAAAGGATCTATCTCAAGAAAACAAATCGATCAAACCATTTATGCTCTAGAACGTGTCTACACTCGAAAATGTTCCCTATATCACAAGTAGCAGACAGCCTCGGGTGTAAAATAATCGAGGCCCGCGTGTGGGCGAGTCAACGGCGCCCCTCGCATTGGTACAGCGATAAAACACGGATGAGTCACCAACCCCGGTACTAGGACATGAGAAGCCACCTCGCGGAGAGCACCCCACTGCCTCAGCCAACGGCCGAGTGCACATCCGCATGCGTCCACGCAAAATGGCGTGTGAATTTATGTGGAATACGACGCTCAAAGATGAACGAGCCAATAGGAAGGGGGCGGTCGATACAAGAGTGGTGTTCGTGGCCACAAAGTGATAAGCGAAAGTAGTCTTGATTAATACTCAAGACCCGCAAAACGGTATTAGTAAAGTGTTCTGACAGCCACCAACACTTTAAAAAAAATCACGAAACCGCCAAATACTGAAATGTGTGCTGTTAAATTCTTGAGCATGTAATAGGCAGACATTCCCGATTTAAGCAATGACTTGTAAATTATCACATAAGAATGCATGATTGTAAATGGTGAAAGGCATCGTTCACAACGAAAAGACGCATTTGTGAGTTCCCCTAACAGCCTCAAAGTGAGTTTCGAAGCTGTTTCATCAAGACAACCCTGGCTTCATGAAAAGAAAGTTCGTTTGTGTCGTTTCGCGGTCCAATAGGCGTGGCGATGTTGGTTTCATTATGGCCATATTGAGATCGCGACATACATGAAATTAGCATAAACAATGATAATAAATTGTTTTGGAAATTACAGGTGACATGTGTTGCCAATCTACAGTTCCTACAAAACAGTTACTTTCTTGGTATACATGAAAATAAAATTCAATTTTATCACTTCATTTTCTAGCATCAGTTCACATTGAATTATAATGTAATTTCTACTCACACTCACAAGTAGACAATGATTTATACTTATTTGGTTCGACTGTAGGAAAAAACACTGATTTAGCAACCCGTTTTCAATAAGTAGTATTCTAGTTAAGAGTGCTCAAAATTTTGCCATTTTTGGATCTTTACGTGTAAATGCTGATGTTCAAATTCCTTTAAGCCAAGCCCGTATTGCTAACAGTTAATGTAAGCACCCCTTACCGGTGTCAATTCAGTTGGACTGTCTTCTTAAAGAAAATCATATATTTGGGATGCAAATACTCAACGACTGTTCGTAGTAAAACCGCTTTATCAAAAAGGCAGCGAATGTGAGACACGTCTATGGCTTTGGGAGAAGTTGCATCGGGAATTTAGAACATTAAAACAGTAAAGGACATTCGACAGCCAATGGTTTGCTTTTAATTTTAAAACAGCAAAATTTTTGAAGCCGATTTAGCTCGTAGTTCAGGACGAGCCTAGCATTAACCTAAACGTGCTAACAAAATTAAGCGCAGAAATGCGTAAAACGGCTGTCATACAGTTTAAGCACTTGACCAAGTGTTTCCTTGATCTGACCTCTACCAAATTTGCATTTAACTTGTGTCGGTATGAAGTGATCAGCTTTAAATTTTGTCGCATTGGAGCAGGTTGTCTAACTATTCGGCTACTTCTAACACGCTCTGGTTTCCTTCTCAATTCACTGATAGCTAGATTTTCGCATGGAATACGTGAATCCAGAGCGTGGGCAGGTAGCGCTTCATTTTGTGATCTAATTTTTTTTTCAGAAATACTTTATGAACATGTTTATTACGTTTGCCCGTAACAAAGAAGAAACCCCTCAAATAACGGTACCAGATCCCTTGTTGGCGCTAGCGCCAAACTTCCCACGCTAATGCAAGAACAAGACCAGATCTTGTGTAGAGAGCTTTAATCCCGTCAGCCACGTGCGGAGTGAGTTGTCAAAAGTGGAACTAATTCAAGTCAAGGTTGACCTTGACCTGATAAAAAGCGTAATAAAACACATGTTAGTGAATTAGTGTAGATTGTGCCAGAAACCAACGACGAGCAAACTTGGGAAATCGTGGATCCCAGCGATGTTACAGATAAAATTTAAGAATGTACCGTCAAATAGATTGTACCAGGTAGATTCCTTTCAGCCTCCTACTGAATGAGGCTACCAAACCTATATCCTGGGTGCCCTTTTGAGCAGACAACAAGGAATACTGTTATGGGAGTAGATCAAATGCTGGGTGATTGAAGCGAAAGCTTTCGTAAGAGTTACAAAACCTCATTAAAGGCAACAAAGATTCGTAGTAAAATTTGGCAATTTATTGATGCACTCCCCGTGATGTCCAGTAACTTTCTCCTGACATATTACCAGGTTTTGAATTCAGTTAAACAAAAGTGTGATGATGCATAATGTATGTAATTTAAATCTGAAAGGGACATGGTCAGAGGAATACTCTGGGTTCGTTTTGTTGATAAGCAAAGAGAGAAACTGCAATGAAAACACAGTTTAGTTTGTTTGGATCTGTTAAAACAGAACTTATCCAGGTCGTAAAATTAGTCGAATTGTTTACAGTTGGACTCACAGCAATTCCCCTAGTGGTATTCTGTGTACCATGCTTATTATAAGGGAAATTACACCCACAGAGATGTTTGTCAGCTGGATTCAAGTCATCATTTTGAAGTCGTTTAAAACCAAATCGTTTATCCAAGTAAGCGTCCTCCTCGTTTTTTGTTGCAGTTCAAACACTCATTCCCACTTCAAACTCCTATAACTTTAATTGACGAAAATGTATCTCTTATTTCTTCATTTGAATATTGGTTCTGTCCACCGGTTTACTTAAACAAAGTCCTCTACATTTATGTTGACTCACGACGCATTTCCTTAATGGCAAGTTAATAAAATTGCCATAAAGGGAACATCAGTCTAGTCAGATGCGTGTGTGTGCTTTTGCTGTCTGTGTAAATCGGGTGTTAAAACGTGCAATTACCCAGTGCCTTGTCCTGGAGCTATTTCTTGATATCATTGTTGCCCATACTCGGGCATATTTTCTTAATCATAATCGTGCCAGGGATTGCCTTCAATGACTACTGTTGGTAAAATTGATGCCGGGTTTTAGCAACTAGAAAACTTTTAATCTATCAGATTTAAGACAAATTGGTGCTAAAATGTGACTTGATAGCAGCCCATTTATCCCACACAAACGCGTGGAAACTTTGCTTCCGAATAGTAATTACTCGTTTTTTCTAAATGATGGGAATAATATTTTAATCTCCTACCAATAGGAGCTGTTTAATTTAAATGGTCAATGACAATCTTCAAGGCTCTGTTGTGAATTCACGCTAGTTAATCCGGTCACTCCAGCCTTCGACATAGGTGCCCCTTTTCGCAGCATGGCGCCAGCCGCCGGATCCTCAACTCCCCCTTAAGTAGAGAGAACGACTAGCCTAGGTTATCTTAAACCTAGGTCTCGATGTTAGCACATCTGAGGTATAAATGCGCACGCGCAAACGCCATACACGAGGCAAAGACACCAGTTTTGGTTGAGCTCTAAAGTAAACGGTTATGTCCACGTCCTCTCCGGTCTTCTTCTCCATCGCGGGTATCAGGCAAGCGTAATCGAGCCCGAGTTAATTCCGTGGCCTCGGCGTGGTTCAAGACCACGTGCTGGGGCCCGGAACAAAACTAATATTCTTTTTCACTTTTGGGTTTCTTGAATTTGCCCATTAAACAAAGGCCGCAACGTGCCTTCAATTGAATTATCTGACATCATTAAATCCACAAATTTGGAAATAATAAGTAACGCAATAAGTAGCCCCGAAACTACTATGAATTTCTTCTCTGTGGGACTGTGTACTGATATCTTTGCAGAAGTATCATTATCCTTTCTGTGCTGCAAATGCGACATAAACCCAAATGAATTTTTATTTAGAATCAAAAAATCCGGTTTTGACAAAATATTCACTTAAATTATTCAATGTGACATCCGAGATATAAATACACACGCGCAAACCCCACACTCGACACAACGACACTAACGACATTGAGTTCTAAAGTAAATGACTGTGTTCACATCCTCTCTGGTCTTTTTTCTTCATCGCGGGTATCAGGGAAGAGTAATCGGGCCAGGGTTAATTCCGTGGCCCCGGCGTGATTCAAGACCATGTTGATGGCCCCGGTATGTTGTTTTGAACCACGCCGGAGCCACTGCGATTATCTAGACCGAATACGTTACCCTGTGTTCCCGCGAAAATAGAGAAGACCGGAGTGAGGAAGGCACAACCGTTTACTAGACCGCTCAACCAAGTTGTGTTGTGTACTTTTACAGTTGAGTGGACATGTAAAAATGAACGCAGGCGTTTGTGGGGTCACATGGCCAAGGCGGGAGGTGGTGGTGGTGGTACATTCAGAGGGGTAATGAACCAGCGGTCTCACGGAAAAGGAGGGACGTGTGCTGGAAGCTGCGAAGACAGGGTTATTGGACGTGAATTAACACGATTCACTGCAACCACATGCTGGGGCCCATAACATTCTCATGGTACGTCGTCGCGGAGTCTGATCGGGCTGTTCGATAAATAGCCAATCCACCGTTGGGAGGTTTTATCCGCAAAAACTTTGATCAAGGCTCCAAAGTAGCCACAAGGCCTGCACTTCAGCACAATTTCCCCTGGCGCCATATGGCAAACAGATGTCCAATCAACAGCGGATTATTCCCAGCTGGAGCATATGCGACGGTCGAAGTGGTCGAGGTAATCAGGACCGAAACCTTGGTTTAAACCAGCACAGCTGACTTCGCGATGGACTTTTAGACCCCTGGGGCAGCAGCCAGGTAAGTACCCGTCATACGGCATGTGCAGGGTAAGTTTTTATTCGTTAATTTTTTGCGAAAAGACACACCATAGTGATCTTCGAGTAGAACACTAACCACCGGTGAGCTGCGTGTGTGTGTGGGGGCTACATACATTGAAATGCAGATATTTCGGCACTAATGAAGTAGGTTCACCTCGATGACAGATCTGTCGTGAATCGTGTTTATTCAACCCCTTAATCCGGTGGCTCCACCTCCTACACAGGGTTCCCATTTTCGCAGCATGTCGCCGGCCACGCGGATCCTCAATTCCCCCTTCATTCGCACGAATGTTTATCTTGGTGTACCCCCACACATAGGTCTCGATGTTGGCGCATGTATGACTCACACATCCGTGATATAAATACACATGCGCAAAATCCACACACGACACGACACCAACGTGGCTGAGCTCTGAAGTAAACGGCTGTGTTCACGTTCTCTCCGGTCTTTTTCTTCATCGCGGGTATCAGGCAAGCGTAAGCGGGCCAGGGTTAATTCCGTGGCCCCGGCGTGGTTCAAGGCCACATGCTGGGGCCCATAACAGATCCAAAGGGGTTTCAATGAAACATCTACAACCCGAATAAAGACATGCAAAAAGTAAGCAAACACCAGCCTAATCAGTCGTTGGACAGTAATGTGTTCCTAATTTGTAGTGTTTAATTAAGTAAACCAATCGATATGCAGATAAATGGGTACCTTCAAGGTCAAAAGAAAACATATTTAGGCTTTATGCCACCACATTAAAATCCAATGTAGCATAGAATAGGGAATTTGCAAATAAGCTTGGGATTTCAGTTGGCGCATGAATGTACAGTGGTTTGTTAGGTCGAATGTGTCTGCTTGCATAAGGCGATTGTGTAAACAGTGAGAATAGTTTTAACAGCACAGGCAGCCACGGCTTAGATGCATCTTGTGCTAAGCTGCGAACTTGGGGCATTCATGTTAGAAATTCCTACCCCACTTCTCTTTCACTTTCGAAGGAAACTATGGATGTTGAACCGTTTGCTTCGGGCACAATTAATGCCAATGGCCTTTTTATGATTCAGTGTGCATCCCCTGCACCCGACCATGACTGGAAATGCTGAGAACTGATGATGAAAGAGACCTTAGCCTCCCTCACTTCCCCTTATCTATAAGCACAAAACTAAGCCACAGCAGTTTGTTACAACTAGTACAAAGTTGAGGTAGTTTAGCGCAAGTTGATGATGGCATTCGAAGATTTATTTACGATCCGCCAGACTTTGGGGCAACACATTTAATAAAGCGTTGCAAAATGCCGAGAGCATTCTACAGAAGTGGCTGGCCAGTGGTTTTGTTGTCAAACAGGAACCCAGACAGCATGTTTTAGCCTATTCAGTGCGTGGATGATATATTGTGTTTGGTCTCATAAATGAAGCTTCAAATAGATGAAAGCGGGAGTGATGATGGTAATAGGAATTTTGTTTGCTGTGTGTTTGTTCTGGTACCACAAAAGGATATTGTTTCTCAATTAATTAAACTTCGTCTCTAATGAAGATCTGGATACGTTAACAGAGACTTCACACCACTCATCTGCCACTACTTGCCAAGTCTACAGTTTGAATGTAAAATCTTCTGCAATGTTTCAAAGCCACCAGTGGAATAAGGAAAACGTTCATCCCGAGTTGTTGTCATGCGAACGATTAACTTTTGCGCCTACAATCAAGAGCGCAATCATCAACTTCATTCGTGTGCTTTCAGTTAGGGTTTGATTTTTAATTTTAGTGTGTGAGGTTGAAAGTAAACAAGTCACCTTGATCTGAAGATTGAAGCTCACGTTAAGCGAAAATGCATATTTTGTCGGAATAAGAACGTCGCATTCCGTTTAAACTGTGTCAAATGGAATGCGAAATAGTTAACTAAAGGTGACAATGCAGCCTTACACGAAACAACATTTTAGCTGAAGGTTAGGACTGACTTGCGTTCAATTTGCTGAATATTAGACCGATGGAACAATGCCAGAGAATCACAAATGTCAACAAGTCACCAAAGGAATGGATTGTGGTTGTTTTTAGAAAAAACTGCGGTGGCAAAATACAACCCGCTTCAAGTAAAACACGTCGTTTTTAGTTCGCCTTCACCATCGATTCCTTGTGGCTACTCTGATTAATATTGCGTGAGATGAAGACAGCTCAGTGTAACTAAAATCGTCGCGTGCACTTTTCTTCACAAAATGACATATTTAAAATTTGTTCCACCTTAAAGTGGCATCCAATGTCTTGTGCTTTACATCCGTCAAACTAGTCAAAAGAGATTATTTAATAATGAGTATTTTTGAGGGTTATCAGCAGCAGAAACGCTCAGAGTGCAGCAATGAGAAGACATTTTCGGCACAAAACAGTGGCAAGTTCCTGTGCAGAAAGGACAGGGACAAATGGCCAAATAGTTGATTGGGCAAACTTGGTCCAATGACTTGAAAGTGCCTAACACAGAGTGTAGAGCCCTCACTGTGAAAACTGACATGGCGCAACCGTAGCTTAGTGTTATCCCTGGTGTGCTGCCAATGGCGTGCTCGTGTGAACGGGGTAGAGTACATAGGACATCCATGAATCTCGGTGTTTAGAATTGAATTGTTTTGAGGAATGCTGAGATTCAGTAATACAAAGAAACACATATTAATGTATAGAGGACGGAGAAAGCAATAATTGGCCAAGCGAATTGAATTCCAATTGGATTGTGGGTAAATGAGCAGCAGAACGAATAAAAGGTTTTAGTGATTGTTCAAGTAAGCCCTCTCAGCTACGCAGAATCTCAAAATACATCAAAAACCTAATTTCGTGGTGGTTAAAGGTCAGTAATAGTGGCATTTCATGTTATTAGGGGTTTGTTTTACTCAAATTAACTCCATTTTTTCCTAAAAAGCTAGTGAACCACCCTTCCTCCAATAGACATTTGTCCCTTTTTTTAAAAGTAGTATTTGAAATTTTGCTGTCAGCCAACTTATTTAAATGACAATTTGGGGTTTTCAGTTCGTGGGGCATGGAAGGAGAGATATTGTTTTCTTGAAAAAAGCTCTTACCTGATACGCTTCCATGAAATTTATATAAATGGTAAATTGGAAAGTTTTATTGGGAAAACCTTTTACATTTCTGCTTGAAATTTCATCCGTTGACATTTGCTTACTGATTTCATAAACTTTAAACTGTTACTTAATACACTTCCTAAACACTTTCATTGGAACGACCAGATCTTGAGAACAAGTAAATCGATGTGATTGCTGTCGCGTTTCGTCGTTCTTCACTTTACGGATGACAAAGATGAGCAGCATTGCGGATGTTGTAGAAACCCTACACTTTTGATGTATTTCTTTTATGTCTGCAGATATTTAATTGAAGTTGCCGCCAACACTGGAGTCATTTTAAAACAACTTCCGTTAGGACATAACTGATCGATGGATTTGAATGCCGTCTGAAGGCTTTACTATATTTAGCCTCAGAAGTGCGGTAAATTCACGTGTAACGCATTTTATGTGCATGTTAGAACGTACCCATTCTGCACCCAGCCATAAAATCAAGAATTCTGCATGCTATAAAATGTTGACATGAAAGCACACTATCATAAATCACTTTACCATCGATTCCCTATGAATGGATACTTGCAAAATATCCACACAATAAATTGTGTGCACTGGTCAACTTTCGACGCCAAATCACAAAGCAACCGAATTCAAACGCGCTGAAATTCACATTTTTCTCAAATGTCTCGCAGCTCGACTTGCAGGCCGTCAACCTTTGAAGTAAACACACAGTGACATATATTCGTTGAGTTCATAAAATTTCCTAAAATATTGTTCTCACCAGAGAGATCCTTGCCTGTTAGAAGAGTTTTCATTCATTTGGAATTGGCACAGAATTAACTAATTTACCTCCATCTGTCTCATCCCGTTTTCTATGTCAATTGCGCACCCTGTTTCCTTGTTTATTTATCCACGGCACTGCCTGAAGCTATTGCGTTTGCCATAAATTAGTTAATTTGTCGGTTAGATGCCATATTAACACACTAAATTTAGCAAACTCACATTCCACACTGGAATTTTCTTCGTGAAAGTAAGGTGTCACAATTGCCAAAGTTTAAAATAGTGGAGGAAATTATGTAACACGAATTGAGGGATTTCACATCCATTTTGGTGGTGGTAAATTAAAGAAAAATTATAAAAATTTAGTTCTCAAAAATAAAAAAGAAATGGGAAAAAAAATAAAAATGCCAAACGTGAAATCTGCAATGTTCCATTATAATTTCACACTGTTTTGTGATATGTGCATCTGTGGTCACAGACAAACGGTGTCAAGTAACTGTTTTAGGTCTGATTTGAACATATATGAGAACCAGAAAGAAAAAAAAGAATTAGGATCAAGATGACTTGTAGAACGATGCAAAACCATCCAGGGATGGGAGCAGGTGCGAGGCTAGTGAATCATCTCTGGCCAGGTGGGATGTGAACGCCGAAAATAACCACATGCGTTCACTAATTACCTGTCACACGGGGAGATAGCGATGCTTGTCTTTTCACTAGAAACCAGCACTTTTGTCGATTGCATCTTTAAAAGGAAAGAGCATCTTTCGCCTACGTGCTGTACTACTTTTACAGCAATCAGATTAGCAGTAAATTGAGGCCATGCAAATCTTGGTTACCGGATACTTTCTGCCATTTGATCAGGTTTGTATTTGGATCTTATAAGTTTACGGTCTGCGTTTGTCATTTTACGTCACAGCGCAGTAAGTCAGACAGTGGCAGATCATTTGTCCGTATTTCGCATCAAAACTTCATCTTTTCGGCAAAATTGCGTAATTTAAACATTAACCAAGTTTTACAGTTTGATTTAACGAGTAGACATTTACTAGGGAGCAGCAACATGCTTCGAATAAGTGACCACTGTGTTAGAACTTAAGCTTTGCTGCAGAATGTTGCTTGTTAACATTCGCAGAGATTGTCCTGAGCAACTTCGACTTTGCCTCACTGAGGGTTCAAATACACCAATACTAATACTTAAATGGGTCTTTTTTAAAAGATAAGAACCCTGATACATTTTAGAGGATTTTTTCACGAGCCACATGGTCTTGTGACTTTGCAGAATCAAATGACTCTCTGTGGTTTTATATTGCAATTTTTGGTAGCCCATGATTAAAAATGTTTGAGAAATAAGGCCTTTGTGGTCATGTGAAGATGTCTGACTGGCTAAGTAGCATAGAAAATTAAAAATACAACAAGTTAGCTTAGTAGGACACTTTGTTAAGGATGTTTAGATGTACTTTACATTGTTTTCTAGAAAAAAAGTTCAATCTGTCCAGAAATGGGACAAACGCGAGGCGCACACCAACTTGCAGTCTTCATAAAGTCGGCTAGTCTCGCGGACAAGCCTTTTTTCTGCATTGCTTGCGGAGTTTGGACTTTGTTTTGGTGGGCACCCAGAATCTAAACAAAGCAGAGGTCTGTAACTTACGGGAGCTGTGTCAAACAACGCCAATGGGAGAAATGGCTTCGGCGCTTTTGGAAGACAAATCCTAGCTTACCTAATTACCAAGACCCAGTGGGTGAGGTGCGTGCTGTCGAATCCTCGGAACGAGACAGAATTGTTAAGATTAAAGTGGTATAGTGAACTGATATGGGAAGTTGGTTGCACAATGATTCGCTGTTAAAATCGTCATAGCACCTGTCACAATAAGCGTCAATTTTATCTTAATGCAGGAACGTAATTTTGTCATTTATTTACTGAATAATCTTTAAATTCTCTCATCCCGCATCGCACTTAATCTACTGTTTTTCCTTTTTGTGCACTGGTGCGGGTGTGTCGTTGTCGTTACCACCATTTTAATGACGACGAACGAACGTCTGTAGCGGGTTAACAGCGGTCGCGCCTGAGTGAACTCTGCTTACTA
>UXSR01005187.1:33789-95988 GCA_900604375.1 Mesocestoides corti | reverse complement strand
GACTCATCCCCTTTTCATTGGTTACTGTTATCAGATGCCTGTCATCCGTTCACTAATCCATACACGAAGACGCACACTTGGCTGGCGTGAAGCTAATAAACGGTAGTATCCTCTGTCGGCTCTCTTCATTCCATTCTCGGCTTGATACAGGCTGTTCACTAGATGGTCGTAAGGTAGTGCTAGTCCACAAGCCACTACACGTCCGCTGCTAGCCTATTCATCTGTTCAAACCAATTTGTCTGCCTTTGGCACAGAATTGGCGATTGCAAGTTTGAGTTTGGTTCTCTGCGTGCACCGTGGTACTATCTGAAATACTATGGATGGGTTGAATACCTAGCAAGTGTAGATTGCCGCATCCCACATCCGTTTCCCTCCTCCTTACCACCTCTACTTGTTTTATCAAAACCGCGCTGAATAGATATGTTATTGTGAATCTTAACTAGTTCACGCAATGTGATTTCATGTTATGTCGATTAAAGTTGTGATGGAGATGAATGAAAATTTGGTCCAAAGGGCAGGCATTAACTCAAGGAAATGAACTTTCCGAGGTATAAATTAGAAGTTAAGATTGAAACCATTTTGGTGTCTAATTGGAAACATCAAATAATCGACATGTCTCTGGGTTTGAATGGATTTGGTGCATCTCCTGCAATGGATATCTGAAAATAGCCTTCAAAATGCGAAATTTAAGCTCCCTGACTTAGCTCTTTTTTGATCACTCACTTTGGTAATTGTCTACAAGACTTAGGACATGGAAATACTGTTCGGGATCTGATTTCATGATTCTTATGATCCAAAGACAGGCCATTTTAGAACAGAAATTTCTCCAATTCGTATACTTAACAGATGTCTTCACCAGTGCATAGATGTGGTGGGATACACTTACCAAGTGTTCCTGCTTTCGCCTGATCTCAAAAAACGACCAATCAAGCATTTTGACGATTGACAGATTATGGAAATGGATTAAATGTCTTTAGACATGCGTAACTGTGATTGGATAGAGGAGGGTTTAAAATAAATTGTTGCTGATATTATAACTTGATGGTACCTCGAAATTTTGCTGACTAAACCCTGTTCTTATTCTTTCAAATTAGGTTCAAACTGCTCCTGTTTTGAAAATTTATTAATGTTCCATTTGGTTACTTGTTTGAATAGACAATTTTAAAAAGAGGCAATTCGAACCGGAGAAGGCTGCGACCGCTTCACACTAAAATTACTTGCGGTTTGATTACCTCCCGTAGGCAATTTATAATTTGCCCCGATTCCACGTACACGCAAAAATAACCTTGAGTTTTCTTGGCATAAATTTGTTTTTTTTGTACGCACATACGTCGATACTGTGATTACAGTGAAGTCACAAATTGTCCGAATTCCTAGAATCCGCCATAGTCAAGAGCATGCGGTCTTGAACGATGCCTTAAACAAGTTCTTCAGAAAATTTTACACAACCTTAAGCAACCATCAATTGCATTATCCCATATTCTGATAGTTGCATTAGTCAAATTACCTACCTCGAAATTACCCTAAGAATTCTTTTACCTAAAACAGAAGTCTTCCCTCTTACTTCGAATTGCAAAAAAATTTAAAAAAAAATTTTGCTGATTACATTTCATTACCTGGAGATGCGCTAAGTAAATTTACTTGTTGCGCAAGACTAGTCACTGACTGACTTGTCTTAATCAACAGAATCTTTTTACAGTGAGATGTTAGCTTCACTGCGGCAGCAGTCTATAAATACCCTGGAATCCCACCTACATTGTGAACGCCTCTACTGCGTAGGCAGCAAGGTTGGTGTGTCTACGTGCCCTATCGCGTTTAGGGAGACAGGCACAGAAGCAATAGCAGGCCGGGCTTGGGTGTGAGGGGGCCTCGTCTCTTACACTTGAAAATTAGGCAATTTCGGAAGCCGTGTTGCGCATTTAGGCAAATAAGACAAATACCGATATGCATCTGTTGGGGATCCACGATTCCCCAAGATTGGTTTCTGATTTTATTTACATTAATTTATTAACATTTGTTTTGTTACGCCTTTATCAAGTCAAGGTCAAGCTTGACTTGAGATAGCATTCAAATTACTTTCGATTTCACTACTTCTCTGCACGTGGCTCACGTGAATAAAGCTCTCTACTCGAGCTCTGTTCTTGTTCTGGTATTAGCCTGGAAAGGTCGGTTCTAGCTTTCAGCGAGGGATCTGGTACAGTTATTTGAGTGGTATTCTCTATTGTTACGGGCAAACGTAACAGCATCTGATACAGCTTTTGACTGTGGTAGTTCAAAACCATACGAGGGTTTATGCCCTAGTGTTTGATAGTAAAAACTTATAGTTATCCTATGGATTTCAATTAAAACCACAAAAAAAGTAAAAATTGCTGCCATGTTTAGCGGTTTTTGAAACAGTCCCGGTGATGGTGACATTCCCAGTACCTAGAACGATGTTGATGGACAAGATTGCAATAAGTTCAATAACATAACTTACAGTCAACTGATTTTGGAATTTGTGATGGGGTGTGGAATTTGAAACAATCGGCTGTCATGTTAACGTCCTCTTAAAATGTACTTTTAATATATTGATATTCGTGCACTTAACAGCCAATAAAAATCGCCATTAAAATTCCGTTAATTCCAATATTTACTAATCGCGAATAGAACTGGTCGTTTCACCTGAGAGCTATTACGCATGATATTAACGAGTAGGTTTATGTAGGCTCGTTTGCTTTTATCATTAGGCATTGGTTGCCGGTCTTTAAAATCCAAGCAGCACAAGTCTTGTTCTCTCAAATGTAAATATTGTGCAAGAAATTTGTGTCTTTGCTGTGATCAGATGGAGTCATTATTTGGAAAATATTTCAGCTCCCTAACGACGTTACAATTTTCGAGGAAGCAAGGGAAGACGTGAACGCTTTTTAAAATAGTAAAAGTGCTTTCCGCGAGTCGCTTTGTACATTTTTGACTTGGTAGTGTCCAGAAGAGTGAGTTTTTGAAAACAAAAAAGAAATTCGGGAAATCCAAAGGAAAGTTTTGTCGCTTAACGAAACTGGTAACACATTTTGCACGGATGTGGACTGTTATATCTTCATTTGGTTTTCGCTACCTAAATGCGACTTCACGAAGTTAGTGGATTTTGTAGCCCTGATGAGCAAACTTTTGTAACACAATTCTTGGTTCCTATCTTCAATTTGCATCTCCAAAATACCCACCTTAACGGCTTTTTATTGATTTACGAGCATCCTATTCCAAGTCGTTCAGTCAAAGGAAACTTAACTGAAAACGCAATTATAATATGAATATGGCATAGTGCATGTCGTAGTGAAAACAGTCGAATATTGTTTGGGTATGGGTCAAACGCTCTATTGTGGGCCCCAGCATGTGGTCGTGAAACACACCGGGGCCGCTGAATTAACCCTGACCCGATTATGCTTCCCTGATACCCGTGATGAAGAAAAAGATCGGGGAGGACGTGGACACAACCGTTTACTTCAGAGCTCAGCCACGTTGGTGTCGTTGTGGTGTTTGCGCGTGTGTGTATTTATACCTCGGATGTGTGAGTCATGCATGAGCTAACATCGAGACCTTAGTGTGAGGATAATCTAAGATAAATATTCGTGCGAATGAAAGGGGAGTTGAGGTTGGTGACATGCTGCGAAAAAGGGAACCCTGTATCGGAGGATGGAGCGACGGGATTAAGGAGTGTGTATAAACACAATTCACAACAGTTCTCCACTCGATTATCAATCTTCCAGCTTGGGGTAAATGTAGCTGTTCTAGTGTTTTGCAAGGCTGTCACATTTAACGAAGGTGACAGCCACTCAGTTAAAAGCAGATAGTGTTAATGCTCTTCATTACTAACAAAACGAAGATTGGGTTTTTAAGAAAAGCACTGATTTCTGATGAAATATTTTAAAAGATTTGAAGGCTCTCTCATAACCAAAAGCGAGATCGTAGAAGTTCCTCGTGCATATTTAGAGACTAAGCGGGATTGTTTTTGGGTCTGCGAAACCCCAAGTTGGTTTCTTTTCTAGAGAAGGGAATGATCGATAAAGTAAGTTAGAAGTACAAGTAATCAATGAATTATTAACTAACGCAAACAATGGAGATTTTAACGCTGATTTCGCAGGTTTTATCGGCTCCCACCACAACACGGGGATTCATATTGTTTTTTTCAAAGAAATGTTTGAACCGAATGCCAACGGTGGTCTGAAAGTACACAACGGGAAGTTTTTTCTTACATCTTTCCGAGCGCATTCCGCACTGTCGGCGATCAACGAAGCACACGGCCATATCTTATGCGGTTATCAATAACATCCCACTCGTCCAGCAGTGTGCACACATTGCTTGCCGGACGGACGGGTGAGCCAATGGTGTGCGACGGACACCACGCCTGATTTCACCGGTCGAAGTACCACCCTCCGCCGATTGGTCAGCGTGTTTGTTGGCAGCTTAAAGAAGACACAAAGACAATTGGCCGCGCGTTGTAGTTTCGGAGATCCCGATCTGTGTGGCTATTTTTTCGGCACTAGCGCCTTTCTCAATAGTTGTGAAATAGTAAGTTTTGCATGGTACTGACTCCCCATATCATGGGTTGTTTAAACCTTCTTTGTACTGTATCTGACGGTTACATTTACTTAAATTACCGAATCGCAAAATGCTTTATTTTGTGCAAAAGTGTTAATGTTAGGGGAGGTTTAAACGCTGTATTGACACCAGACACGCATTTGATATCCCAACACGACACCAGAATTGTACTTTATCCAGCTAGGTACTGTATGATGTCTGAAGTGTCTATCCCAAACCAAGATTGCTTAAGTACGCTGCATTTATCAAGGATTTGTATATCATTTTTCACCTGTATGAACTGTAATTTAAGTTAATTGGTAAAACCCCGTCACCAAACTTGCTGCAAAATGAGTTCTGGTTCCTATTTTTGTTGTTTGCATCTTATAAATTTATAGAACGGCGAAAGTACCTAGCACAGAGGTGTTTGTGTGCAACCAGCGAAAGTGCAAAATGTTTGGACAAATTTAGCCTTCCGTGAAAAAAAAGTGACAAATTGGACGTGGTCAGGAAAGTGCGAATCCTCACAAGCGCAAGGTTAATTAGTGCTTTTAGCTGTATAGGCTCTTGCCACGTTGATGGCTTTAAAAACACTCTCTACGTCCTCAGGATTTTATTTACTCCACCTTCAACAGGTTTCCACACGTATCTACTCAAGTATTTCCACGATCTGCAAAGCGTTCTTATGAATAACACGTAGAAAAAGTTATTTTCTCTACCATACTTCCCAATTTTTCATTTATACACCTTGCTAATAGTAGGCGTGCAAATTACTGACCCTGGATTCGCTTAGAGTTCACTTTTAGGGTGTAACAGAATCGTCTCAAAGTAGCCGATCGCCTGTCAACATTTCTTCACTGCACACAGCCACGAGTTCTTTCTGGCGATGATAAGAGGAGTATTTCAAAATAACAGCATTCCAACTTTCTTAATGGTGTGCTGTCTAAAACTTAATGTTTTCTTAATCCGGCTAAGCCTATTCAGTTAGGACGAAACATGGCATGGTGCAAGGGTGTTGCACCACGGCCGTAATCTGAGTTTGAAAGCTTAGACATGCGACTAAAACAGAAGGCGCCATATTTAGACGCTAACATGTTGAGTTTAACTCAAACAAAAAGATCATTTGGGTGTCATAATTTATTAATTGGTTCTCAAGGGTCTATTTTACCTATCAGTTATTGAATTTTCTACCTTCTGCTTATAAGTACGCAGTATTGTTTACACCTCAGCATTATTTTTTCAAAAAAATTGCAACTTCACGTTGGTTTATGATGAAAAATTTGCGGAACCTAAGTGAGGCGCTTTATTGCTTTGTAACTGTTTTATAATGGGTCAAAACAGTTTTTGAACATTTGTAAACGTTCCAGATGTGTCAGTCACGAATTACAACATAAATTTAATAAACTGTTTGATATCACTTTAGCTAAAAACTAATTAGCTCCAATAGTAAAACAAGTATAATAATGGTTTTCGTTATTTCAAATTTAGCATTTTTTTTCATTTCCGTCACCCTAATTGTGTTGACTTTCAAAGGAGAGTGGAGCAAAATATGGCGAAGGTGTTTAGTAAGATGTACCAGATGATATTGTAGGTAATTAGCTTCAAAAGAACAAATTACTTGCACAGAAATCACGCCAAGCTGTCCAATGTGAACCAGCCTCTGTACGTACAAACTAACAGGTTATATTAATAAATGACTGACGTTAAATTTTGTGACTGTCACCCTGAATCTCTACTTAGAAATCCGTCAGTAGACGTTCTAATTAAACACTTAAAATTAAAGAATCTAACTCAATAACAACATTGAGGTTACTGCCTGATGTAGCGTCATGAAAACAGGACCAAGTGCACTTGCACTTGATCCGACAAAATTTAAAAGTACGCCACGTGCTCAAATGTCAGCTTGTTTTTTGGTCATGTGAAGGTCACCCTCTGATCAATGATGGTGATGAATGTCGAATTACTACTTTCATTATTTAAGTATGAGTTAATCTAGTGTAGCACGAAATAATTGATAGTCTCTTTTTTTCCTCTTCTGGAGCTCATTTACCAATCATGCACCTTGGTGAAACTCTCGGTGTATTGATCTCACGAAAAACTAAATTCCATTCCAGCATATATGAGCGACAATTTTTCCGAAATTCTCCCACAAAAATTCTGATTAATTTTCATCAACCTCTCCTACTTTGAATTATCATTAACGTTTATATTAGTTTAATTCGTAAAATAATTAAATTTACAGAACATCGTGCTGGCCTTAATGGACTTAAAGTGCAACTATCATGGTCATTATGGACACCAAATGCTTTCTCCCCTTTGATTATCGCTCGGAATAAATCACATGACTTTCGGTTTAAAATAAAATTGAAGAAAACCAATGTTTCGCACCACAGTCACCCACAAAGCCACACATTTTGACCCACCTTTTTGCACAAACGCACCGCCTTGCTACAGAAACTATTTTTTCAGTTTAGTGTTGCGGCACAATCGTCACATTCCTTAGTTTAAGTGGGTTCATTTACAAGTTGGTTTCGTGGTCATGTTGCAACAACAAATTATGTTATTATGTAATAGTTTCGTCTTATGGCATTACTGCGAGTATTTGCAAAATGGCATAAGCAAATGCTTGACGCGGTTTCAAGGATGTAGACGAGTTTTCGGACGTGGTATCCAGCACACTTTTCTGTCTAAGAACGCACCGGAACTATTCACTGTCCTTGCTTGTAAATAACCGCAGCAAGGAATCGAAAAATTAAACATTTAGCTAAATTTTTTTTATGCAGTAAACATTATGATAGTAATCGGAATAAACGGTAAATGTTACGAACCAAATGTCTAAAGTAATAAGGGACATTTGCTGCTAAAGAGCACTTTGAAAAGTGTTCCAACGCGCCCAAGAAAGGTCCCTGTAGCGTGCCCAGGAAAATGTCAATTTTTCAACAACGCTAAGAACCAACGCCATGGGCACCCACGCCCTGACCAACCAGCTTTGGCTGTGTTCGCGATCGTAATTGGCTAACTGATCCTAAGGCTCGGCAGGAGTGCGTAGACGTGGGTGTAGAGGGAGGCAGCGTGTAATAGGCAGGCCATTTTCAGCAGTCAGCTGTCACTTGCTGCAGCCCCAGCGGTGACGTTCACGAACTCCAAGCTTCTGAGGGTCTTTCTAGAAAGCGATTAAACATTTCGACCATTTTTTTTCAAAAAACAATTGTGCACACTTATGATTGCCACTGTTGACATTGTTGTTCAGGCACCCGACATGTTCAGCGCCTCAAGACAAGCCCAGCGTTTGGCGGGAAACTTCTTGGATGATGTGGACGACTTCCAGAGGGCCTCAAGAGCTGCAGATCGCCGTGCGATGAGCCACTTTGAAGAGGCTGTACGTTAACTTTTTGCTGGCTTCTTTTCATGCATTGATGCACTTTCGCTATATGATTATCTCTGCGTCTGCCACTTGCCATAATTCTTTATTATCAATTTCTGGACCATAATCGAATTCCCTCTGTGCTAATTAGTTCCCTGGTTTAATTTGTAAAGAAAACTCATTCACACCTTCTTAGTTTAGCTGTCCCGAAATCAAAATCGAAATCTTACTTTGGCCAATTAAAATTGGTTTCTTACCCCACATCATCATTACCAGTGGTTAAAAGTCTATCAATTGGTTTCGATTCACCGCAAGTTAATTAGAGCCTGTTACATGCTATTGACATACCTAAGTTCATTGTTTAATTTGGCTTCAAGTAATTACGGCTGATAAAAAGTCGAAAAGCGCAAAGCCAATCACCTTGTCAAGGAGCCTTTTGAATGAAATCGCTCTATTATTGGCTAAGGCCTCTCAAGTTCAGGATAGTGATCGGCACCTTAGATAATCACGAAAACTCATAAACTAGGCGAAGACGTTTTCCTGGGATCTAACTGGCCGTGAACAGTGCCTCTAAAGGACACAGTTTCCCAAAATCAGTTTGTGATTCGCTGCAATTTCTAATTCTATAATGCGGCATGCAGTCCAGCTCAACTTACTACTCGCGGCCACGACACAGCATTTCAATATCACGATTTTCGACAAGTCCCTCGGATATTTACATTGACGGAGCACGTCTGAGGTTGACAAGTGCTGAGCCTCGCTACACTACCTACCAGTCCAGTCTGCATCCAGTAACCATCATCGGATCGCGTTACCATCGCTACACACCGTCTTACTATCGTTACTATCCGCGGTACTACACCTACGGAAGCTCCTATCCGTATACTAGCTATTACGACTACCCGACTTACAGCACTTACAGCTACAGATACTGGCCCTACACATCCGGAGCGCACTACAGTCACTACATGCCCTCAACAACCTACTACACCACCAACAGTAGAACGCTCCACGACTACTCACTGCCAACATCTGGGCTAAAGGCTTCAGTTCCCTCCTGGGTACCTGTGCTCTTCTATTCCTTTTCCTCATTTTCGTCCTCATTTTGGACCAAGTAGTTAGTCCCATGCGTTGTCTGTGTGTGTGTGAATGCTCGTATGTTTGTGGTCTGGTCTGTGTTAGGTGGAACACAAGGTACACATATTAGTCATGAATTGGTTTGATGACGCCACCTCGATTAGAATTATCGATCAACCGGTAGAATTGGGGCTCCAAGATTTAACTCACGCACAACTCTCTAGACGAATGATTGTCCACAAGGTTACCCACTAAGTTGGCAGTCAAAACACCCCCACATAGTCATGAGGCCTTTCAGTGTGTTTAGGCTTGGAGGTGAAGTAACCATGCTGCATCTTTTAGACGTGCTTTCGGAAACCAATGAGGGAGTCAATTTTCCTTTAACAGTGGAAGACTAGTCACAGGGGGTCTTAGCAGGTGTAGGCGTCATTGTGCCTTGCACCTTAGACATTGCTGTCCAGTAGGTTGGGAATAAAACTGCGTTTTGTTTACCTAGGCGTGTATTCCATTGTTTAAAAGGTGTTTCTTTCTAACCCTCAATTGTAGGACATTGGCTATAGGCCCCTGTCGCTGAGCCGTTGGTACTCACATAGCGATTTAGTAAGTAAACCGTTTGGTTTTGCGATTTGAACTGCAACATTCTATGAGCATGTCTAGCAGCAGCTTGGAATATTAGTGTAGTTGCGTTTGCAGTTGCATCTTCAGAGTCTGAATGTGCTCGACACCCCCTTTTCCCCTTTCCATCCTTTTATTGTGTTTACCATCATCATCATTTATATTCTTGAACGTTTAAATTGGTACTACTGTTATTGATTTTTTTGTAAATCAATTTATTGATGCCTGCTGTAATGCGCCTCGTCGCCCCAACTATGTACACTTGTGTTTTCATGTACACTTGAATTGTAAAGAGAACATTTTCGTTAATAAATTCACTGCTCGACTTGGTCTTTAATCGTACAAACTCGGCTGAAAAGTTCTCCAGAAGGAGCCCACGTATTAACGACACTCCAGCAGCTGTCTTAACATGTCGGGATTGGGATGGACAGTTTGACATCAACCTGAAGTCGATTTTTGGCCAAACATTTCTGCAGGTTGAGCCTCTCGTGGTGTTTCCAGCGGCACCACCGCCGTCTTACTCGCGGCCCCGAGCGCGGTGGGCACGACACCGATCGGTTCCACCTGTCTCGCTCGCCGCCGCCGCCCAGTACCGCCGCGCCGGCAGTGTCGCCCGCATGCTACCGCCGCCTCCACCACCAATCAAATACGTCAGCACAGAGTACTACTCAGATCTTACCGGACCCGAGCCGATCAACACGAAATACGTGAGTTTTGGAGTTCGCTTTTTACCTACCACCGACAGTCCGCATTCTTCCGCTAGCACGGAAGACTAGGAAGCAGGATATTTCAAGGTGGATGTCTTAAGACCGGAGATGCCTTTAAATAAACAAAATGAAGCTGCTTGAATTTAGACTTTGCTGAAACGAGGTATGTTGCTATTACGATGTCAAAGTATGGTTTCAATCAACAGAACCAAGCCATTGAAAGGTGAAGTCCACAAAGAGCAAACCCTAACGTTTCAAAATATCTGATTTATTCTTCTTCAGATTTTTTCCTCTTAAGTTTTGGTTGTTCCTTCAAGTCGATTTGTACATAATTGGTTGCATGTTACCTTGGAACGAAGGAAATGTTCTGCCACACAGATAATTCACAAAAGGTTGTTACCTCTCATCAGCTGCCATCGACAGTACTGCGCCCAAGCAATAATGAAAACACAAGGCAATTAAGGAGCTGTGGGATGGCAAATCCTAGACCAGTTCTTGATTCTCGCGACGCTTTTATTCTTAATTTCTGATCAACTCTTGCCACAAGCACCCTTCCGCTTCTAACCTACCCGGTTCTGGCTAATACTTAGTTGGCAGTTTAGCATGTTTTGTTGACAAATCGTGCGACCGAAAGCCTCAAGCGTTCATGCAGGATAACAGATGGCGCCAAGTTCAACTTGCCCGTGTTCGCGCATGTGTGTGTAACCCAGTTTTGCGTAGCGTTCTCCCCCAACTCCCTACGAAATAGACTCTGCATCCGCGTGATTTCCGGGACACAGTTTCCCTGCATGGTACCTCTGAGCATTATTTGACACTGTCTGTTTAAAGCATGACGAATCGGTCCCACCAACCTGATGGCAGTAGACTGTGCAAATTTAAACGCCAAGAAACCTCCGTGGCTGAAGAGAAGTCTAGGTAAAGAATCTTTGTCGCTTAATCCACCTCCGGATGTACTTCGAATCCAGACTTGGGAAGCGGCTGTAGCTGCTTCACTTCACTTGTGTGGCCAGTAGTTTTGTATTTTGCTAAAGCGACCCATGCCATCCGGCTATAGTGAACAATAAGTAAGTACTTCCATCACGGCATGTCTGAAAAAAGCTTACGCAACACACACCGGCACCGAGTCAACGGCTCTACATGCTGTATTACAATGTATTTCTCTGGATTAATTTAAAGCACAATAATGCACCATCGTAAGACCCTTTAGAAACTTGAAACTTGATTTTGCATCTTCTAATCATTTTAGGTCTACCACTACACCTCACCACCGCTATCCAGGTCCCTCTACAGGCCCTATTATTACCGACATCTGAACGGACCACGTAGTAATTTTGAGAACGCCGTTAGTCAGGAGGTAATGGCCGAACGAAGACGCATCGACGTAGGTTTGATTCCCTTGTTTGTACCCACAATTTAATTACTTGGATATGCAGTTTGTGTGTACGAACTACTCCTAGCAAGCAACTGACATCTCAGTGGTTGGGTAAATTTTAAAAAAGGAGATTGATTCGACGCCTTCCACTCCTTAATCCGAAATCGCAAATCAGTATTGCTGATTGAAGGGTTTTAGGCTTGTATTCTATCGCGGGTACAAGCGTCTTTGACGCCTAACTCTGCATTACTGTCCAGTGATGCTTTGTAATATCACTCGTGATCATAATAGTGTCAAACTTGACTTGTGTTTCAACAACAACGTATGAAGTCTTGTGCTTTCGTGACGTTAATAATAAATTAACAAATGAACAGTATTCACACATATGCCACATTACTCCTAAGTATCTGAGACTTAAAGTTTAAGGTTGAGAAAAATGAATCAGTTAGTTAAACAAGTTGTCTACAAAACCTCCATCTTCTTTATGTGCTGGCTTGACTTGCATTTAGTCGGTTGTGGTTTTTTGAATATTTTTCGACTCAATCAAGCTATTTTAAGAGAAATCTCAACCTGCTTTGTGTTGGTTTTAGCGAAAGATGGATGATCTGTTGAGCTACAAGCTTCCAGACCCGTCTATCTACAACGATCTTAAAGCAAGTCTTCGCAAAGTGCATGACAAGATGGACGTGCATCGAACTCTACTCGACCGCTACTCGGCCATCGACATGCAAAACAGTTCCTCCACCGTGGAAGATCGCATCGCCTCCAAGTGCCGGGAACTGGGCGAACGCATGGGCAGATGATGGACACAGTGACTGGGCCACGTCTCTCTGTGCCAGAAATTTAAACGTCTGCCCACATAGTGACCTGTCTGCATAGTCTATCCCCAAATTACCCGCCCCCTTAATTCAGCCTAGGTTTTCGGTATGCTGCATGCTTCTGAACGCCTCAATGATCCGATCACCTCTAGTGCCTTTTTTTCCATCATCAATATCGAACTCGCAGCCAAACCTTCCACCCAACGCCTTCTACTTCCTGCTTGACCGCTTTTCCTGTCTACTACCCGCTTTCTAGAGTGCAACTTCAATTAAAGGAATGTGATGGTGCAATTACCGCATCTGATTTGTGATTGTCTAGTTTGTTTCATTACGAATGCTGAGCCGTCTGCTCACATTTCCTGTGGGCAATCTATGGCCCTTTGTGAGTTAAATTAGTGCATTTGAAATGCAATCTTCATGATTTTGCCGTTATGCACTTGCTACACGGGATCTTGTCTAACCTCGAGTTTTGTGTGTTTGCGATTTCAGCTTGATTCAAGCCCTCTGGTAAGTGCTGTCTGTCGTTTTCGTAAGAAAAAATTGGTCATTTTTGGTTTCTGCCAGCTGTTTTAACGCGAGAATTGCATTCAAGAAGAGCGTGGAGCTTTTGGTTATAAGGACACATCAAGAAGATGTCAAACCATGCCAGATGATCTTGTTCAAACCAAATTCCGTATCATCCCTGAAAACCGACACTAATTCCATGCGTTAGAGAATTTTAAAAGTTCGGAAGCAAAGTTTGCTGTAATTGGCTTTAATTATGCGGCAACTCTGATTCGGACATGAGCCTCTGGGGCATAGGAATAAATAACGTAACTCGATTGCTCAATTTTTTCTTCTCTGACGCCGCAATTTGAAAATGCTCACAAACACATTCCGCAAAATAGGAAGTGACCAATCACGACGAGGAGACTTGCCAAAATTCTACAAATACCGTTACCTACGTTCCGATTGAAGACATTCCGCGCGCGCGTGGTCCTGGCTTTTACACTTCACCGTTAGAAACCGAGATTTACTACCGTCATCCTCAGACGACCTCGGTGACTGCCAATAGGAATCGAGCATGCTCGCTGAGAAGGCTGCATGCTTAGTATTTAGCAGACACACGAAGTTAGCTAGAGGTGCATGTTAGCTACTGGAGGTATTTAAAGTTCACAGGTGATACACTGATGCAAGCACGAGCTAGGAGCAAGCATCTGCTATGAAATAAATGTATTGCATTGCAGGGCTACCGATACTACCCCTGGTAGACCGAGGCCACACACGTGAGTAACAATCTTTCCAATCTAGCAAGCCATTACGAGCGCTGTGACTGGTATCCAGTTAGAGCTGCTGCAGACGGTTGCGGTTTATCTGTTACCTGCTTTGCCCCTCGTTAATTACAGCGTAATTAGTTCTGCCTTACGTTTATAACTTTGTCTTGTCACTGCTGTTGGTTTATGCAAACTAGCATGACATTTGCGAAACAGACCATAAGCGGGGGCTCAAACTTCATCGGCAAGGCAACGAAATCAACATTCAGGGGGATAGACTGCTATGGTACCATCCGAAACCCCCTGACTGATTCCAGATCACTTTCCCAAATGAAGTTCCGTACATTTACTGCTTATGTCTGTTCAGTGTGATGTAATTTGAAGAAGATTCTACGAGGGAAAAACATTTTTCTCAGGATAAATTCTCTCTGAGCCGACATTAAGGGTTGGTTTGTCTGTCTACTAGAGATTCTATCTCAAAGTTGAAATGAGTTAATTTCTACATGTTTGCTTGCATGCCAGTTGATGCATGGAAGCCTGACAGTGTCAGGTTACTTGCAACCAGAACTAACTGGTGTTAGCGGCATCTTGCATCTCCTGCTTTGCTTTGAATTAAGTGTGCCGAAACTTGACAGCGTTCGTTTTCATTCCTTTAAAAAAAGGGCTATGGTCCCGGCCTGGCCAAACCAACTGGTAGTTCAACAGCTGAGCTTCGTGGCCGAATTCGTCGTCTTATCTGCCGTTCTCGCAAAGACCCTCATCATTTTCGTTACTTGCCTGCTTCCTCCTCATGAAAAGAACACCAATATTCACTCCTCCCGATTCCTTCCCTCCCTCTCTTAAACACACACCCTCTCGTTTGCATTGACACAAAAAAGAGATATTATCTATCGTTCCCTTCAATGAACTTAGGGTTTTACTTGTGTATCACACCTAGTTAACTATTATTTATTTCAGTTCTTGATGTTGGTGGTGGAAACGGCGTCCTTCTTAGCACTAAAACAAGTTAATCAACCCTACCGTCTGTTTGAATTCTGAGAAAAGAGAGATTTATGTGGTTTCTTTAGCTTTCAATTATTAAATGTTATTCTATTTTCTCTAGTCTGACTTTTGACTTTAAAGTAAGTACGGTGGCTTATTGAAGATGAGGCATATTACTGAAGAGAATTCTGCATCCTTCTTAAAGATAAGCCCACAAATCATGTTTCCTCCTCTTCGCTCTCCATCTCACACAGACACATTCACAGAAATGTTGGACAAACAACAGCAACTTGTTAGTTCAAGTAGACCTTCTAATGACCAATGCAGCCAACACTGTTAGATAACCTGTTTTTTAGACTGGCGAATGTCAAGATCCTCTTTTGCTAACTGCGCTTTGACTGTCACGCGCGACGCTATTAGGAAAGTACTTGATTACTGCATAACAATTTATAAATGGAGTCTTGTCTATGAATTTTGTAGTCTGTTAGTGGTAGGCTGCCAAATGAACGGTCGTCTCTAATGCTTCAGATTGTACTTTTACCGCGTTGTTTCTACATTCCACTGGCGTCAACAGACAATTCAATTTCTAAATAAACTTCTATGGACCGAATGTAATGCCGTCTAAGAAAGGATCGAAATTGCAAAATTCGCTTTGACCGATTGTTTCAATCGATTTCCGGTATCACTAAGCAACCAGTTATAGTTCACGACTAGTAAACATTCAGTGCTACATGGATTTTTTGGCTTTAGTTAATTGGAAATAGGAGGTTGCCCACTGGTGAGCATTCAGGCTGCAGTGCCAAGATACTGCAAGAAGTTTCCAAGGAATAAACGAGACGGTGGGGGGAAGAGAGACTAGCAGGGTGTGGCAAGGTAACTGTGCAAACAGGAGCAACCGGTTTTTAATTCACCGTACGTGAAGCATGAACGGAAATCAAGTAATTTGAGTCGGGAGGAATATTTGCAAGCAAGCTGAAAGGAGAAAGTAGTCGGCAAGCATGTTTGTTATTGCATCCAAAAGATAATGTTTTCCAGGATTTAATCACTTTCTACTTTTAATTATCATTCGTGTTTATGTACACTATAATTTTGTATTTGCATCAACTGTCCCCCTCCTATTGGCCCATTCACCTATGAGTGTACTACTTCGGTTTTCCGCACTCAAGGCCGCCCAAGCCATCTAGAGGCGGGAACCTGTGAACGTGTATTCGGCCTTTGGTAGAGACGGTAGAAGGTCTCTGTACGCGGTCTCGTCTTGTTTTAGCGTGGGTAGGCGCTGAATGCTGCGTGTTTTGTCTGCGTGCTGGTGTGGGAAGCTTAACACGTGCCAAAAGAGGGTTTGATTATTTACCCTCGGGGATTTGCATCCGTATGCCGGGAACCATAACAAAATTCCAAATGAATTAGCCATATATTGCAATACGTACGATCATCGTATTGCAGACCCACGTAGTCAACGGCAAACAAAGTTGCAAGTAACCAATCCGATCCAAGAGTATGAAATGCAGTAGCCTTGCGACTATATTCTCAATAAATGGACATTCAACTTCCAGTAAAGGTCACCCTCACTAAGCAGCACACAAGTGCTAGGGCCCAAGTCTAAATTTGTACAGCTGATTAGTTTATATAGGCTCGCAACAAGTGAATCCACGTTTTGTTTCACGTCAGCAAACATAGTTAGGGGTTGTTTTAAAAACGTGATAATGAGTTACCGCACTACTTGCTCCTGCCGTCCATTTCGTGTTTAACAGCCAAGGAAAATATTACAGACTTATTATGGGTGCAGATTTTGCCAACAGTTGCTATTTTGTATAAACATTTATCACAACCCCTTGCAGTCTCAAATGTACACGGCTTTGCCACTATAATCAGGACGGTATCTGGGGTTGAAAAAAGCATTGCTATTGCACGAGGTATTTCTCATATTTGAACTGATCCAGCGCCTAAATGCCTACAAGAATTTTGAGAATCGTTCCATGGGCCTTCATAACTGGTTCCGTATAATAGACGTGTTCGTCTGCCTTATTAAGGTAAAGGGTCACTTAACTAAGGTACCCTTTTGTGACTAGATCCAATTCCACTTGAAAGGAACTATCAGGTTTGATGAAACTGTTGGTCGAAATGCTGCATTTTATTTAATCGGGTTCATGAACACTGAATCAGAGTTGTGGCACTTTTCGTAATGGAAGTATAACTGCCACTTTCCTATTTGCCCACATTGTGGATGATTTAAGTAAGCTACGCAGTTATTAGGTACTGAATGACTTTAATCAGGTCCTGATGTGGCGAACCCTAAGTCCAGGCAGAATGTACTTTTACCATGGCTGTACTTTGCGTCTTGGCGTTCAATAAGGGCCTGCGACGGCTGCGAGGTCATCACGACTTCAACCAATCAAATCCGCCCTCGGGAGTGGATTAAAAATGTACTTTCCAATTTGACGCTGGTTTAATGTTGTTTGGCTACACTTGTCAACTTATCCACCCCACCCACCGTGAAAGTGCTCGTGCTTATGGTAAACCGAAACGTTTTAAGTGTGAAGAAAACGACTTGCTAAGCCAGTTTCCACGCCCGTCTGGAAAAGTGTAGAGCAATCTGGTCGCGATGAGACAATAATTTCGATTACTTTGGAAAGTCTGCGAAACCAGGTAGTAGTATGCCTACAATGAGAAACTCACAATCTCATTTCTGATGAGAAAATCGAGTTAAAATCACATTCATCCTATCATCCTTAAAATATTTTTCACCTCTTTGGCTGCACGGGCTTAATGAGAAGACTTGGAGGGAATTTTTGCAGTACTCTTGATCAAATACAGATATCCGTAAATGCTATGCTCCTCTACGTACAGCCCATCGTATTTCCGCAAACACGCGTCCCTTAACCATCTGGAAATTAGCACTATTTTGGGTAAACAAACATTGCGACGCCATCCGCAGGTGAATCAAGTTTCGCAAAATGACTGTGCTGGCGCCTCTTGGGTATCTTTTCAAACAGTCCTTCATCGTTTCGTGGTCTTCTATAGCCAAGCACAGCCAGGTGCCGCTATTTCAAACCCGATTTTCACCTGAATTAATTTGTCCGACGACACTGAAACGTGGTTAATGCGATGATGTAAACGTGCAAACGATCATAGAAAGTGACCGGCACAATTGGAAGTAAGTTACGACCACGATAACGCCAGCATTTCAATTACTTCCGATGTCCCTAGTCACCTTTGGTCAAAAAGCAAGTTTAACTCACACCAAGTTAATTACACAAAATAGATTTCAATTTCCAAAATGAACAATGCAGTCTGTGAAGTTAAAGATTAGAGTGATGCCAAACATGACACCTGCGGCATGATACCACCCGATTTGATGCAACTGGTTCACTGCAACCTGGTTCAGTTGTGCGGATGACAAGGTAGAGGTAAAAATAAAGTACAAATTGGCCTATTCTATATTGGACCCAAGTGGGGAAAAGTGTGTTCCAAAACAATGAACAGTTTGCAAAATCCATTTCCTAAGTATCGATTGCATCTACCACCTACTGGTTGATCAACGATTCAACATTGCGGCCTAGGGAGTACTGTGGACTAGTGAAACGGCAACGAATTCCACGTACCATTAATTAAGGCCATGATTGCTAATAGGCAAGCGTAAGAGTACATTGATAATTATTCAGTATTTTCCAACCAGTTCAAGGTTCAGATTACTAACTGGAATGCACCAAACCGTGTAAGTGTTGAGTTTGAATAGAGATCGTAAGGTTTGTTATGGTCATTTTGAGAATCAAACCGGAAGAAATGCATTTTTCTTCTTCGTGAAGTCAAAAATTCATCTGTTCACACTTCTTTGAATATGCTGAGTCTGCTTTGTATTCGATAACAGACATTTAGTAATCCTGATTTCATTTTGTTGCGTCGTGTCAAATTCTGGAACAAAATTTTTGTTTCTTGAAACACGAACGTTGTCTACTGAAATGACCTAATTTTGGCTTGTTAACAGGGATCTTACTTCGATGAGCTCGTGCACGTGAACTTGAGGTCTTGGAAAATAGTCTTTTAAAAAATGAGTGCCTTTATGCTTATTAAAAAGTGCCCCCTTCATTGCCACAGTAGTAATATAATTCGGGCCTTTTTCTATAATTGGCGGGTATCCAAATCACTGGACTTTCAGAGCACTTATGTGTTCATTCCTCATTGGTCTAAACATTGTAGTACTCGCACTCCGTGAGTATCTTTCGCCAGTGACCTAAGTTCTGTTGCCTGACTATCACCCCATTACTGTTACCTCTTTTTCAGAGTAATATATCTGTTCGACCCAAAAACCAACTTCGTATCCAATATCAGCAATGGTTTTTGAATTAATGCTCTTCAGAATCGATAGGTAAAGCATTTGGAGTGCCCTTAATTAAAAAATTGTTTTGGAACATGTTGACTAGGAAGAAAGCAGTGATACGAAATTGGCCATAAAAAGGGCTGCAAACTTTTCTATAAAATTACCCGGTTTTAAGTGCATAGCTGCGTGAAAGGAAAAGGCCACTTCGACCAATGTCTTTAACAGCCAAATGTTGGCAAAATAGTGGCATTTTGTGGATCTGGAATTCCTAACAGAGCTGTCACTAACCTTCACCGTTCAACTTGCCTCCAAATGCCTACTTGATTGATGCCATCAACTGGAATTACGCTATATCACTTCCTATCTGCGGTATTTGGACAGATCGGGCACCAATTTGGAGATGGTTTCCAGTGTATGAAAACTCGAACAGGTGAACCATTGCGTTCTATGAATTCCCACGAAGAACGGATTTTATTGCTAAACGATTTGAGTCGATTAAGAACCTCATTTCGGATTATCAAGGGCTATCAAAATACCATCAAAAATGCATCCAAATGACAGCGGTATTCACAAGCTGACTCAGATCACTGCTCGATTACAACGGCTTTTCATGTTTCGAATTTTTTCGTTTTCATGAGCGTGATCTGCGTAACTGAAAGAATATTCGTGCTTGGTGAAAATTCGGATTAAGAACATGTGTTTGAAAAACAAAATCCAGCACACTTAATTACCATTAATAATGCTGCATGTAGTCTTAGTTATTAGACTGAAAAAGATCTCTTTTTTTAATCTCTTGCCTGTGAGTACGTTGCCTCTGCCTAATGAAGTATTGCGTTTTTTTTTATTTTATAACCACATTTTCTTCGGTTGGTTCGAAAGTCTAGTTAGATGCATTTAGCCTCAGATGGTGGGTGATAAGTGGGCAAAAATAAATTGCAATTTCAAAAAACTTCACTAACGATAGTTTAAATCGACCTTTCCAAAAGCGCAACTACTACTTAAAATCTACTTGCCTAGACACATACACAATAAATCGTCCACCTCTTTTAATTAACTAGCAGCGCCGAAATTAAATGGATTTTAATGTTATTTGATGCAAAGTAGACAAATTTGGCAATTCAGATCGATCCCAAAACTTATGAAATCACACAAATGAAGATTTTTCCCCTCTTCAGGGCATCAGAGAGAGGTGCGAGTGATCACGTAAGAAATTTTCAGTGTAAATGCTATTTGGACGAGTTTAAATTTACCATATTGCACTGCCCCGTCACGTGGTCACTCATCTGCCCACGTGTGGGAAAAATCAATATTTACGGCGTCTGCGAGATCATTTAACGTGTAGGCTTTGTCTGTAATGCAACCTATACGTAGTTTCCAACGTGTTGCCCGATCTACATCCATTGCAGACTATCTTGGACGCGAACCAAGGTCCTTCCAGAAACCGATTCTACACTTGTCGCATGACTCAGGTAAAATCCTCCAATTTACCGAATCGGCCAGTTCTGGAACACAAGAATGTGCACCGTTGAACACAAATCAGTCAGGGAACCTTGGGAGTAAAACGAGCATACCTCGTCCTGATCACAAACTTCTGAAAGAAGATGAACCTCCTAGACCATTGGAATTGAAGGAAAATAATGTGGCCGAAAGAACAGTTCGGAACCTTCCTGAAATCAGGACCCATATCGCAGAGCCGACCGAGAAAAGGCCTACCATTTCAGTTCAAATGGACCAATCTCCCAAAAGAAGACCCCTCCATCTTCCACTGGCTCGCAGGAAGGTACAAAAGTTTACCAGGGTAGTTGATCAGTCCCAACTTCATGGAAGGCCAGTTTGGAATTCATCTGCGAAAATTGACAAAGGACTGACTTCCGGAGGTCACGCTCTTGGAAACTCCACGAGATCAGGAAGATCAGCCTCTATTCCAATTCATAGGACTCGAAGAGAAGTAAGTAGTAGAATGGAATGTCAAGCATAACCTCTTCGACCAGGTGCGAATTTAGTGGTTAGGGTAACTGGTCAAGTTTCCAATTTGAGAAGTCGGTTGGTTAACCTCGAGTTTTTAACCAAACCAGTCTTGCTTATCGGTTTGATAATGTTCTTAAAAGGTTTTAGTAGGTATCCAGATTTTTGAGCCCATCAGCGTTTTCTTCAAAAATTATTGATAAACACTAGATTTTTGGATGCAAACCATACGCCCCAATCTACGAGGAAATAATCCCTTAGCTAGTCTGATTTTTTTGGTAGCAATATTGAAAATTCATTAATGTTCACATTTCACTGCCCTAGTTTTGAGTTGCGATTTATCACCTCTTTATTCAGCCTTCGTCACAGAGATCAACTTCAGTTGAAGCAAATTCGGTATTTGAGCGGCTCTATAGAGAAGGACTTCGTTCAAAAGAGGCCGCGCAGCCAGACCTCGCGAAAAAAACTGTCAGCTTGCAGCAGCATCTTCGATCTCTCTCGCCCCTTCACAGTCAGATGTCCACGGTTCCCGTCAATCCAGATGGATGGCCTGACCAACAAAGAACTGAGACTTGTTCTGACCTATCAAAATTGCCCTTTGACTCACAAGAAACTGATCGGGTGCACGACGTTAAGCTCGGTGAAGCGGCTCATTCAAAGTCACCTGTGCTGAAGCCGGGGAAGATTAGTCCGGTGAAACAGCCTTCGCCAAGGAGAGAGGTGAATCCGTCTATCCTTAGGGAAAAGTCAGCATTAGTTCCGAAACCTCGGAGTAAGAGCTTAAAGAATATTCGTGAGTTTGATAACACGGCTTTACGAATACACCAAACATCGCTTCGTAGGGATTTGGGTAAAAGTGCAGGTTACAAATCTATATCATGTGACAAGATACAGGAGAACCCAGATGGGACAGTTTTGCAAGTGGACGACGAGCAACGAGAAGGTGCACCTGAGACTACTGTGAAGAGGTCTGAGCAAAATCCTTGTGCGTTCTTAGAATCACAGAATAAGGAAATTAATTTGGATTCTTTTGGTCCTGGAGGCAGCGACCAAAAGGAAGCACAACATCCGGACATTTATGACCAGCGTTTTAAGGAATTATATCCTCAACCCCACTTAGGTGGATTCCATCACGAATATCCCATTCGAAATGATGAGACTGAATTTCAGAACACTTTCACTAGTGAAATAAACTTGGACCTTGGCGATAATTCCCTGGGTGCGCATTTCTGTAAACTTGATAAAACAGACCCCCCTTCGATAAGCATTTCAGCAGTGGTTGGGAAAGTTATTGATAAGGCTTGTCAGGAAGTCGGATTATCATCGATAGGATTGTCTGGTATCCTGTCGCCACCTCACAACGAAAACATAGAATCAGGCAGCGTGCTACTGCCAATTGACTATAATGAAGAGCCAGTGACGATTCCGACAGAGAATCTCCTTCCTGTTTCAACGAAAAGCGAACGGGAAGATCAACACACTGCTAATTCTGCCAAGTCAAGTTTGGCAGACCAAGTCGTGCAAGTTACTGCGGCTGTGAACGACGAAGAAGGGCCTTTGGAAATGCCTGAAGACTTAGCTAGCGTTCAGTTAAGACGTCCTCTCAAAAAGCCAACATCAACCTATGGAGATACAGATTTAAATACCGATACCACGGATATCTCCATCGTTTTGGTCACATCCATGAACCCATCGCTAGAGGTATGCAATGAAAACAGGGAGCAGTGGTCGTATGAAGACGCATCTCTGGTTGCCTCAAAGAGTACCAGAGGGTGTCTTCAAGAGTGCACCAAAACTTTACAGAAGAATGTAGCACTCTCGATGAAATCTGAGATGGGGGAATCATTGAAGGAGCCGTGTTTAATGGCCTCGCTTCTCGAAGACTCGAAGTCGAGGATCGATCCTGTTGAAAGCGATCCGACTATTGTGGAAAGCTACGCCCTGACGAAGGTTCTCCAGTTCCCACACCCACCGTTTCCCCTTCTTCATGACCTCTTGAGTTTGGAGAGGGCTGGGGCAATTCTGAATTGCGGGGAGGAAGTGATACAAAATCTGGATAGTCGAAGAACCTACCGGGGGAATCCCATTGAGCCAGGTGACGAGGAACTGTACATGTATCCTGAGGACGGAGAATGGTCGGGAGATTCGGATGACGAAGAGCGGTTTTCAGAAGTCACCTCTAAGCAGGAGATGCAGTCGCCAACTTTAAATGATACAGGAGACAAACCAGACTCGAGGCCAGGCAGTCCGAACTGTGAGGCACCTTCGGATATTCAGCTTCCTGCTTCGCCAGAAGTAAGTCTTAAATTTTACCCCCCCAGGGTTGCTTATTAGAAGAATATCTACAAGCACACGTCAACTAATTGCCCGTCCATTAACATCAACTTTTGTAAGCAGTCACGTTGATCTGGTCACTTTAGGCATTAACCGTGTTATTCAACTGTAGTGTGAAATTCAAATGATACGTCTTTACTAAATTCCCAGTAGATTATATGCGCATAACTTGTCTCCTATTAAGCAGCGTAATAGGCAGAGATACAAGCTCTTTTAATTCGAAGCACCCAAGCAGGTGATGCAGTCAAAAGTTTTAGGATGTTTTTTCATAATTAAAAAATCTATATCGCTAAATTAAGTGACATTTCATGGTGTCTGCTTTCCATTTTACCTAAGACGCAGCAAATAATCTTTTCCACAAGACCACGAAAAACATTGACACAGATATGTTTTAAAAAGGTTTATCAAATGAACTCGTGATTAGGGCATTGGGCTGGAACCGATTATAGTACGGTAGATTTGACTGGAATTTTTGCTAGAAATGCTACTTAAAATTATAAGGAGGTTTATAACTAGAAGTAGATATCCACCAAACCTATTTTAACGGATTGCTAAGCATCTGACATAGTCGTTAATTTCAGCATATTGGGAGATGATATAGGTGGAAGCAAACATTGACGGACACTTTTCGGTTTGCCATCAAGCTACCAAGACAATGACTTTTACTGTAAATTAAATTGGTTTGTAATATGAGTGTTGTGAAGGTATTTTGATATTACAAATTTCATTCCTTGGTCAATCAAAGAAATCTGGCATATAATATTGTTTCTATGACATTATAAAATTCATATTTTGCCCGTAGACATGTTATACACTTAAGAAAAAGTGTTTAAACCTGGGGATTCAGTGATATTTAAATAGCGAAAAATGTGGAATGTTCTAGTAAATTAAATTTCTGTCTACTCTGGTAGCCACTTATCTCTGCTAACTTCATAAAAGTTATAAATACCGTTTTAATAATTTAATTCACATACTTTTGGATTTGTTCTAATGTGTAAACAATGTGATTTTAAATGACGGTTGTGGGAAAGGTAACATGTGATCACTATAATTAGCATGGTGCCAAATTTAGTAGCAAGAACAAACCACAAAATTCTACTGACGCTCTTGACATGCTGGGTGCAATATTTATTCGGTTTTACTTTCAGCTCGGAAATACTGATGCTCTTCCTGCACATTCTACTTCGTTTTCACTGAGGGTTGATCGATGTGACCAGGAGGGAAGCACCGTGACCACACAGGGTTTGAAGGCTTTACCTAACACTAATTTTTGCAGCCTCATCTCGGTCTGGTAGTTTTAAGCGAAGACAACTAGTCCTGACCAACCGTGGACCCTGCAAGCATCAAAAGGAACAAATTAGTAAGTAGAGGTGTTGGTTGTTTTCACAAAATCCTTTAGGTGACATCGTGCTACGCAAGGGATCATCGGACGAGTCTGTCGAGGAGATAGCCCATTTGAAGAGAGAGCTCTTCAAACTGCACTCTCGCTTTAACTCGCTGTGCATTATAACCAAGGATGTGGTTCCGGAACTGAAGTTGAGCTATCGTGAAGTCGTATTTGCCATCAGAACCAGCCTACACTCTAAGAAAGCAGTTGCATGCCAGAATACCACGAATGCACTGGGCGCAGCTTTTGTCCAATGTGTTGAGCAGTTCGTGCAGATTATTAATAATAAGGTCTTGTGCCAAAATTGGCTGGGAGCTTGGGACAAGGCGTGCTTGATGCGACTGAAAGCAGACTTTATACGCTACCTATCCGAGACCTTCCCCCAAAACGAGGACTACCAGCGGAAGTGCCATGATGCCTACAAAAGTGCCCGTCTCTTTTTCATTGAAAACAGACTACAAGAAAAAGCTGAGTGGGTGTATCTTCAGATGAACTACGCCATTTTTCTCCACTCAGTGGGGTTCCCGAGTCTTGCACAGTACATAAGTGAGAAACTTATGCGTTCTTTGGTTGTTCGTCGATGTGGGAAGGATATCCAGCAGAAGCTGCGTTCAAACCTTCGGTTCTACAATAAACCCTAGAACTTCGAGTAGGTCGACAGTCGCAAACAACTTGAGTCAATTGTTCTGAATCGCGATGGCTTTGGTTACAGAGAAGTAAAGGCTGGGAAAACATCTGAGCCTTGTTAAAGTACTGGTTGAAGTTGCTAGTTAACAAACCGATTTTATACAAATAAATTCACCGATAGACTAAGTGACTCTATAACAATCAACAAGCGTGAAACTTGGTTTTGTGTATGGTTTATCATTTCTGCTATTGCAATCGGCTTTTATTGGCAGGGGAGGCAGTTAATTGCATTTTATATTTACTGGAGCAATTTTTTGATTAAATACTCCCATCAGCCTTTGACAACGAATTCCGAAAAGGGAGGGGAAATGAGAATGAGGCCTCATTTTTAATAACCTGACTGGTTAACTGAAGGCGGAATTCGTGTTAAGCAATTTTACTTGAAATAACAAAACGGGGTTTGAATTAAAGTGCATAACCCAGGTCTAGTCAGCATCACAGTCTCGTACATCCGTGAGCATTGGAGCAAGCTGGTAAGGCTAAGCATTTTTTACCGTGTTTACATGGGGCATTTGGTTTGTGCTGCAATCAACCCTACTACTGAAGAAATAATCACCTCAAAAGGTGGGCCAACACACAATCGTACTCGTACCTGTGAAGATTGAAGAAACGTAGGCGCACACCTGATACTCGATCAAAATTGTGTTACACGCAATTTATGCCACGTGTTAACCGGTCAGAATTAGGGCATATTATAGGGCTAGTTTAGGTCCCGAGAAGGCTGTGCTACGCGATCATCGAATTAGGCATGGAAACTATTAATGGGGTTTCTCGAAAAGGTCACATTTAATGAAACGGCCAAGTCACAATGAAATTGTGTAGAATTCAAAACATGGAATCGAAGACACCTATTATCATCTCTCAAGCTCAAAAGTCGACGGTCCAACTTTAATCTCTACAACTGATTTAAATGACATGAAAGCATTTTAAAATAGAGGGCTACGACTGCTTGTTAGCAGTGGACAAATGGGCTGGAGTGAGGAAAGTTGATTCATGGTTTTTGATTAATTAAAAGCATGTTTTTGGCCCAGTATGTTAAGTGCAGTTAAATTCGGGTACAAAATTTGCTTCATGAAGTTGCCTATAGCAGTAGTGGAAAGTTAGGAAATAATTTAACTCAAATTAAATTATATATCCCCAACCGTGACACATGTCAAAATGTTTGTTTATTTTTGCCAGAAATTAGAAAATGAGGTATTATGAACTGCAGTATTCTTCTACAGATTCATTTCAGCAGTCAAACATAGTATGAAATTTTTATTTCGGAGTAAAATACTTGTTCGACCTTTATACCCCCCGTAAATAGCTCATGTTATTTTTAGCTTTAGGACACTGGTACATTCTCATAAGTGTTCCATAAATACCCCTTTGAAACAAATAAGAAAAAGATGTCAACGCTACAACTTTTTTAAATATGCCTATTCTGTAGTATTAACCAATTTTAAGAAATAAAGGCTATACTGCTAGAAATTGGTCGTTTTAGCAAAATTGCCCATTAAAAATCTGAATACATTATATGATTGCCAAAGAATTAGAAAAATTTTTAGGCAATATTAGAGCACACATATTGAGTAACTACATCTGACACGAAAAAAATATATAACACAGGGTCTCATTGTTCGACATCGTCCAAGGTATTTAATTTACATGCAGTATCGATTATAAGGAATTAATGTTTAAGAACCAATTACGACAGAAATATTATGGTAGACGACACATTTCAAGTCACTTTTTGCGTATAAATGATGTTCTTCAAATGTTGCTGTTAAATGACAAACCCAGTCAATATTTTCCACAAGAAGTATAATGATAACATAAATGATGAAACTTGGGTTAAGCTCGGGAAGTCATATAACACTTACCAAAATTAAACAAATTGTGTCACTCATTCTAAAAAATTCAAAGTTGCTTTCATATGGTTTTTAGCTCGTAAAAGTGAAATATCCAACGTTTGGTTGCATTCACTAGACCCTCAATAAAGGAACCTGACTTTATTTGTTCCATTACAACACAATAAACCTATAGATTTGTGTTGATAAAACTACTTGAAACTGACGAAGTTAACCTGACTTTTTGTATAATAAAAACAATCTTGAAATCTTCATTGAGGAAGTCTATGAAAAATATAAATTGCTGTGTACTAGTAAACAAGATCTATATTAGCACAATGTAGTTGGAAACGTTGAGATAGCTTCGCAGAGTTGTCCCACATCAGCTCGACATTTTTTAGTTAATAGCTTCTAACAAACCAAAAACAAAGGCAAGACAGGTGACAGCTTAAATGACCACTAATTGGCGGCAAGCAAACCAAGTGTGTCCTTGGGTGCATGTAAGCGTGTGAAGATTGTGAAGAGTGCCTGATTGAAATTAATTAGTGAATCTTTGAGAACAATCAGCCTACGGTAAATCCGTTTGGATAATCTTATTTTTTTAATAGCTGGCTGATCATCCACTACAATGTCTCTATGATATTATGAACCACACTCGAATCATCACATACCCCCAGTTTTAGTTGATTTTCAAAGCGATGACTAGATAATAAATATTTTATTCACAAAAATTAGAAACAGAAAAATGTAAAGGCAGTGTTGAATCAAGGCTTAATAAACTGCAAAAGAAGATCGTGAAAATGGATAACATCACAGGTGAAATTATTGACTTCTGTATTTGATGTATGATTTATCACGACACTACCTACTTTTTCTGGATGCTCTCAAAAAAACAAGTGTATTTAATTTAAGTGTAAATTTATTATTTTGTATTCTATGTATTTTATTAAATAATTATTGCGGGAAAGACTTTAAAATGACACCTTTCAACCTAACTATTTTAACTCATTACTTATCATCCAATCAGCTAAGGCGCGTAGCGATGGTCATATTTTCTACATTTAAATGCAACAAAATACTTCTAAGCAGCTTAAGGAATGTAAGCAAAGCAAGCAAAAAAACTCGACGTACCAATAATGGGAGTGGTTTTCGAAAATCGCATGAATCTGAGCTAAAGATTTCACCAGAAATGTTTGATGCTGTTGAACAACTTTCTAACAGTCTAATCAATGACACTTCGCGTTCTGTTGCATCAAGTCTAACTGAAGAACACTCAAAATTACGCAGGCGAATAAAGGCGGCGATTATTTACAAGAAAAATTTTAGGTATTTCCAAATTAAAGTAATTTGTTTTAGTGGTCCTCCTCAGTTGTCAATCTTGACATACCGAGCAAAAGAACAAATTTCCCACTTGTCCAAAACCGATTCCTCGGAGTGGAGTGCAGACACTATTAGTCAATACTTCCCGATTTCTCATCAAGGAGCAATGCGACTTCTACATAAGCAAGACAAGGCCCCAAATCGCTTTTTCCGTTCTCTTGAGGATGTCATACGGCACGATACTCAATGTATTAAGCGCTGGCTGATGCTCATGGAAACAATTTGCAGTGCACAGGTCTATAATCAGGCAAAAAATAACAAATCACAAACATTGGAAGCTTTGAGCACTCTGCTACCAGAAGGTCTTCGTTGGATTGGGCTCAATGATGTTTTGGAAAAGCTAGCTTTTGCAGATGGCAATTCAACTCTTCCTTTCCCACCCCAAACCTCCGTTGAGGCGTATAATTTTGTAAAATCGCGACATCAACCAGGCCCTTTTGAACTAATCGCTGAAAAGTTTCACAAGAGTCAATGTACTGCAAATGATTCTGTTGCTATTCGAGAACAACAGCTGACTGTGATCGAAAAGTTAATTTCGCTTTTCAAGAACATGGACTTTTCCATCTTCACTGAACCCCTAATGAATGATGATTCCCTGACTTTTAACATGCTTTGTCGCGACTGGTTAATTACTGACCCCAACACTGAATTACTTGAGCAGCCCTCCCCTCCTAAAGTGAGGTCAAAAGTCGACTGCGACTTTACCAAAATTATACAATATAAGCGCATCTGTACATAACGCCTTCCTTTCATATTTAAATAAAATTCATTTGCACCAGATTTTGTTTGTCTTTGTTTTCGCACTGGTTTTTTTACAAATGGTTTGTTTGTGGATTTTCAGGACCTGACTATTGGATCGTTGATCGAGGGGCCCATTTTACCAGACACAGATGGCAGCAACTGTCGTCACTCCATTTTAGAAAATGCAATCTCGGGCTTAAATCTTCAGTTTCCGTCGTCTACCAGTCGGATTTTAGGCGGCTTGCCTCCTATTGATACATTTAGTCACCAAGTGCATCAACTTTGAACTTTTGTCGTTTGTTACCTGGAAATTCTCTTGAACTCTTCTTTTACTTTAGGAGACAGAGCCAAGGAATAGTGAGCATTTTAAGAGCAGGTGTTGTGCAAAAGCTAAAAGTGTAGGTCTCCTGATATGGGATTTTTGTTGGCTTTCTTAACCGTTACTTCCATGCCACTTTTTGGACAATTTAGCAATTAATTCGATCAGCTGCGTACAACCACAGACGCGCAAGACAATTAGTGGGTACTAGCGACGCCGTCAGTAACACTCGTGATAACCATCGCTTCGTTTGTCCCATTCCCTCATGCCTTCGCGCAAGACCTGAGGGCGCCTTTAAGCGGCGGTATGTGTCGGAAATTACTTTAAATTACCTTTAATGACCAAATAGTGCAACTATTTACCAATCCCTGGCAGTTAGAGCACTCATAGGTTATATATTCGTGAATTTTCAAGATTTTAAAATTGTAGTAAAGTTCGTTTGCCTCCAGTAACGTTGATTCGTCTGAGACGAGTTGGGACCAAGAGACAGTTGATGCAGCACTAGAGGCCTGCTATTCTTGTGGCTATTTTCTGCAATTAATAAGCGAGCAGTTATTTCTTATCCGGCTTCGTACATACTGTCTGTAAGATAGGCAGGTAAAATGTGTGCCCTAAACCGAAAAAATACGACTTTTAATTAGCCCTTACAAAGTAGTGTAACCCTCATGGAATATCACTTGCAAACCCTATCTAGTTTTGCCGGCACTGTATTTTGCGGTCTCATGCAACTTTTGTCACTTTGGGACCCTCTAATTAATCATAATGGCGCAGTTGAGCCGCTTCTTCATGTGCGCACAATCAAATAGGACCATCAAGTGGTAATATCATTTAACACTCAGAATTTACTTGAAAGTTTAACGTTAGCTCTCCAAAATAAGCTCTTAAGAAGCGTTTTTCGGTATTCTAGGCTTGTAAAACGCCTGTTTTGCGCTTGTCGATATTTTTTTATGCTAATCTGCTAGTATTTCATAGTAAGCACCTCTGTGTTCTCGTACGGTCACTAAGATAAGTTCGCTTGTCCCACCCAACCGGGCCTTTCTGCTTCCCCTTTGTTCGACGACGCAAAACTAGTCTCGAATTTTTGGTTCAATCGCTAATTTGTTTCCCCAGTCTTTGTGGTCGGACCGAGTTGAAATAGCTTATGTCTTAACTTTATGCTCATAAATTTAGATATAGTTTTAAGGTCTGTCGTGGATTAACAAACACTGGCTTGCTCTTAATTCGTATCATTTATTTAAGTAGGAGGCACAAGCTTATTCGTTGAATTGTGAAACAACGGGTTATCCTTCGGCCTAATCTTCTAGCGGTTGTCTTCCGTGTCTTTGGCTCAAGCACTTTAGCTTATTTTCCGCATATACTTTTAGCGTTTCTTTTCTCTAGGTACCTCCTACGCGAGCACCTGAATTTTCACAGGAAGGAACAGCCCTTCTGCTGCAACCGATGCCCCAAGCGTTTCACGTCACGCCAAAACTTGGCGCGCCACCGGCTTGCCCACGCTGGTACGTTTGTGAACAACTTTCTCCTTCCAAAAGCCCATTCAAAGTTTCTTTTAATAGTGGTAGATTATGCTACGGTAGTTTTTAGGATTAGAAGTCAAACTAGCCTTCGTTTCCCCTGTTTTCCAACATTTCTTCTAAGCTGTTCGTACGGTTCCTGCGAGATCCCGACTTTTCTCTGCAGCAGTAACACCATTTATCAAACTTTTGTCCTTTCCATCTGTTGTGCAGTTCTTACAGCAGATGAGTGCTTCGATTTAACTAACTTTCCACCAGAGCGCCTCGATGAGGGCCTCTTATGTCCTAGAAACGCTGCTTGACTCTCCTCTACTGTCTATCCGTTTCAAACCGCGCTCGATGGCTCTATACTGATCAAAGACCTGGTCCGTGTTTTTCGCTTTTTTGTTTATACTTAAACCTTGATTTTGCCCCCGTTAGGCGTAACGTACACCTGCCCTGAATGTCGCCACGTCTTCGTGCGGTCTTCCGACCGCTCCAAGTGTCTACGAAATCACAGACTGCAACGTAGTTCTGCTGAAGAGGTAGCTTTGTTTTTCAATTTGTTACTTTCGAATTTCGTGCCTTTAAGTCTGCGTCACTCACAGTACCTGCTTCTTGATAATTTTCTGTTTACTTTTTCATGTAGAGGTAGAACTTGTGGCTTCAACGACAGGGCGCTTTTCTCCGTCGTAGTGACTCATGAGCCAAAAACTTGTGCCGTTTCCGACATAGTCGCTCAAATTTTCAGCGTCTTTTGATACCAACTTCTTGCAACACTTATCCCATTTATTACCATTTTTTGTGGCTTTTGAAGTTGTAAAAAGTGATACGAAAACCCCTCTGAATGGATGCCCTTTCAGGTGTGCTGGTCATTTCGTTACTTTCCACCACTTTGGTGCTAGCCTACCACCCTCTGCTTGACCTAGGTACTTGACGACCACGTACAAATCCCAAGCCTGTCAATTGTGCCAGTTGTAGCAATTTCTGAGTGTCCACAGAAGGCGTTTGGCGTTGCCATTGCTAATCCTAGTTTGTGAGGCCTTAATTCCTAGTTTGGGTGTAATTCTGCCCTGGCGATTGCCCAATCTGTGATCTTGGTGTTGTGTTGCTTTACAAGTATTCAACTCCTTCCCTCGACATAGGAGGTTACCTCGGCAACCCCGTCCACTGTGGTCGCTAAGCCTGCAAATGCAATCATGGCGTTTGGTGCGAGCAAAGCTACCGGGCCCTACATCTGTCCTGTTTGTCCTGGCCAACGCGACTACAAGCTCGACTCTTCCTTGCGGAAGCACATCCGCCTGCATCATCCCGACTACAAACGAAGCCCGACGTGCAGCCAACTTCCCCGAGGGGATCACTCCTTCGCTAAGGCGGCACCACCTCAGTCGATGGTGGGCTCAAAAAGGGTAAGCTGCTTAGTTCCTGTGAACGGGGTGTGTAATCTCCTCAGCTCTTTGCGGTGACGGCTAGCCGCCCTGACCATGAAGCACCCACACTAGTTGTCGTATTATTAGATTCATTTTTATTGTGGCCTGTTGTGAATGCTGTTTGTCACCGGATACCACATTCCTTATTCCGAATATGAGTCATTTCATGTAGAAACGACATAAAGAACTCACTATTGTAAGGTAAGATAATTAAATAATGCAGCTCACCAGCCCTCAGCTTTTGTTATTGTGAGCTTCCCTTTATCTTGCGTATGCTAAGGATTCTATGCTGCTTAAGGTTATCTTTGCGTGTGTATGCGGAAGCAGAACTTGCCAAATTATTCGCTCATTTGTATTCTTTATCTATTCCCCGACTGGTTGATCTTGTAGACCCCGGTAGAAAATGAGACGGTGGTGAATTACAGTCTGAAAACCGCTGCTGTGGCAGATGTATCAGAGTCGACGTCACAATTGCAGACTGGCGGTGGCACTAGTGCTGAAGCCTATATCTTATCCACCGGGGAGCTAATCTACGCAACAGACACGCAGTATCCTGCATACGAAAATTTCATTCCCATCGGTGGTGGTACAGATGGAAGTAGTAATGAACAGGTTAGTATCAAGTACTTTGAAGATCCGTGAACCATGCCGAGTCGATTGAATGCTTCATCCTACATGTCTGTCTCTCCACCCTAGCGTCCCGCCATCCTAATGGAATTGACGTCAACTCGGCCGGCGACGGTTGGTGAGGATCCACGAAGACTGGCTCACAGTGCTGTGCTCGACACCACCGAGGGCTCCTTACTGCTCACTCACTGTCTTCCTGTTGATCTCTGCACCTCGGCTCTGTGCTTAACCGTTACCGATGCCCCGGTTCCCACGTCTCTGTCATCTGTAAGTTTTCCTCCAGCGTTGATGCCTGAATCTCCAAAGATAACGACGGCGGAATCGCCGAAATCCTTCCCTTGTCAATGTGGGTCGTTAACGTAGACATAAGTTTCTGCAATCTGATCAGTGTGTGTGACCAGTATTGTCTGTTGATTTTACAAGCGTTTAGTCATGCTTAGTACTGTAAATCACATTGCTGTTTTTCCTTTTTGCACTTAAATTGGCTTCTAACGTGTTCAAATGCGGTCATGTGTGTTATTTTTCTGTACGCTAGCAGTGTCCTGGGATGAAGTATGTACCTAGAATTATGATAATCCCTGCAGCACTTGCTCTAACCGGATGCTTCTGTCAATAGTCCTTTCCAAATTAGGGTTGTTTTTCCTTCCTAACAATCGTTGAGGTCGGTTTAAGGCCATTTTGCCTGTACTTATGTTTTCACCGTAAAGTGGCCTACACAGTATTCAGATTTCTTCAGTATACTCGACTACAGAATTCCTCCTTTCGTGTATAGACGTAGTGTGACCTATTGGTCGACCTGTTGTCTGACTTGATATGACGATGTCGGATTAGTCACGAAGAGCGAAGGCAGCTTGAAATACTTTATGCCGTCAACATGGGGTTATATTTCATCCAGCTTACAACTCTGTCATGCAGTGCCGACTCGCTAGGTGGTCAGCGCGCGAGTTCGCTGAGCCAGTAAAGCAACAGCAGCGGTGATGGGTAACGATTGGTTAGGCCGAGGGTAAACGTTCTGGGTTTTCCTTGCCAGTTCCTTGTAACTAACCAGTCACCTCTTTTTTCACTACTCTCAGACAAACCAGCAACACACGGTTATTCCCGTTGATCCCGCCGTCTGTCCTTCCATGACAGAGGGAGCCCTCGATCTGACCGACATACCCCACGAGGTAATCGATCTGTCTCACAGCCATCCCGTCGACCTGAGTGGAACGCATCCGCAACCGCCAAGGCCGTCCATGTGGGAACCAGAGCCGGGGTTCAGCTTTACCGACCTTCTCAACGTGGACGATGAGGACCCACGAGGGCTGCTGCTGGCTGACGGATTCGAATCAGGGCTGGATTTGCGGCTCCCTGAACCGCTGTGATTGCCGCAGCACCTCTTGTCCCAAGTCTGTTTGCATCATTTCGAGTTATTTTGTAATTAAATGTAATCCTGTGTAACTCGTCTTCGAAATTTGATCTCTGGGGGCCAGTCAGTGCCACAGATACAATGTCGCAGCTTGGTTATAAGAAAAACTTCGTCTCTGTGTTGCGTATTTTAACAAAATTCATGGCCCGGTCTTTGTGGTAGAGCAAACACGGTAGCAATAAAAGTTGCATGTACGTCAGCGGCGCGTTTGACCTTGTGTAGCTTGTGACCTCTTTCGTGTAGTGTGCTCTGATTGGAGTGGCATATTATGCTGTCTCATGCTGGTTTAATCATCCTGTTTTGGAGTGCTAGCGTTGACTTGGATGGAAGTATTACCAACATTCAAGTATCATAACTGTGATAACAGAAACAAGATTTGTGGCCCCATAACCTGGTTTAAGGAGGATTTTTATAATGGCAATTTTCATGTAGGCGAGTGCTAACAACAGGTTGTAATTAGTAGGTTTCAAGCAATTTTGCGAGGTAAAAACAACTGAGAGCTAAATTCGGCTCAAATCTTGAGACTGCAAATGATGCCAACTGATAAGCACTTTGCGTTGGCAAGGGACTGCTTCTTAGTTCCTACCGCAGCAGGCATACAGGTGAACACACTGGGACCAGAAGCGGAGTTCATGGAGGACCGAATGTGGTTAGAACTGGCCTTCAGTTCGGTCGTGGCCTCTCGCTCACTCAAACCGCGCTTCGCTTTGTGGGGACGCGTGTTGCGGGGTTTAGCATGAGACCACATGCACCTGTTTCGCAATCACGATAACGCTACACTTTTTTGTGCCGAATTCCTCACTGAACACCTTATTCGAGTAACTTTCTTAGCTTCAGGCTTCTAAATGAAAAAAAACGGTACAGTTGTTTTGTAAGTTAAATCAACAAGTTGTAACATTTTTAGTGCATCTTCTGCCAACTAGTAAGCACCCACCATAACGACATTTTCAAGCCGAAATTCTTTCAAAATTTAAATTGCATTTCTTTTGCCTGGTCTGACCTCGATGTCCCCACAGAGGCTGATCCAATCTTAAATTCCATCAAACGTGGACTATTTCATCATGATTATAACAACTGAGGACCTAGTCTTGACACATGACACTGGTGATGTTTAATCGAAATCATTAAGCGGAATTGGAAGTGCCCACTCCCCTATAATGATTTTGGTATTTTATGATTTCAGATTTTTTATCATTAACATTAAATTCCTAAATTTGTGGTAATATTTTGGTACTTGGAAAGCTCTCTGTTTAATGAACCACGAACGCTTCATTAAAGTGCTAACATCGCTCTTGTGATTCTGCATTAGATTTAAACGAAAGGGGCTGTGTAATGGGATTTTTATCTGGCTATAACCATAATTTACCCTCTTTCGGAAGTCAAATGAAGCGAACATGAACTAAAATGTTAACCAAGATGTTCTGACGTACGAAGTAAATCGATGGACCGGTAGATAGATCCAAAACCCCGATTGCAATTAGTCGAACCCCTATGCCTAGCCCATCAACATCAACCCCCAAACACATACACGGCGCTAATGAGTCACCGCCTCCCCAACCAGGACAAGGTCTCGTTCAGAGAGCTTTCCTCGTCCCAGCCAAAGACCGAGTCTGCCGTCAGCTGTGTCCACTTGTACCTGACGTGGGCGGCCTTGAATGCATGCCAGATTAAAAGTACGCGTCAGAATGAATGAGCCAATAGAAAGGTGGCGGTCGATATGAAAATAGAAGTTGGTGTATAAACATGAATAGTGATGAAATATGTGAAAGCGTCAAAAGCTTGATAGATGTAGTCTTTGGGATGCTGAATCCACAATAGATTCGCGGTTTTAGCAGAAATGAAACCTACTACACCTGAATTCCTTCTTTAATTAAGACAAAAAGCAATTTTTTTAAATACACATAAATTTATTCTGGGATATTTTTTGAGGGGAAATACTCCACTGCCCCCTGTTTAACTTCGACTTTTATCCTCGGCTAATTTTTTTGTCATAAGAAACAAAAAACATGATGTAAGGAAAGGAATCATGGCCCCACGCTAAATGGTTCATTGCGCATATTAAAAACAAATCAAAAGATTGTACTTGGAGGGATTTAGAATTTGTAGAAAAATGCATCCTCACGCGTTACACTGCCTGAGAAATTTAACCAACTTGAAACAAACTATTATTAACTTTGAAACAGCATCGAGTACATACAGTAATTTGTATCGACGTCAGATCCGAGATCAAAAAAGTCATTTTTTGGCTCAATCACTTTAATTTTCTTCGTTAATTGAAAAAAAGAATCGTCTCTTTAATCCATACAAGCACTATTTAGGAAAAAATTGCCCACAACAACTCTTTTATACCTTCTTAGTCAGGTGACACATTGGTGACTCGTGCCCGAAGCTTAACTGACCTTCCCAATTGGAATGCGTGAATTTGTCTAGACCAAAGCGACCGGGTTGGCTGGTGCCAGTTGTCAATCGATTCCAACAACCATGTCCATTTCAATTTCAAAGCTCTATTACGTTCCAAAAAAGAAATGTCTTGTTTTGGCATTATTTGATAGTGCTGGTTTTACATTTATGAAAATTGTCGACATTTGCCCCTGTTCCTTAGTGTTTTGGTCTAATAAAAGGCAAAATATAATTCTTGTAGAAGAACAAATCACTCCGTTTTACCGTAATAGAAAAGTACCATACCTGAAACTCTAAAAAGGTCTCTTTGGGCAAGGTCATGCATCTTAAATGCGGCTCATTTTCCAGGGCATAAGCAAATCACGTGACGGATCGGTGAAGTAAGCTTCAGTGGATTTTTAAGCCAAATCCCCGGCTTCTTATGAAAAATTAATTTTGCAAAAAGGGCCTTCACTGAAGTGGGTTAGGTATTTAATCGTGGGGCAGCATTGATAGACATTGTTAGTTGGAGCATATAATTTAGCATACCTTGAAGTATGGTGCATCTTCTATGTCGACTATTTTTTAAGCAGATTCAATGTCGACAAGGAGAAAGCAGGGTACTACAGGATGCGTCAGAGTAACAGAGAACCCAATATCGGCCTCACTAGAGTTTTGATCGAAATTACTACGAGATCACGAAGGCACAACCCGTTTGTGAGGCCTAGAGCATATTGATTTTTTTTTATTAATACCGGAAAATACAACACAGCCAATGAAAACAAAGCCCCGATTTCTCTTTCACGATTTAATAGCATCGTACCTTTATAAAAGTCAACGCACAAGGTTGAGATGACTTTTTCTGCCCCATTGTCGATTATATTTGCCTGGTAAGGAATCCCCTATTGAGTGTACCACAAATGGAAGTATTTGATGAGACAGACCTCCGTCCCAGAAGAGCAAGTACCACAAATGAATACAGAAAATTCCACAAAATGCAGGTTTAACACTTTTCGAGAAACGAATTTCTACATAGGATGTTTGTGAGTCTAGATGAAGTTACGGTTCAAATTATCGGCCAAGATTTAATTATCGAATACTCGAGTGAATACTAGCTCAATAACATGTGCTTTCTTATAAAGTAATTGTAGCTGTGGGAGTGTTGTGAAGATTTACTTGTTTGGTCTTCTCGACAAACCACTTCAACACTGTGACCAAAGTGTCGAGGTTCTAAGACCAGCATACTTGAAAATGTCTGTTTCCTATTAGTTCTTATAACTTAGGCGACAACCAATCAATTTCAAATCCCACCTGACACTGAAATAGCTAAATCAACATGGAAATCAAACCTTGTGTGACAAAACGCCATTAGGGAGAGTCGACAACTCCTCAAGTTCAGCTGGATTAGTAATGACGTGCGGGAAGTTAAGTAATTAAAGTGTTGATAAAACGTTTATTTGGGAGTGTGCTGAACCAGGCAAGACTCGGTTGGCTCGCTCATAGGCCGAGCTCAGCCACTGCATTAATTGGCTTATATGCAGATAAGTTATCTTAAATTAGTAAATATGGCGTTTACTCTACTTCCTTTGTAGGACCATAATGACAAACCACTTCAACACTGAGTCTTGTGAAATTCTTAGCTGTGAAGTCTCACAGAAAAGTTGTGGAATTGTGCTACAACCCCTGTGTTTGTGGTCTTTCTTCAGGACAGTAATTTTGTTACAAATCGTACACATTGGGTTGCATTTTCAGAAACACACAAATGACCTAAATTGCACTCCAGCGGAGATACTGCGTGGATGGGAGTTCATAAATTAAACGAAAAATCCAAATTCCTATTCGAAACTATTAATAACAATAAAAAATGTGAGTAATAGAAGGCGAAAGATTTGTTGTGAATCACTTCCTCGGCTGTATTTTACATTATTTCGCTATTTAACATGGATATTTGTTCGATTAATTTTAGCAAATACATCCCTTTCCAATACCTTCTATTACTTACCACAGGCTTTAGAAATTGTTAAGGTTTAAAGAAGAAGAAGAAATCAATGAATTTGCTTAATTGGATCCTATGCAATTCAATTTTTCCATGTTAGAGATATCCACTTAGGGAATTAGAAGACACATTTTGGAGAAGCTGGCTATTAGACACTTTAACACTTACTCCTCCTCTACTCAAGTCTCATTAAAAAAATAAACAAAGTCACTGCATTCCTTCGTCTTTCCTTCCCTATGTGACGATTTGCATTTTAATGGATGGTCAGATTCAAAGTGAAATCACGAGGTCACGACGGAAGGGTGGTCACTCGCGTCGGCAAGTTTCACAGTCGTGAAATCCAATTTGTCAGACTTAAACCTCTGATGCTTCATTTCACGTCTAGACGCACGCTTCTAAGGTGCAGAGTTAAGCACCTCGATGCACTTGTGTGGTGCCTTCTGAAGTGGCTCTTTCCTGTAAGTTATTTTATTGATATTTCATGCGCCATGGTGCAAGAGCGTGTTGTCGACCCCGTGTCATTATTTGCCTCTAATTTTTACCCACAATGCACACTGTTACATGATGCTGCAAGTCACCCCATGGTGTGACGAAAGCACCTTCCTCTTTGATAGGTAAAATAAATGCAAGAAAAAGCGCTACTTCGTTACTTCCTCGTCAAAATCACCCCATAATTGAAGCCATTTGCTCCAAAGGAACTGAACACGATACAATGTTAGGCAGGGGGACACAAGATTTTAAACTGGTGGGCAAAAACCAAGACACCAAGGTCTCTTAATGACCTTTCGTAGTTAACGTTTTTTCAGAATTTAGCGGTGAAACTGTGGTATTTTAAAACATGCTAATTTAGAAATATCAATGCCTCCAAAAACCCACGTCACCGATTGCAAATAATGGCTGCTTTTGCAACAACAAGGACAAGCTAGAACGTTCAACAACGTATGCTAGTCTCTTAAAACCATAAATATCATGACAAAAAACAGAGTAAACTACAAACGTCAGCCAGTAAACGTATTCAAAAAAACATGGATTCTCAGAGATTGGATGTTACATAATCAGCCTCTTGAAACTTATCAGGCATAAAGCGAGGTTGCTTTGAGGCCTCTTTCGATTTTGCAGGTCACCACGAGGGGCATTTACGTTTAACGTACATGGTGTCTGTAGTAAAATCCATCCTAACCATATCAGGGCCTTGGCTGTTTGCGTGTCTGGGAAAACTGATGATTTGTAGTTGAAATCACGAGACCAGTAAAGAAACTTAGTTGTTCTCCGATCAGGGTACGTAAGTGTGGCTCAATATTCCAATACTTGGAGTCATTATATGGGCAGGAATTTTTGCAGGAATCACAAAACTGCACACACCCGACACGCAGTTTCACGTGAGCTCATGATGTTGACACGAAAGTCGCCGCAGATGAACTTTGATATTTGTATGGATCTACCGTGAAGCCTCACCGACGCCTTTATAAAAACCCTTCGTTGCGATTTGCGTTGATTCACACTCGTTGATCCAGTTACTCGAGCCTACGAGCAGGATTCCTTCTTTACGTAGCATGTCGCCAGCCACGCGGATCCTCAACTCCCCTTCATTTGCTCGAACGATTATCCTACATTATCCACACATCTAGGTCTCGACACAACATCACCAACGTGGTTGAGGTCTGAAGCAAACGATTGTGACCACGTCCTCGGTGGCCTTTTTCTTCATGGCGGGTAGCGGGGAAGCGTAATCGGGCCAGATCCATCTCTGTAGCCCCGGCTTGGTTCAAGACCACATGATGGGGCCCATCAACACCTTTATTAATTTCGCCAAAATGGCAACAAATGAACGTGTTAATTTTTCTTAGATAGTCCACTGCCTGACCAAAACTATCCGTTTCGCCACTTAGCCGCAGAATTGAGTTAAGCCCTGTCGGATGATTCAATCCATAAAACTGCTTTCTAATCAATGGAACGAACTGACAATGTATTCTTTAAACGTGGACTCTGAAAGCGAGAATTTAGAAAGCTGAGAGAGCCTTCAGTAAGCCCAATGGTTTCAGTTAGATTGGAAGAAGCCATCTGAGATAGGAATCAACAGCTTAGCCCTTCCAATGGCATTATTGCCAGGCTGGTAGCGGTTAAAAAAAACTCATGAACCGTTAATTTAGCAAAATAGCCATGAACAAAGACTACTTCCTGTTGACAGCCGTAGTATTTCAGGTACAGTGCGGAAAGGGCCGTGGGTGTGTTTAGTTGGTGGCAGACACGTGTGTTAGTGTGGGACATCTCTTGGTTAACCTATGAATGGCTATGCAGACCTGTGATCACGTGACTTGTCAGAGCCCCGGCAGTGAACTGTTTACGATGGCACACCCTACTGCGCCCCGTGATACCATCGTCCCCCTAACAGAGGTTTTAACTCTTTCAAAATTCACGAAAAACGATTTATTTCAACCGCCACAATGAACAGTTAGGTAGATTTCGCAAAATTAAACATCGTGATGCTAACGATAGGTTAGCTTTTAGGACGACGTGTGAGTAGTCGGGATTTTTTTTTCTTAAAGGAAAAAAGATGCACCAGAACGAATTGTATTAGGTTACAAAGTTGAGTGTCTTTAAAACCTTGCATTTAGAAAATGCCCCTTCCTGAACATTCAACCCACTTAGCTTTAAAACGGGTGTTGAACAAATGCGAAAAATAAGCAGCACATGACTTAAGATCGCACAATTTCAGCTCACTTTTGGCTTGTTTGTGAGGTGTTGCCGCACCCTCGTCTTAGAATCCTTGCTGCTTGTAGATAATCTGTATTACTCGAACCAAATGTACAGTACCGAGGTGTTTGGCCTGTTAAAGTGGGTGACTGGTTGCTACATTCTCTGCTTGTACGACAAGAAGGTGTCCTAAAATTAGGGTGGTTCATTACCCGTGGGAGGTTAGAACACAGTGTTAAATGAAGGAAGTGGTAATTTTACCTGCCTCCAATTTTAAGGTAAGCACGAGACCAAGAGTAATCTGCTGGTACCACATCCTGCACTGTAGACCACTTGAGGTGTTTCTCAGAGTGTTTTATACAGGGTGTTTGGTTTAGTTAAGGCTAAAAGCCGTTCAATATGAGGATTATAGATAGAAAAATTTGCAAGGAATATTGCGGGATGCGCATATGAGGATTACGTGTAAGTGTGTGTGCGTTCGTGCGTATTTGATCGTTTTCTTGAAGGTGACCCCACTTGTGGGGGTGTAGCACTACTATGCGGGTCTTGAGTCGGCTGATAAGCACACGTGCATTCAGTAAACCTGCTAAACACAAAATGGCCCGTGATGAATCCAGGTTGGTAGAAGTTGACTCCAACCTCACTGACATGGTAACTTAAGTGGGATTGGGCGAACACCAGACTCGGGATTTTTTGTATCCCTCTCTAATTGGAGTGTTCGGACCATCCTACCCGCTTGGGTCTGTAGTTTTTATGATTTTGTGAGTTAAATGAGTAAAATTACCCACCCTGCACTAAATCAGTCCAAAAGTCTGCAAGTAAAGAATTTAAACCGACGATATGCTGGTCGCATAGAGCAGGTGGAGCAGCAACTACCAGTATTTACTGACCGCATGACCCTACGTCACAGATCAATACCTGAGCCGAATGCAGCAGTGACACTGATAAATAAAAATTTCTCAAGTTAAATGGAGTGTTTTTACCTGTGCCGATTTGACACGAACTGCTGTGGTAGGGAATACTTATGTGTATTTGGTCCAAAATTAAGAGCTGATTTTCTGTTTCAAAATAGTACGCTTGTTGCAGCAACGATATCAAAAAAAACCTGTGCTGTGTTTGGCGGTGGATGGTGTGCCGGGATTTACATTCCAGGAGGTTATTCATTAATCAACGAACTGTGGATAGACATCTCCCCATTTTCCGCTGACGGCGTAAAAACACGCAAACAATAGGAGATCAGTCAGAACCCTTCAAAAACAGAGAATGCAGGGGCGTTGAGAGATTGTATTTCACATAATCGTAGCAAACACAACAAAACCAATAACAGCCGCGTGCCAGGGAACCCATTGTGATCAAAACATTTGTGGGTGGCGACATAGGGATGATTTATGAATACGGAAATAGCAAAGGATGATGGACAGTCGACCAGAATCGGGCTCACTAACTAGTGTATATAATATTCCCGTTATGTGGAAGGTGCTCTTGTGTAGAAATTCGTCAATTCAAACTCTCCGTGTGTGTGGGTGTTAAGGGCTTTTGGCCTATCTACTAGATTTACAGACAGCACAATCCACAAGGGATTTGCTGCTAGTTGATTCCATGGGTTTAGTCAAGAGAAAGCGGCAGATTTAATCAAAACGAGCAAGATTAATGAATGTACGTTGAGGTTTGGTGAAAAACTGAAATGCACTTGCCATTTAAGGGGTAATTGATTTCACTCAACCCAAAAGGGTATCTTCTGGATGACACTTTCGAGCTTCAAATTTCGTTCAATTCCAATGTTGCAATATTTAACTGATGGGTTAATGTTTGACTCAAATAGGTTTAAATAAAAGGCTGCAAAGCTCGAGGAGGTCATGTGCTCAGAAACGTGGACCGAGAAAGTGATTGAAGCAGACGTTTCAGTTTGTGAAATCTTGCTAAGCTTCAAAGAATTTTTATCAAAAGAAAACTCACACTCGAAAATGCAATTACTAGCGTCCGCCATCCGCGACGTCTAAATTAACACCGGGAAAGTTAATCAAATAACTCGTTGTCAATCATTGGTGGGATAGAAGAAGGCATATTCTTCGGGTCAACCAATCAACTGCGCCATTAGTGGCGGGTGAATCAAGATTTCACGTGAACTTGCGACCATCGTAACAAACGCGCGCATGAATTAATCAGGCCTGAACTACAGTCCGAAGAGAGTTTATTGCTCTTGTTAAAATACGACAAGCAGTTACTCTTGAAAAGCGGTTAAGGTTTGGTGGACCGATTGCCGAACAAACTCATAAAGGCAATCACGATGTAAAAAAGATTTTATTTATTAGGTTTAGGACTTAAATCTTGCTGAATTTTCGGCAGATTTGTTGAATTTAAAAAGCAGCGACGTATGGGATCGTCGTAAAAAAAATAAACTTTTTATTGCCCGTCACAATTTTCCACATGAAGTCCCTTTTTAGGTACCGGCGAGCAACAGTGAAAGGCGCGTGTTCATGTGGACCTAACTTCCAGGTTTTTGATTTTTTTTCCCATTTGGTACAGGCGCCTGGAAAAAGCTGTTTAGGTGACCCCTAACTGAGCTGCTGGATCTTGTTGTGTCTGCGTTGAGTCATCATCCAGTGAAGCCTGCAATTCCGCATCTTCAAACTTTCGAGGCTGGTCAATGCTAGCACCAAAAACACTACAAATTGATTCCCGTGCTTTAGAAGCATTCTGTCCTTATTGGAATTTGCATAACACACAGAGCAATTGAATGTGCTGTTTACGAGTTGCCATAGTAAACTGCTATTCCGAGAGGTCATGTAACACACGTAGACTTGTCGTCCGGGGTTCTGGAACCGTGATTCAGATCCTTTCAACGCCACAAAAGACCGCTGGAATATTTCTATTTCAAGTATTATCTCAAGCTCAAATAAAAAAAAGTTTGCACAAACTAAGTCATGCACCTAAAATTACTGAAAAGAGCATAAGAGCTCTGAGTATTACGTCGGTCCTAATTCGAAGGAAACATGAAAAATAATTTAAATTTGGGTAAAGGCGTGCTGCGCCAAACCGGATGGTACTCAAAAAATAAGGCCTGCTGGCCGGTTGCTGACTCCTTACGTCCAAACTGCAATCACAAACAATTCACAAACAGTTTTGCACCTTTGATTTAGCAGCGGGTCAAAATGTCAAAAGTAGGTCACATTCAAGTAAACATTACGAACAGAAGTGGTGTTTTTCAGTTGGTGAAAGTTTACAATTATGACCAAATAAAGGAATGATGTAAACTGCGTAAAATGCGAGTTCCCATAGAGGGAAGTGGAGTTGAGTTCGCTACTTCCCAGGAAGAGAATCGGAGTCCACGAACTGAAATCCCAACAACGGCCAATGCTACCAACACGTTCGTCGTTGGTAATGATCAGATCAAATACATCCGCGTTTGGATTACCATTAAGAGAATGTCGTAAAAGTCAAAACGGTTGAACTCATTCGAGGAAGTGGTTGTTGAATGTGCGGCACCACCATGTGGTGTGCAGATGAGTCACATCAAGCGATGGCGCGAATTAACCAAATGCTTGAGACACTGCTTCAAATTTTTGTTGAAATGTGAGAAACCCGATTGGATATATGGCGGCAGAAAATAACAAAATCATATTAGCTAGGTGCCTCCCGAATTCGTAAGGGGTTTGTTTAAAAAACAACAGCCATAATTTCCACCACAGCTAACTCGCAAAACACACCCACAAAATTTACTATTTTTGGATGGCTGGAGTAAAATTTGAAGTGGCTGGCGCATGCGAACCCAGGAGATTTAGGGCCTCTCCTATTCGTCCGTTGTCACAGCCAATCAAGGCTCGACGGCTGTATCGACGATTAGATATTACGCAAAGAGGTAACGACAGTGCACGCGCAGCAGGCCACACTTTTGCGTCCCGATTCGCCTCCAGTCATAAAGACAAACGATTTTCATTAGTACAATATCCTCTATTAATGTGGACCTAATATTCCCAAGTACGCTGTTTCCGTGCTTTGTACGTGGGAGCAGTGCTGGGAGTGTGAGAACACGTAAAATTCGTAAATCAGAAAAGCAAGTCATTGTTGGTAGGCATTTGCGAAGCATTTAAATTTACAGAATTTACGCATTTTGGATGAATGTACCACTCACTTCCTCACACAAATTCACGTTGCTGAGAGATTCCCACGGGAATGTCAGTTCAGAAACGCTACCTTTCGTACAATCGTCGGGGCAGCAATTATAAATCGTAGCATGTGCACCAGGAGAAACGTGCGCACCCAGTTTGGCATTTATTGAACTGGATCACAGGCGAGTGCCAGGAACCGATCGATAAAGGTTAGTAAGGAGTCGTCAAGTGCAAGATTTAACTTATAGTGGCTTACACAGACCTGGATCAAGCAGGAAAACAGGGGTCACCTCAACTAAAATAGGTGACAGTTTTATAATGATCAGGGAGTGCCTCTCAGGAGATGGGACGTCGCTGATTATCCGATGAAGATGGTCCCAACGGGGCGCATGCACTTCACCGGCGTGGGCTCAAACGAAGGCAGTCGAGTGGTCTTACACGCGAATCGAAAATCCCCTAAATACTAAAACACTTCAGGTAGCTCATCTGGCTGCTGTGTTGGTTGCTTCATTCACAACGACGAACGACAGAACAAGCTCTTCACCACTACCAAAACTGGACTGCCGGTACCGCAAACCACTCTTATGTAGGATTCCTTGGGTACAATTAGAGTCAAGGCCAACAACGTCCGTGATAAAAAAACTGGCAGTTAATGCGATGGTAGGGCTTGTGCCTACACATGATAAGCACCAGCTACGAAGCACAGTGCTAGCCAACCGACAAATCTAATGAGGATACCGACACTTATTTGGTAAATGGAGTAGGAGTAAGCCTTTCTTGATAAAACAATGGGCGTTGCACTTAAGTATACAGGCGATATAATTAAATAGGGGAGTGTCTGAGGAAAGTGTGTACAACTTGGGCCTTATTAGGGCACAAGAATGAGAAAAATGGAAACGAAATTATACACGGGAGAGTTATTACTCGCGGGCATGGGAGGGTTGAGGCGAGCTGGGGGAGTAAATTCACCTCAACAAGTGAGGCCTTAAAGCAGCGTCCATCATATGTACAAGGAGGGCTGGCAGTAACGCGGAGGTAAGGTATAAAAGTAGTTATTAGCAGGAACAGCAGAGTAGCAATGCTTCTCTCATGTGTAGGAGGGGCGGTGAGATGATGATGATGATGACAGGTCCTGAAAAACGCGGGAAGCCGCAGTGCTGCGACACCTACGCTTACGCTGTACAAGAGGAGACCACGTTTGCTAAAACTTGCACAAATACAAATGTGGAAATAGGTATCGGGTGTCTTGGTGGCATACAGGTAAGGAGTAAGAGGAAGATGGTTGTCGGTGAATCTTATGCTCAAAATCTGCATACTTTCGGGTAAATTTCAAGAAATGCTGTAGGAACCAAAGGCCCGTTGTTAAATCCGTAGGTAGAATGCCTCAACGCCGAAACAGCGGAGCTAAAACACAAACAAGAGTCTTCAGAGTTTAGCATTTATGACGAGTGCGTCAGGAGTTTCGTGAGAAAATAGGTGACATCAGTTGGCAATTTGGACTCTGGCCTCCAGAACAAAAAACGACGCGTAAACCTCTAGTTAGGCGCGTACATCCGATGAATTCTTTGAACTGTCGTGAGGGCAATTTGACATCAAAAAGGCAAAAGTAAAGACCTTTTTGAACAACTTCGTTGGAGTGTAGGGGAATTGCGATTCATGACTGAGACCGTAAAAGGCGAGCCAAATAAAGTACTACGCGTTAAGGCACGTCGGGCCGGATTTGTGAGCGCATTGGTAAAGTCGGTGTTAACTAGGGAATTCCTTTAACTGCGGTACCTGTCATCATCCACTTCCACTTGCAGTGGCCTTCTGCAGATCACGGAGTTGTGCCCTCAAGTGTTCCTGCTTCCTTCTCAACGTCTCTTGAATGCTCTCCATATTGTGATGGTTAAATGCAGAGGTAGGCGTTGAAGAGTTCATTGGTTGAGGGAGGAGAGGATAATGAGATCGTGAGGACGTCGACAATTGGGGAGGAGTTGAGTTGGACGCGACGTGCGGATGGTTGCCCCCAAGATGTGTGGTACTCGAACTTGACGCGCAACTGCTCCGTTGTGGTCTCGTGGGGGTTTGGTGTAAGTGCTGATGTTGCCGTTCAACTTGCCACTGCAAAATTTCCCGATCCCGTCGCAGAACGTGCTCGATAGGAGGAGGTCCAGAGGCGTGAGGAGAAATCGACGTTAGAATGTCCGACGCAGTCCCAAGAGCAGGGGGAGGAGGCGGTGAGGCGCGTCTCTGGGCATGGCCCGAGAGATGACGGTCGCACCCGCCTGGTGGGGGGCGATGTGAAGGCGGCGTCTATAAAGAAAGAATTACCTTAAATGCCCCCAACATTACATTTGAAGCTTGGAGTATGAAACTTGCATTACAGCAACAGTCCGTCCTAACGCTACAAGTCTACAAAAGTCTAGACGGAACCAACAAAACACCGGAACGCACCTGTCGATGCTCCGTAGTATCGAGACTGCTAGATTTCTGAAGAAGTCGTTCGACGGCCTCCTTTCGAGGAGACGGCAAGGAAGCTGGTGCAGAAAAAGGAGGTGGCTTTTGAGACCGACGGAAGGACGATGCTAGATGCGGTGACGGCAATCCAACTAGATGTCCTTCATCCTCATCACTAGGGGACTCGCTTGGCGTTCGAGGACCCCCTAGAGAGAGTCCACTTGTGGGTGGTTCAATGAATAAAGGCGGAACAAGGCGCTTTAAATCTACCACAGGAGAGTCGGGTGGCGTAATAGCAAGGGCGGGAGTGGTCGCTGCCGGTGGTTGCGGTTTGGCTGGTCCTGTGGACTCCACCGAAGCTGTACTGAGGCCACGTCGACGACGGTATTCAGAAAGCGACATGCGCACCTTCTCATGCTTCTGCCTCTTCGAAATCTCCACACTGTTCTCGTTATTAGGAACTTCTTCTTCAGTCTGCCGTTTCTTGGGTGGAAGCTTCTAGAAAGGAGAACATTCGGTACTAACCAAGTAGAAAATAAGATTGGCTAGAATAACCGCTTCTCCATTACCAACTCAAGGAACACTTCTGCTACGAATAGTACAACAGTTACTCAAAAAGCGATTAAACGAAACCTTGTAGCACGCATGGCACAACAAACGTCGACAAACAAGTTTGGAGAAAAGTGCGTGCCCGTTTACCACAAGCATAAAATGTCACAAGATTCACTACAGCGACAGGGTACAATCGACTTACCGAGGCGGGCGTCGGAACCTCGGAGGAAGGTGAAACCTCGACCGCATTGGAACAAGGCGGAGACGGGGACTGGTGCTGGTGAGCCATCGCCTCCTCCAGCTGACATATAATACGTTTCTTTGGATTCAACGCTCTCTGAGTGTGAGAGTTCTGCTGGTTGTTTTGATGATCAGGCGGAGTCACCGAGCTCTCGGGAGACGGGGTTGCCCGGTTCAGATGGCTTTGCTGTTGCTGTTGATCTTCCTCCATCAAAGCCTGTCAAAAGACAGAAAAAAAATAAACCCGGGTCAAAATTACCTAATGGGGACCCGGAGAGACGTCAGTCCAGGACTAATGCTGCCTAGACAACAATAAAACCTATTATAAGGGAATACACAATGGTGCAATTTGTCTACCAGACAGGACTACTTTCTAGATGTAAATGGGGAACCCAGATTGGTTAAAATTCCCGCGCACAACAATCTAAGTGACAACGGGTGAGATTTGCTGAAATTGGGGCGGCACACTTATGCACATTGTAAAATAAAGAAACCCAGGGAGGAGGAAGGCCGTTCGTATCTCTGTGGGGACATGTATGTCAATATCTATGGAAATGTGATGCGCGTGAGAATAAGCAAAATCACGAACCGACCGCTGGTGAATGGTAAGCAACATTCATTCACGAACTGTCCTGGTAACACTTTGATGAGCGCAAACAAGGACATGACGAGTCTGAGACCAGTGCATGAAACCGCTAGCACATTAAAAAATCCCATCGAGATCGCGCTTTAAGAAGGGAACAACATTGCCGGAAAGTTTCCTCAGGTAGACTTTGTCCCAAAGCAAAACATGACAACGTGAGTGAACATCAGGTCCAAATAAAGATGGTTTGATACTACTTAATGCTGGATGAAAAGTAGGCTACATAAGTCAATAAAACAGGGATCCATGGCCAAATGCACATGCTCACACAGTAAAAAGCAAGAACTGGGGCATTAAGCGCATATTTAGCAGTTCCGAAAGCAGTACTAATTAGTATGCAAGTGTGTGCGCTATCTTACAGCCATAAATAATTTCGTCCTTTGCACAACGTGGATCGAAGTTAACTAGCGACCCAAAAATGTGGAAAGTAACTATAAGAAAAGGACGTGAAAGATTTAAACATAATTTACGTGTACTAAGTGTGGACTCTCCGTCAGGCGCACACATAGGCCATTGTCCGAGATCAATACTAGGCGCACGACTGTTAGATTGCTACGAGGATACGTTCTCTCAATCAAACAAACAAGCTCACATACAGTACTCTAAGTTGTACCCAAACTGGATCGACTATCGCCGACTTAAATTGAGTTAAGGGTAGAGAAAAACTCACCTGAGAAAGCCACCGCTTTTTAGATGGCTTGGGTGGAGACGATGGAGCAACAGCGGAAACAGCATTGGCACTAGTGGAATCGTTGGCAGATGTTGTGACGGTAGAACCGTTAACAGCATGATCATCGAGCAGCTCTCCACCAGCAGGCAAATCCTCCTCTACAAAACTCTCCACCAGGCTAAACGTTCTGGTTACGGGATTTTGACTTTGTTGCTGCCGACGGTGGCCTGTCCGCGAGCGACTGAATTTGGCCATGGGATCCTGTTCTCGGTGCTTATATACAATTAGACTGCATTCCATTTCTCCAGCCGCTCCGACAGCACCATCGGGCGCGTCTTCGTTTTTTGGCGGCGGGGAATGAGGTCCGAAATTAGACTTTGTCCCACTACTGGCGCGGCGTCGCTGCTTTACAAAAGAGCCGTTTGAAGACTGGTGACGCTGATCTCCGGAGAGAACATCAGAGGATTCCATTTCGGCGATTCGTTGAAGCTGCCACTGCATCCATCTGTCCTCTCGTGAAAGAGGAGTTGCTGATGGGTGAGAGTCATGGTTAACAGAAGGAGTTGACCTGCGACGTTGCTTCTTGGAGACCATAGGGAGCTCCTCTTTGGGCTGCTGCTGTTGTGAGGATTCTTCGTATTCAGGATTTGTCGGTTTTTGGACCTCATTATGGTCAACAGAAGGGGAGGATTTTGCGGATTTCAAGTGAGGGGGTTCCGAGTCGAGAGGAGTATCCTCGGGCTTTTCGTGTTTAGGCTTCCTCGATGCTGCGGGCTTTTTGCGTTTCTTCTCCATACGCTCGATTCGGCGCATAACTTCTGCTAGCCACTTTTCCTCACGTGACTTCTAAAAGATCAACGTACCTCATACAACACACTGATTGATGTTAAAAGAATAAACAGGAGCGAAGCGAGCGAAGGAGAGAGTAAAACAGACAAGTTTGCCTTTATTTTCAAACACAAGCCACCATTTACCCCCCAAGTTTGGATATTTTAAAGTTTTAGAACATTTGCCAATAACGGATAGAACCTGATAACACCACAAAAATAACACAGACAATAGGGAGAAATTTTAGAAATGAAGGAGTTTTAGAAACCTTGGTCCGAAATCTAGACAAATTCAATTTACCACTTGACTTGAGAATATTTTAACGGGGTACATCTCGAAACCTTCCTGATTGTCTCTAGCATCCAGACAATTACATAACAAAAAAACTCAAGACGACGACGGACACACAGTAGTTCAAATTCATTAGTTTCGCTAAAAACCACTGACACTCCAAATAAGACAAAAATTCATTAAGGTCATCAACGCGACCATTCAATCTAACTTAAGAACTCAATGCACGTTTTTATTACAGCAATGACGTCGAAGGTCAACGTTTGGCAAAACCACAGCGGTGAGTTCAATCACGCTGTTTCAGGAAAAAAAAACAATTGTCGAAGAAAAAACCACATTTTGGTTGACAATATCCAATGGATTTTACCAAGTGGCTAGTAATCCAGAAGGGTGTCGATCTTGAGTTTTTCCAAAGTAGCGATTTCACAAGTCGTGAAAGGTGTTACCGCAAAGTAACAGAAGAACAAGGTGGCAACTAGCCTTCGTTGACGGCTTAATCTATGCACACCAAAATTGTGCTAGCACCTTGTATGCATGACACCTCAACCCTTCCTATTTGTTCAAACGTCTCGGTGATTGGCTGCCCATGCCATATAAACAGAACATCGCATCTCAAGCGATGCAACACCACAGGCTGGAACGTGTGGGAGCGGTAGATCCGTCTGGCCTCCGAATTCTGACTGCTTTTCGAGTATCGCGGGCAGTGGACATATAGCAACGGTTCGATGATCACGCTACACCCAATGGCTGGGCATCTTTTTCGAGCGGATAGTACAGGAATTTGTCGGATAACGGTGATGAGCCGCGGCTAACACTATATTCAGGGATTTCACACACCCACTGTAAGCTTACTATTAAATAATTTCATCGATCATCACACTACACATTCGACAAAACTCTCCTGTACTATCACCTGCCGGGCATCACTCTCGTGGGAATCATAGGATACGCACTTCTACTTTGTCGAATCAACCAGGGCCTAATGCTTACAACGCAGACAACGACAGTTATTTTGCTCAGTTAATTTGCGCCCTCAAATACTGACACTCTTTGTTGTCACTTGTATGAAGCTTTGATGCAATTAACTAATCCAGGGTCAACCTCGAAAGCACTACAAAACAAACACGCAAGTAACCAACCTTAGCGAATAACTCAAAACACAAATATATCATTTTGCCCAAAAGTAATACCTCGACCTACCGTTTTCATGCAAAACACCTACTACTTCCTATTAAGTTTCTAGCTCCTTTTATTTGTTATATCTGGCACTTGTCACGAGGTATTTCCCCTTCAAATACACGATCCATTCACCACTCAGCACCTCCATCATTCCAGTCAAAAAACAACTATTACCAACTAATGCGTGCCACATTATGTTGGACCCCACTACTGCACACAAATTTGGTACGCCGATACTAGTCCATTAAGCTCACTGTTAGTTCAAACATCGTGGAGGGTCGCCGATCCTTTTACCAACTACATCTGCGTCGTCACGACAACACGCCAACTACTGACCTGGTGTGGCTAACGCCCTCTATTCAGAACCTCTACACAGACCTTGACGTCCTGCTCAATGTTGGAGTCGCATCCTTTCCCACCATCGCATCTCCCGACTCGTTCTCGGTCTTATGAAATGCTCACCGCCTCAAGTCCTTCGCTTTGTACATGACTTTGTCAGTATGCGTGAGCACAAAAAAGGCAAGTTAAATTTCCAGAATGTTGCTCTCAAATAAAACGATCGCTACCAACCACACGTCCCCATAATGTGTGACTAAATTGTGCTAACAACAGGCACCTCCTACAAACGTGCTTTCGTGTGGGTAACAGCAACAACTATTTAACGCAACTCAGTTGAGACGATGCGAGGAACTACGACAGTAAGGTCATGGGGCCAATTTCACCTTAGTGATTTTATTAACGCAAAACATGCAATTACGGCCAATTTGTTTATTGAATGGGATGCCCAAAGGACTTACGATTACATCAACCTCAACGGCACAAGTTGATGCTTGTCCTAACGCCACTATTATTAACCAAATAGCTTAGTTTTCGCTCGATTTCACGATAAAATTAAGAAAATATTGAAATTGGTAACCGCATGTTGCGAGTAGGGTGTCGGCATAATGACAACAGTCACTTCAACTATCGGGTATTTAAACATAAGCTTGAGGCAAGCAAAGATTTTCACGTGTAGAATATAGAAATGTAAGCATTTTACACATCTTTACCATGATAAAAACATCGAAAAGACAACACCGCTAACAATGAGGGGCTTTAACTGGTAGGATTAAAAAGGGAAACGAAATAAAATTTAACTGAGGGTCTCCCTCCATTTGCTACTTTTTATAAAACTGCAAGGAATAAATACCAACGAGTTGTTTGCACCCACAAATAAAGTGGCCTCTACGTGCCTAATGAGCAACAATTCAGAAAGTGTTACTGAATGACGAATTTTTACTGATGGTTTTAAACCTACTCTTTGAACATGTACAGCAAACAGACTGATAAGATTTCGATGATACTTCTAAAATATTTTGGAAAACGAATTCTAAGAATGGGTTAATTTAAACACTGATATATGATATGTCAGATATTTCGCAGTAGGCAAGTAATATTAATTGGCGATCAAAGTACCCTAAGTGAAAACCAGATTTCAGGAAGTCGAAACGCATGTTTCCAAAACTTTAGGACGCCAGAGCTTACATTCGATCGTGTTAAAGATGAATGCTCATTTAACTGAGATTGAGGCTCCTCCCCATCACCCTGCTCGCTTGGAGGACCGGCTTCAAGGTCGGATTGGCGGCGACCACGTTTGCCAGAATTAGAGGCAACCTTTTCCGACAGCCTCGAGCCACTCAGGCCGTTTGACAGCCGACCACTCAGTCTGCGGACGCGCTTTGTCTGGTAAAAATGAAATATGAGATCATTAAAAAACCGTTAGTAACACACCCCGTTCAAAGCATTTCGAATAACCATAATAGGCCTTTCGAAAAATGACAATATGAAATGGAGTAATTATGCAAACAAGCAAAGCATCACCTTAGGGGCAACGGAAATCGGTGATTGCTGTTCCTCCTCCCGCGTGTCCAAAAAGGCAATGTCCTTTGTTCGCCCACCATTTAGAAGCGGTGAGGCAGCAAGGCCATTCTCCGCGTCAACTGACGACCTACGGCGAGTCCGGCGAGGCGAGTGCAACTTTGGCGCCTGACGTCGTCGACGTTGCTGAGGTTTCCGGAGCGGTGCCTTTTTCACAACATCACCACGGTTGGTCCGCGGACCGGTCGTTGGTGAGCGAGCAGAGTAGAGCCATGGAGAGGTAGCGCCCGGCTCGGTGGCGTCGGTCTGTGGGGATGAGGAGGAAGGAGAGGAAGAGAGATGACTCTCCTCCTCTTCGTCAATGTGTTGATGCCGCGATGGGGAAGGAAGAGGGGGACGATGGACTAGGTTGAGTTTTACGCCGCTACTTGGAGGGCGGCCACGAGGGCGACTGACTCGGTAGTGCTGGCGGATAAAACCCCCGCCGGCCCGACCACGACCACTCCCGCGTATTCCACGACCGCCGCGGCCACCGCGTTTGTTCAAAGACAGTTTGGCGGATAGGCCGTTTTGGTGACGGCGGTGGCGCTGCTCTTGAACCATGTGTTTCGCCGAGGGGTAGGGCACACGAGAGAATGCTGGGCTCACTCGTTTCGGGGTGAGCAAGCGTCTGAAATTTGACGCAAATAATCAACCGAAAGAAAGGCTAGCATGATGCATCCACTTGTCGCTAGACACTGATTTATATTGATAAATCATACTAGACAACCAATTCAGGGACTGTAAGTTACTTTGATTGTGAATTCAACGAAGGAAACGTGTTTATACATCCAACTGAACGCTTTTTAGAGAAAAAAACGGTTACATTTTCGGCAATGGATGCCACTATTTGTCGGGTAAGTAAACAAACCCCATTAAATGTACCGGGTTAGATTCAATGAACGGAACTAACGCAAAGACGATTGGCAGCAAATAAACGATGGGCTTTTGACAGTCCCCTCTAGACCACCAAAAACCATTCATCACCTGGCAGTTGTTTAAATCAGTGAATAAATAGACAAATGAAATGAAGAATTATTCAGCAAGGTTGTGAAAGAATAGAAAAATTCCAATTCAAACATTCACATGTGAATCTCAAGCTTTGTGTTTGGTTAAATGAGTTTGATCCGTGATAATTTAGCAATTTAAGAGCGGTAATTATGAGTTAATTGTTGAACAAAATAGACCGGAATCAAATTAGACCTTAGAACAATAGGGAGGCATGACTACGAACACAAGACATACTTTAGTGCAAGTCTACTTCTGCCAGGTTTTTCGACGAATACTGAGTGATGATGGCTTCTACGAGGCACCAGAGAGCGGCCGTATCGACAATCGGTAACCCCATTGGCATCCTCCTCCTCCTCCTCCTCATCATCATAGTCATCAAAGTCATAATAATCATCTTGGTCTTCATCAGAATCACGTCGATGAGGTTCCTCCGCATCACAATAGTCTCGGTGATGGGAATTGGAGGACATGTGGTGGTGGTGGCGGCGAAACCAGTCGGCCACTGCGCACAGGGGAGCTCCACGACCGCACGCGCATTGCACCGGGTAGGTGCAAGCCGTGTAGTCGAAGTCAAAGGCCAGTGTGAGCTCCGCACCAACCGGAATCACCCGGTTAATCGCTGAGGTGACAACAAACTGAATGCATTGAGGATTCACCACAGACGAAAATGAGTCCGTTGGTGGAAATGTGAGCCTCACCTAGGATATATAAAAGTGGCCGTGACAAGTCTCATTGTATTAACACGATTTCTGATATGGGGGAAAGAGGAAATATAGATTTTGCAGGGCAGTTTTTCAGTTACTTTGGGGTTCAGATTAAAAGAACAATTAAAACCATTCTTATACTCCCGACAATGATCTGTCATAAGAAAAGACTTCAGAAAAATACACCCCACGAAAGGTCTTAGAGAAAGTGGAAAATGGATTTTATTCCCAAAATTTAGAATTATCAAAATGCACGATTCGTGTCAACTATTCCGAAATATTCCACGAGAATCCTTGGCAGACGCTTAAAAACAGTTTAAAGCGACTGGTATCGTCGTCGATTAATAGGGGTCGAGATAAGTTGAGGTCAGTTATTTAAGTGCTTTAGCACGGAGAGTGCACTGTCCACACTGTTAAAAAAAACCTACCTCGCAATTCGGCATGCAGCACCGGCGAATAAACCTAGCCTCATTGCCGTAATTGCTTGCATCCAAGCATATCACTGCTTTATCAAGCTGCTTGTAGAACAGCACAAAAGGATTATAACTAAAAATACAAGTAACCACAGTTAGGGAAATAAGAGTTCATACGAAATGCAACGAAGGACACTATTAGAAAACTTACTGCCGTCTGTAATCGTGTTGCTGGCTATATTCATCCATCAACATTGCATAGCCTTTGTATTCGATAATAGGTTGGTTTGGGTAAATGCACTCTGTGGCAACGAGACCCTATGACAAAGACAGACTGTAAGGTGGACAGCACGGGACAAACCTTGCAGGACAAGCCTATGAGAAGGGACTCAGTTACCTTACGGCCGAGTTCAAAGGCGGCGACACAACATCGTTGTTGACCCCGTGACAAGGCCGAAGAGTCAGCCATTTGTAGGGTTTTGAGTTCCCGTTCTGATGGGGTGAGAAAAATATTCCGAATTCGATGTTTCAGAGCGTCGGAGAGTCGCGTCTCAACAGCCTTTTCGTAAGAATCACTCCATATAACGACATCGGATGAGGCTGGTTCAGGAACCCCGCATGAGAGTGCCGAGGCAGTAGTCACATCGGCGGTGGTTTCTCCGAAAGCAGTGGTCAAAGTACCAGTTAAATGGGGTTTAGCGCACTCCACTGAGTCCAAACCACTTGCGGACACGACCGCCTGTGAGGGTGTGCGATAAAACTTAGGCAAGGGCAAATCGTTACTTTCAATGGTTGATGGAGCACCGTTGTGGTCGTTGGTGGAACATTCTGATATACGTTGGTCATTGACAACGGAATTATTCTCGTCGTATACGTAATTGGTTGCCATATGGTCTAACGAGGAGACCGATTCTCCCGCCACTATTGTAAATGGTAAAGAAACAGTAAAAGAATGATCAAGATAGGAGGCAGTCGTGGTTTGAGTACTTACAAGTAAAGAGATCCTGCTTTCGCTTGGAGGATCTTGGATTACCAACCGTCATGTAGGTCGGTTGTGATTGCTGCCTAGCGACTGCAGCATCCAAGTTAATAAATCGGGGGGAAAACTGATTGATCGATGCTGATTCCACTTGGTATAAAGTAGCACCAGTGTTAGGAGGACCGACAACTTCACCCAGCCTCACCTGAATCGGTCGAACAGATAAAGACGCACCGTTAGGTGCCTGACCATTGCCGCCACCAGTCAAAAAGAAGCGATTGGGGGCAATAGTAGGGTTGTGTGTCTGTGACTGAGTGGGCGGATGCGCGCGAGGTAAACGAAAAGCTGTTGCAGGACTTGTCAAACGGATGGTCTTAGGTGGCAAGCCTTGCGGAGAACTAGATGCAGCCATTTTTCTGCGCTGTAATCCAACAGCTTCACTGACCATAACAGGGCGTGGTTGACAAAGTTCACAAAGGTAAGGTTTTGGAAGGATACAGTTGGAGGATGGAGCCATACATTCTGTGTGCTGTAGTACTCTACAAGAGAAAAACCGAAGTTTGCAATGCAAGTTTTCAAAAACAATATTCGAACATAGAAACACATATAATAGAAATAAACTAATTATTACTTACTTGCAGTTTGTGCATTGAATCAAACAACCATCGTCGCGATTAAACCCACAAATACAACGTATGGTGTTGTTGGTTGATCCAGGAATACCATTCAAGACGTTCCCATCTCCGGAGTTAAAATCGCTTCTCAGGAGAACCTGAGACGATGACATAGAGGAAACGCGATGTATCTGGACAGAAGCTCCCAAACTTCCTCTACTCGGAGTGAGAAGAATCGTCCTACCATTAGTTGTTGCGACTTTACAAGTTGACGCAGAAGATGCAGGCTGGAGAGGAGACGCGGCTTGTAAGGTTTGGTTTACAAATGGGCTCTTAATAATGGTCACATGAGGTACACTTGATCCCCGATGAGCAGAACCTGTGCCCACATCAACAGAACATTGCGTAGTTACAGCATTGGCAGCCGAATCAAAATCGTTTGGAGGGTCAGATTGTGGTAGTTCCATAAATGTACCCGTGTCGTGTTTGGCCAACGCCAGTTTAGCCAAGAGAGCCAGTTGGTTGTCAGTAGCCGTCTCGTCTTCATGAATCTTTGCGTAGTTATGGTCCTAAATGTTACATTAACTTTAACATGAATGATTACATTGTATGGTAGTCCGCGTAGCTCTCCTGATTCACCAAACGTAACAGCGTGAAAAGGATATTCATCCAGGTCGGTACTATTATACAGTTACGCGTTTCAAGAACCTTACTTATTAGAAGAAAAGGAACACAGTACGCGTTTGCCAGTCCATACTTTGGAAGGAAATTCACAGACAGCTTCGGACTGATTGATTCCACTAATTATTACAGTACTTCCAATATCAGGAACCGGTGGTTCATCGTTTGAAACCGAAAATACCATAGACGAACTATCGTTTTGTAAGTCTCCAGACCTTACATCCATTACCGGTCATAGCTACAATAAAAAAGGCATTTTTTATAACAATTTAGCACACTTACCACACGATTTGGACACTTCGGAAGACCATTTATTAAAAATTATTAAAAAATCAAAAAAGGTAAAAGGTTTAAGCGGTAAAAAACAGTCGTCAAGCATATATTACAAGAAAGATAACGCGACGACTAGAAAACACCAACCTTGCAAACAAAGAATCCATGCAATTGAACCGGGCAAACGATTATGGTATCTATCCATTAAAAGAATGGTTATTGCAAAAAACACAATTGTTACTTTGGCAGTTATGCCTTTAACATCAACAAAACCTTAGCATTTAATTTACTAAAAAGTGCTACGTCTAAAGATATGCAAAAACATTCAGTAATTGGCAAAGTTAATACAAGACAGAGCATTAAATTTTGAGATTTGCAAAAAAATATTTTTAAAAAGCAAGAAATTAGAAAATCAATGTTTCGCTACTACAAAGTGTAGTTGTGGATTTTAGGTAAGATTAATTCAAATAATCACTCACACTAAATGAATTTAAAAACAAATTAAATTTAACGGACTTATCATTAATTATTTACTAATTACTTATTTGTAGTTGGAAGGTGAATCAAATCAGTAATTTATGGCGTTGAGTTCTTAATAACTTCATTACTATGTCCATCATTTGAGCCAAATTTTATAAAATAATCATTCTTATATGATGCAAATATCGATCACAATGTATTATTTTACATATTCTAAAGGTATCATTGTTTATAATTATGGATGCAACATTTGGGACACTCTAATGTGTTTTTTCCAACATATCCTTTTAACAAAATTTCTTAAGCCCTTTAAAAAATCACAGTAGAAATTTTTTGACACTCCGTTTACAGTACCGACAAATAACAGAGTGTAATGACTTTCGAGGCCTTTTAGATATTGTTTATCACAATGCGACGACTCTTGATTTTAATCTCTAATAGATGTCCAATTAACACTTGTGCTTCTCAAATGCCAACCTCTAAATGGGGTTGTTTATTATTTTTGAAAAAAAACTTTAAGCTAGACTTATGGCTCAAGACTAGGTTGTTGCAAGTCTCATTAATAATCAAATCTGGGGGCAATTTTATTGCCAGCATTAATACACTTCAGTGGTCTACCACAACTCTAAATCCCAACCAACGCAATTTTTTCTATTTTGGTCAAGAGGAGAAAGACAGGCACACTAAAGGCTGAATTGGTGTAACAATTCAAAGTTCTTAAATTTGGAGCCCAGGCGTCACCAATGCTTGGTCGAACGCCATAAACTCGGTTCACGGTCCACTGTGATGAGCAATGCACAACGAAGGCGAAAGTATACAATCTATAGGTATTTATGACAGTAGTGGCTTAGCTAATGTAAATAACTTAGATTTACTAAGACTAGCTGATGGTAAAGCTTGTCATTGGTCGAAAATACATGAGCTGAGGTATTCTACAGTTGCTAGTATTATGTAGCCAATGTCGAATCAAACGTGCTTAGGTTTTAATGGTTCAACACACTAAAATTTTTCCAGAAACCATACAAGTCAATTAGTGGCGGTCTCCTGATCCAGCTCGAGTTCATTAATATCGAAATGACCACCTTAGTGGTTGCAGTCATCATAGTAGATTTGATCTTTTGATACTTAAACATCTATAAAGCATTGCAAAAAAATGTTAAATTTCATACAAAAATAAAAAAATTAATTTTGTTACTGGGCAAGTGAGCGTCAATTTATTAATACAAGTGTCAAAAACTATTGTGGTTACTTAAAGCATATTATTAAGGTTTAATCTGCTATTGGAGAGTTTTCGGTTGTTTTAGCCTTTGTTTCTACAGTGGTGGGCTGGAAACGCATTTTCATTTCATCCGCTCACTCTTCCTTGTTTGGACTTAGAAGAGGTAATACTGGTGATTAAATTGGGCTGTTTGGTAACATGCGCTGCGTTTGATGGGATGTAGTTGTATAAAGTTAAATACTGGCCTGCGTACCCATCAAGCAATCAGCTTTACCCTAATTAGAATTCAGACGGATCTGATAAAATTTATTTCCGATTATAATGTTTTTAGTAAAATGTCAATACAGAAATAAGTTCAATTCTTGTTTTCTTTGCTTCTTGCACTCTACGTGAAAAATTCTTTGATTTTCGCATTTTCACTTTAGTAGATCCTCTGAATGTGTGCCTAATGGAACAAGAGCATCTGTTAATTTTGTTACCATCTTTTTAATTTTTTTTTACTTTTTTGATAGTGTTAGGTATGTCATAAACCCTTTTTTAACTTCCAATTGTTTCTACCAAAATATTTTCGCGAAGGTAAGATGCGTCACTAGCCTTAGCAAATGTGCAAAAAAGGGATTAACCTGCAACCGTGTTGTAAAATTAAAACGCATTTTATTTCTAATCAGTCCAAATTGGATTATAATGTTAAGGGTGTTTTAAGTTAGGTCCTATACGTTTGTCTGTTAAATGCATTTTTGATTTTGCCCATCTTAACGGCAATTTTTTTCTATAAAGTTTTCGACGAAAGTCATGTCCGTTGTTCCCGTTGGTGGCGTATCGCCTCTTAATTCTGATGAACGGCTGACGAACTGGGTTCAGCTCTCAGGACATAGCGGTAAGCATCCACATTTAGACAGATTTCTAGCCAATAATAACAACTTGGTTTTATCTGTAAGCTTAAAGGTTTAATAAAACCTGTTTGTTTTCCAGAAGAGTGTTGTGAAAGTAGTTTGAGGTCTTGGCATATTTTGTGTGAACGCAATTTTACTGTCTGCATTTCTAACTAGGAAGTTGAGCAATGTTGATAACCGATACATCCTACCCAACCATCTAGAAATTAAGTAAACTCTTGGCCGCAAGCCGTCCTTTAAAATGGACCTCATTCTCGGGGTTCTTCATGGTGTTACCCGCGCAACGATATATTATTACAAGGCGGTTGTTGTTAGCACAATTTAGCCATACATTATGGGGCCGTGTGGTTGGTGGTGATA